>ML788140.1:770393-797369 GCA_009831015.1 Picea engelmannii | reverse complement strand
TGAGTTCTTATAGTTATATATATAACTACTGCAAGGAGCTCTTACCACATAACATTGTTATAATATTTGCTATTTCTCTTATAATATTTGCTATTTCTGACTATTTCGGTAGGTATAGATGCTATCACATAGCCTTGTTCTATATATACCATTTACACTTATATCCAATGATATATATGCCAATATATATATATATATATATATATATGTTTTGTAAGTTAGAATTTGTATTAGAACCTGCTAAGTAGTAAGAGTTACAACTGTCATGCTATCCCAAGAGGTTGCGAAAACATTGCCCTGGTGGGAAACCAATGCTACCACATGGCCATTAAAGTTCACAGTAACCATGCAAAACTTGAAAAACTGTAATAAACCTGAAATGTACAAAACTATATCTAGTATGCCACGCAGAGTGAATATACTTTCAATTAGACTGTCTATACCGAAAACACAAAACTGAAATGAGCTAAAACTGTAAAATCCTAGATCTGAGAAGTCGCGCAGGAAAGAGAACTTGTGAGATATACTATCTGGATGTATAAAAACATGAGAAACTTGAGCAAGGAGAAGATATCATGAGCTGGGGTCGAGCCTTTGCTCGTGCCTTCGGTCTTGCGTGGTGTCCCTTCTTAGCGCACATGTGTCCAAAATAACTTGCCTGAGATCCCGTAGAAGAGTCATCAAGTGTTCCTCATGACATGTTTGTTCTTCTTCTTTGTGATGCATCTCATTGATGGCGCCTTTGACATCCTCAATTGATCGCTTAATGGTGTCTAAAGAGTCCTTGAGAGATTCCTTCCCAGTGCAACGGGTGAAAACAAGAGAGGGCGGAGGGGGTGGAGGTAAATAATAGGATGAGGTGGGGGAGTCGGGAGATGGGAGGGGAGAGGACAAAGAAGAGAAAGGGAATGAAATAATGGGGGGAGAAGAGGGTGGAGGAGGGGGAGGCGAAGGCTGGTGGGGGGGGCGACGGGTTGAGATTTGGCGCGAAGCCCAGGGAGTTTCCCTGGCTGTCGAACCATTCGACTCGATAGGCGTAAGGAGAAGACAGAGGAGGAAGACTTGGAGTAGCGGCCCATTCAGGAGAGTGGTCCGGGGAGATGGCCCGTGAAGAAGCAAGGGGACGCTCCAGGGTGGAGGCACACACAAAGTTTGGAGGCAAGATTGGAAGAACCTGCCTACCTTTTCCTCTCGAACCTTTTCCTCTTGCAACGTACCAGGATGCCACCCATTTTGATTTACCTCGAAGTCGCGGCATTAGGAAAAACACCGAAAACCCGAGAAGGAGTGTGTGAGAATTATTGTTCAAAGAACAATTATCGAACCAGAGCCAAAAGCAATAACTGACCATATGAAGAGTGTTGAGCGCAGAGGGCCAAGGGTGCCAAGGAAAATTGAGCCAGAGGCAAAAAGCTAAACAGTTTGCAAGAGGAGGCCAAGACTCAGGAGGCCGATGGCTTGAATGAGCCATGGCATTCCTCAGCGCTGGCCTAAATCCCCTGAACATGACAAGATAATGGGATTGGGCCTTTGGCCAGCTCGTAGCCATTATTTCTCCCATGAACTGGAGTGCACAAACATTAAACTAGTCCAAATTCAATTGAATGCAGAGGTGCTTCGATTGAGGAATTAAAAGCATGGATTAATGGTGGAGGTGAGTGTGGGATGCACTGGCTCGAGGTGGCAAGAGACGTGGCCATGTGTCTGCCCGTCTGGCCATCCACCCATCGTTTTCGGTGTCACCCCATCTAGGGGATGGTCCTTGTTGTGAGCCATGTTTCTGCATGCGATCATGAAGGTGTGAGAAGGAGATGAGGCCGGAGAACATAAGAAGTCTCCTTCCTGCAGGTCTACCCCAACATTTTCCAACATATCTGCTACTTGATTTGCATTTCTACGGACGTGGGAGGGAAGAATAACCCACTGTGGCTGAAGGATTGACTTTATTCTGATCATCACGTTCAGAAGTCTCCAGCTTGGGGAGATATTCTTCGAATCTGCACCATTTAGGATATGAGAGAGGAGGTTAATGACTATCTGCGAATCGCCTGCTTCTATAAGGAGGTTTATCCCTTTCTCTTTGGTCGCTTGCAGACCTTTGAGCAATCCCCAAATTTCTGTTGCATATTTGGTGTTATGGCCCAAGTTCCCAGCTGATATGTGGAGGATCTCTCTGTTGTTGTTGCGTATGGCTGCCCCATAACCTGCGAGTCCTAGATTCCCCTTGGAGGCTCCATCAAAATTTATTTTGTGATAGTCAACTTGCAGAGCCTCCCAATGGGAGGGGATGATCTTAGAGGTGCTACTTGGAAGGGGGGACGAAAGAGAGGGGGAGAGATGGAGTTTCCAAGCATTGAGGATGAAGAGCTCATTTGTCGGGAAGTTCCAATCCTGATCTTTCCAGGGGTGCAAGTTGATTGTTTCCTTTATGTTGGAGTGGATTTTAGCCCAGACTTCTTGCCAATTCAGGGAGGAGGATTTGAATATTCTGCGATTTCGTTCTTTCCAAATCTGCCAAAAATAAAGGTAGGTAGAAGCTGCCAAATTCTGTTTAGGATGGGAGATTGGAAAATTGAATCTCGCCATCCATCAATTGTTTCCATGATACTTAGATGATTCCTATCTGAGGTTCTCATGATGTTGGCGCATTGGTCTCAAAGATGCGAGTTGTAGGAGTAAAGATTGAGAAGGTGGTTATGAGTCTCCTCCTCATTACAACAAAGGTGACACCAGGAGGGGCCTGTAAAGCCTCTTTTCATTAGATTGTCCCAGGTGAGGATACTGTTGTTCGTCGTTAACCAAAGGAAGGTGCTGATTTTTTGCTAGAGCTTTGCGCCCCATATTTTGTTCCAAATTGCTTCATTTGGGAGGGAGTTATGTCTAGCGCTAAGAAAATAAGCTTCTTGAAGGTTAAAGGTGCCAGTATTGGAGTGGCCCCACCTTAGGTTGTCCTCCTCTTGTTGGATGAATATTCTCCTAGATTTGAGCTGATCGAGTAGTGGTTGGAGGTTACCTCAAGTGGGATGTGCAACTCTTCGTGGGTGTTTTTCCATTTGCGCCAGGTGTCTCTGCTATCTTCTGGAATCCAGAAGTCGACTACTTCTTGGAGGCCTACACCTATCGTTAAGGGAATAAAAGTGCGTTGAGTGGGATCCTTGTCTAGGGCCGGAAGTTGTTGCCAGGAATCACTCCAAAAGAGGGCCGATGTCCCTCCTTGCAGTTCCTAGAAAGCGTGATCCGTTATCAACCCCTTGTTATGCCTAATTGCATTCCAGATGAGAGATCCAGGGAACTGACTGTTCCATTTGATTAGTTCCTTTTCCAGTGTTGAAGGTGTGTATTTTTTCCTCCAGAGACATGCCCAGAGGTCTTGCGACCTTTTTAACCATCTCCACCATATTTTTTCACTGAGGACTTTATTGAGGATAGAGGGATCTATGAGATCGAGTCCCCTTGCGTACTTTGGTCTACACATTTTTTTCCAACTGACCAGAGCCAATTTGCATCTCTCTTTGGATCCTTGCCAGAGGAATCTCCTTTGAATATTTCTTAGAGTGCCGAGGATAAAGTTTGGGTCCGCAAGCGCTGAGAAATCATAGATCGAGAGGGCTTGAAGGAAAGACTTAAGGAGGACGAGGCGACTAGGTAGATTGAGGGAGCGAAAGGTCCAAGGGGAAAGTTTTTTCCTGAAGTTGGAAAGCAGATCTTCCCAAGAAGTGTTTCTTAGTGGATTATCAATTGGGGGGATGCCAAGATAATTGGAAGGGAGGATGCTTCGGGTGAACACCAAGAGTTGCGTAATATGACGTTGGATCTGGATAGGCGTGTTGAAGTTCAAGATTTGGGATTTAGAGAGGTTTACTTCCATGCCTGAAGCATCACAAAAAATGTTGATCATGGAGTGAATTCAGAGAGCTTCTCAGACCGTTGGGATGCCCATTAAGAGTATCTCATCCATGAACTGACTATGGGAAATGGGCGGAGAGATTCCATGGGGGGTGAGTCCTGAGAGGGAGTGATTTGTGATGGCTTCTTTAATGGCTCGACTCAACCCTTCCTCCATTAAGATGAAGAAAAAGGGAGAAAGCGGATCCCCTTGTCTTATTCCTCTAGAGGGAGAGAAAGGCTTGGAAGGGACGCCATTGACCAGGATAGAGAATAGGGTTGAGGAGGTGATATTGACGATCCATGGCCCAAGATGGATCAAAACCAAAGGATAGAATGGTTGATTTCAAGTATTTCCAACTAAGTTTATCAAAATATTTGGAAAGATCCAATTTTAGAAGCATACTAGGAGACTTGGTCAAATGAAGCGAATGGATTACTTCGTGAGCCAGAATGATGTTGTCCAAGATTTGTCTGCCTTCCACATACCTTTACTATTCCAGAGAGATGATGAATGGTAGGATAGGTTTAAGACACTTTTCTATGACCTTCGTGATAAGATTATAGATCACATTGCAGAGTGCAATGGGTCGGAAGTGAGTTGGGGAGGTGACATTGTTCTCTTTTGGAATGAGAGTGATGAAGGTGGAATTGAGGGCCTGTAGGACCTACCCATATTTTATGGAATCCTCTATAATTTCCCAAACTTCCTCTCAAATGATATCCCAACAATGATGGAAGAAGTCCGATGTGAACCCGTCGGGTCCAGGGGCTTTGCCTATCGGAGTATATCAAAGGGCTTGATCCACTTCTTCTTGGGTAATAGGACGCATCAAGACCTTGTTCTGTTCTTTGGTGACCTCCTTTGGAATATGCTTGAGGATCGATTTGATAGCTTGGGTGCGATCTATAGGGGGTTCTGTAAGAAGGTTCTTGTAGTAAGATAGTAATTCTTTATGTTTTTGGATTTCTAGGCCTTTGTCCGAGACAAGGTGAGTGATGTGATTAGTGTGTCAGTGTTGGAGCATCGATCTGTGGAAAAAATTGGTGTTTCTTTATCCCTCTTTGAGCCATTGGATACGAGATTTCTGTCTCCAGAGAATTTCTTCCTGCGCCCGTCTTTTAACCATCTGATTGTTGAGTAGGGATTCTTGCTCCTTTAAAGAATCGATGAGGCGTTGTGTTCGTATCTGTTGTTGAAGGTCTTGAATTTGCTGGTTGAGGATTTCCTGAGCATGAAAAATGTTTCCAAAAGTGGATTTATTCCATGCCTTTAATTGTTGCTTGAGGTTTTTTAGCTTCTGTTGAAATTTGTACATAGGAGTGCTTGTTGTGATTGCTTCTTCTTTCCACCATAGTTTTATGTTGGCTTGAAAGTCCAGGTGTGTCAGCCATAATTTTTCAAAGCGAAAGGGTTTCCTGCCTAGGGTGCCACTAATGCTTATCGATAGGAGTATCGGCCAATGATCAGAACATGGAGTGTCGTTCACAGTGGCATTCCAGGAGAGGTCATCCGACATGAAGGGTTCTGAGATTAAGAAGCGGTCTAATCTGCAGGAGACATGTTGTGTCCCCGAGCGTCTATTGGACCAGGTGAAGGGTCCATTGTCCGTTACTATGTCAATGAGATTCAACAGACCAATGATTCAGTGGAACTGCTCACTGTCATTTCCTAATCTCTGTGTGCCCCCCTTCTTTTCCTCCATGCCTATTATCATATTGAAATCTCCCCCAAGGATCCAACGTTGATTCTCGATATGATTAGCAATCCATTCCAAATGATGGAGGAAGGATTCCTTGTCTCCTGGGGTTGCAGGGCCATAGACATTCGTGATAAAACCTGACTTGTTCGAGCTGATGAGTCGGAATGAGGCTGTGATGGTCCAGATGGAGGTGAAGAAGCCTTCCATCAGTACCATGGCAGGGTTCCAGAGTACGACGAGCCCTCCTGCTGCACCTTTTGCATCGACTTCCACTAAATTATCTTATTTCCAACATTTTTTAAGAATTTGAGAAGCTTCCTCTCCCGCACATTTAGTTTCTTGCAAGAGAAGAATGTCTGATTGTTCCTTAATTATCCTTTCCCAGAGAAAGCCTTGCTTTATTCATGCATTGAGACCCCTTATATTCCAGGATAGCATCTTCATGAGGATGAAGAGGGTTGGAGGGGAGGAAAGCTATCCGAGATCAGGTGGATCTGGTCGAAATTCACTAGGAAATTGCCCACATCTTGAATGAATTGGTGTTTTGGTCTTCTGCCCCTTTTTTTCTCTTCTTTTGTGGGTTTGCGTTGTTCTTTCGAGCTTCCTTTTTGTATTTCTATATTTGGATTGGTGCGGGATGATCCTCCTTCTGTAGATTTGAGGAAAAGTTTATGGAATTTGCATAGCTGATCCAGAGGTATAGTGTAGAGCTGTTGTTTTCAGTAGGCTTGTTCTAGGTGTAGCATATCTATTCCTGCCAGTTTCTGGTCTTCCAGATCTATGTCAGGGTCTCCAATTTCCAGTCCGAGATTTGAAGGAAGGGAGGTCTTTGAGTTGGGTATTTGAGTGGATCTAGGGGTACGTGGGATGGGGTTTGGAGAACCCTGGACTTGCACTGGGATTGAGGGATTTGTCAGAGGGTCGGAGGGAATGATGGGATTTTTTGACGGGGTCTGAAGGGCTTTGAATGAGTTAATGGTTGAGGGTCCAACAAAGGCTTGTGGAGGCACTCTTTTGGCCGGATGCCTATGACGTCCCGTGACCTGGGTGAAACCGTCCTTGGTTTTGTCAGGATCCTTAGGATTTGATTTGCTGGGTTTATTTAGAGGGAAGTCATGGAATAGATGGCCATGTTCGTAGAAATTACGACATCAAAAGGGGATGTGCTTGTAATCCAAGGTTTGGGACCATTCTTCGTCCTGGTAGTCCAGGGTTATGGCTCTAGGGAGTGGTTTGGAGATATTTAAGTAAACACAAATTCACGCATAAGCAATGTACCTTCGTTATTTTTTTGCCTTCGAAGCTTTGACGTAGATGCCAATCGTTTTGCCGATGCCTACGAGTATTTCTTCCAGCCAAAAATCTTGAGGTAGCGATTACAATCAGAGCCAGACTAGTGCATGCGTGAAGTCCTCCTTCTATGGGCTAAAATTTTCCGTCCAAAAACGAAGGAAAAGACCTGCCGAGTTGTAAAAGTACTGTCCTCCTTCAAAGATTCAATTTTTGTCCTCTAGGTTATGTAGGATGATAGTGAATAATACTTTTGATCCGAGTTGGAGGTCGTAGTGACCCTTGGGATTCCACTAATGCTGAATCCATTTAACTAAGTCTTTTTTTGATGGCCATAGTCTCAGGAATTTTCCTATCAGGGTGAAATCCTTCATGTATTATTTTTGGTCTTCTATCCTTCGAGAGCTGATAGTATATTTGGGTGCTACAGGAGCTTGCATAATGCATTTTCCTGGTTCCCAGGTGTGAGCCGCTTTTGGATGGTTTGATTCAAGGTCAATCTCCATTGGTTTCTCCTTCAACATCTCATCCTCCTAAAGGATGTTTTTCAGCTCATTTGGAAGCTCAAAGGGCAGACGTTTGAAGTGCTTGAAGCCCTGCTTAGGGGCGATGACGGAGCTATAAGAGGGGCCAGGAGGCCTCCCTTCCTCAACCTCCATGGTCGCACCAATGACTCATGAGCGTTTTCAAATACTTTTATTAAATTACCATAATTAAAGTTAATGGTATCATATATGCCACCATATATAATATTTAATAATGCATTATTAATATATTGTATTAAAAGTTGCATTATTTAATATATATGCAAATCAGATATATATAATTTAAGATAAAACATTTCATATATAATTGCAATTTATATTGTATTTAATATCATCTTACTAATATATTATCTTTAATTTATTTTTTTTTCACTAAAAAAAATAAAATAAAAAATAAAAAATACTCTTATTTTATTCTATTAGGAATAGTTGAAATACATATAGATTAAAAAACTGATGATCTCTTTATAGTTCAAGAAAAAACTATAAAGTGTTAGTTGTTTCTATTGACTTCATTCTAGGAAGTGCTAATATGTTATCTTTATAATATTACATGAAACATTTCATTATTAAATGTTACATATACAACTTATATCATATATTGCATTTAAGGTTATATCATTAGATACTAAGAAGTTTAAAAGTTTTAGGATTTATATTGCTTTTTTAGTTTTTAGTTATTTCACTAGATAGAAGAATTATTTAAATTGGATTTTTTTGTTATTAGATTTGCAATTTTTATTACAAAAATGGATTCAATGCCTTCAAAAATCTTGAAAGTTATATCATTAGATACTAAGAAATTTAAAAATTCTAAAATCTAAATTATTTTAATTATTTTATTAGATATAAAAATTATTAAAATTTTGTTGTTATTGATTTACAATTTTTATTACAAAATAGATTTAATTCCTTCAAAAATCTATATTACATTTATAATATACCATTTCAACCATTAAAATCTATGATTTTAACAATTTATAACCAAATTTCCTTATAAAAAAAAATAGTAAAAGAAAATTAACATATTTAAACCATTCCATTAAATACATAATACTTTGTTAGATATACACAGTTTTATATGAAACACTTCACATCCCATAGCAGTGTTGTACGACTTGCACATGAAATGCACTCCCAAGTCCATAATGCTTGATAGGAAATACACCGTTTGATATGAAACATTTCACATCCCCAACAGTAGCAGACATTATATTTAATGTTGTGCAGGAAATATAATTCTACGTGTATAGAGCATTAGTGTTCCCCATAATTCATGGGATACTGGACTACACACCCCATTCCTACATCTAGCTACAACAACAAGATCCATATTCGTGCCACCACCAAGTTGGCTGCCCAGGCTGAATCTTATCCTCTCCCGGAGTTGTCGGCTATCCGAGTAAATTCATCTGGCAGCTACCCAGTTAAATTCAGGGAAAGATCACTTCGATTCTAAATTCGAACGTTGTTGGTCGTCCCGAGAAATAGCTACTTGTCCAAAACTGCTGAGTGCAGGTACGGCATTTTCTTCTTCGAGAAGCTGCAGATTAGTAAGCTTGCCTCTTCCGCAAGCAATCCAAGTTTAAGCGACCATATCCATCTATATCTACATTGCATTCTTACATTCTGCAAGCAAGGCTGTTATCTCTCCAGTTAATTCATTGCCTCAACTTGCCTTTTCTTCTGCAATATCTTCTGGTCTGGCAGTTCCGCCATGACCAAGCTTCTTGGATTACTGCGACTAAATAAAGAGGATACAGGCGAGATTGGATGGAAGAATCGAGTTCTGGCAGTTGTTCCAGCTCTGAGAAGAGCTTGGGAATACATTATCTCCCACAGATTTATAAGGCCTCAAAGCCAATGCATGTACAGCACAGGTACAAACTTACAAAGAACTTTGTCTCTGTAGATTCACTGTGTGTTTCAGGTTCTTCTGGATTGCAAATTCAAGTAAGTGATATTAATATGGCTCTAATCAATAACGTTGCTGGTAATGTGGTTCAGCAGATCTTGGGATGCTTTACAACGACATCAAGTCTTGTCCATACGAGGATGTTCATGTCATGTGGTCGATTCTCCAGAAGTCTCAAAGCTATGATTCTCCCTTTTGATGAATGCAGTTTTGGATTTAAAAAATATGCTAACTATACATGTATGTACATAGATGATCTAATATAGTTTCAGATGCATAAATCAGCTGGGATATCTCTCCAGAATCATTCTGGTTTTTTCTGTGTAAAAATTGGAACAATATAAAACATTATCATTATCAAAGTCAATATCCAGTTGTTGCCAGATTTTGAGAGTAGCAGTGGTCACAAACTGTTTTGGAGTTTGTTATAATGGGCCAGTCTGTTAAAGAAGAAAATGCATTTCAGTGTTATGGAGATTAAGATTTAGATAGGGAACATTTACTTACAGGAGCTTGCCATCTGTGGTGGTGAAATCACTAGGTACATGTATACAATAATACAATCATTTGGGAAGACTTCATTCAGTTTTTGAAATGAAATTATTGTATGCCCTTACTATTTCTGAACACACTGATAGCCCAGGAGACTTTCTTGACAGTACAGAAAGGGATAAAATAACCTGTGATCCTGGTAAGGCGTGAAGATTTTGGTTTAATATGGAATTTAGGTAGTCTTTTTTTTTTTAATTTCTCAGCATTATACACTATAATGCATAAAAACAGATTTTCAAGATTTTGAATGGAGATTAAAAATAAGGTTTGATGATTGGAAGATAAAAACACTATTGTGCAATGAATTTTTTTGTTCATAATATAAAGTTGGGGAAAAATGGTAAATCCTAGATTATCAATAAAATGAAAATCATTAAAATAATATATTTATTAAGAGTTCAACATGTTATTGCAAGAATTCAATTTGGGTGGGGATTAAGAGATGATCATCATTTCTCCCAACCACTCAAACTAAACCCAATTAACATTATAAAATTAAATTATATTAATTATTTTTCTTATTTTAATTTATAACATTACACAATGTTATAAGAAGAATATGATGCAAAACTAAGCTACTTCAATTCCATTACTTGATTACTTGATGGCATAGTATCAAGAGCATTTTAGCTAAACTATAAATTGAATTTATTGATAGTAAGCTAAACTATAAATTGAATTTATTGATAGTGTAAAGTGAGCTGAACTATAAATAGAATTTAATGATTGTATTTATAAAATTGGGTACATTTTATATTTTATAGTAGTTTAGTTTAATATAAGTAAAATGTGTAATTTAGAAAAATATTTATAAATTTAACTGAAAGAAAATTAAGATTAAATTTGAAAAACTGAAAACATATAGGATAACAAAATAAATCATCATAAATTTTATTTAATTTCAAAATTTCAAAATATAATTTTTTTTATTTTTTTAATATTTATTAAATTGTAAATTAAAATGAATTTCTATTAATACTTAATTTCAAATGAAAAAAGTAATAGTTTACCAAGAATTGAAAAGGTAAACTTTGTCACTAACAATATCAAAGGAAAATATGTTTTATATAAGTTTTGGTGTTTAGGTCTAATTAACAAGATTGCAAACAGATCCAAATTTAGAAACCTCTGCCTTTTCAAACAGGTTTCTTAAGAAAAATTATAAGAAATCAGGAGTAGGAAAAAGTGGATGCTAGGCCTTTGACCTATTCAGATTAATCAAAGAGGAATTGAATGCAATCTCTATTCTTCTACCTTTCATTTGGGAACACACTTTTTATTTTTGGAACTCAACTTGCTTTTTCATATCAGTCATAAGAAAATGGAGGGATAAACTTCAGGGACCATTCAACCTTTCAACCAGTTTAAGTCATGAAATTGCAATAAAATCCATCCCTTCAACCAGTCTAAGTCATGAAATTGCAATAAAATCCATTTCTCAACATTTGTTTTTAAGGTATGTTAAGAAACAAGAATATTTATTAACAAAATAGTCTAAATGTTATATGTTTTTTTATCATTTTATTTGATATTGGATAAAAAATTGTTGAAATTGTAGATAATCTCATAATCCTAGTCTACTTAATTTAAACTAAAAGTTCATTTTAAACTATTTTAATTTTTTATTAGATACTAAATATTAGATTTTGGATGATTATTTATATTGGTAACCAACCTTCTACATTAATCACCTGCATAAATCTGCATAAATATTTGTATAGGATTTTTGAGTTGGTCCCAATGATAAGCCCATGATGGAGGTGGTGTACAAGGCCAATAAGAAGCAGTTCACCCCTGCTGCAATCTCGTCCATGGTGCTCACAAAAAAGGAGGAGCTAGTCCAGGCTTGCCTTATTGTGTACATAAACAGTTGTAGGGTATGCCAAGTGAATAGATCAAACAAACTATGGGGAGCTACCAAGGTTTGTTTTTATGCTGGGAGAGTGTACCTAGTGAATACATTAAGTATGAGGAGCTGAAAATCATTGAGGCTACTAGGACGGTTGAGGTTTTCATGCTCCTGTACTGTTAATGCATATATGTCATTGAAAATAGAAGAAATTTCCATAACTTTTTGGTTGTGCAAATCTCCATTTCATATTTGTGAAGCACGGTCGAAGAGGTGTCTTTCTTGCTATAATCTTTATGCCTTTGCATTTTTTTTTCCTTGTGCAATAGTGTTTTTCATGTGATGATGTGTGTATGCTCTACTTTTCAACATCCTATCAACGTTGAAAGTTGTGACTTGGAGAGGTGGACGTTTTTAAAATGTTTCTGTCATAGTGGGTAGTATGAGGTAAAGGATAAGAGGAAAAGTGACTCATATGTAGTTAACTCGAGATTGTCAGAAGCGTTCTCATCAACTCAGAAAAATGACTTTATTTAATGTTACAAATGTTTAAAGGACTTGTAGATGAATTGGAAGGCCAAGTTTTGGGTTAAGGGGAGATATTTTTAAGGAGAATTAATAAGTATGTAACATGGTAATTTCAAAGCTGTTGTTGTTACATATGGAGGTTTTTTTTGTTATATTGAGTCTGATTTCTAAATAAAGTTGGGATGTTAGATTTGTATTTATTACTTCAAAACTAAAGTAGATAGAGCAAATTTGATCTTTTCTATATTGTCTAATTCATAATTCTACTATTTAATCTTTGTCAAACTTACAATTTTAGATTTGATAAAATTGTTATTTTCAATATATAAATGGATTCAACACCCTTCAATGACCCCTAGTGCAATTGATTGTGTAATATTAATACTTGATATCTGCAATTTCAATAATACAAAATAATTATCTCTAAATTTCAGGTTAAAAATATGGATTTCCCTTTCAGTTATTTTGAGCTGAAAAAAAAAAAATCCAATTCATATAACATTTAAACAACCACCTTAAAAAAAAAGTTAATTCATGTATCGAGAAGAAGTTTTAAATAGTTAAAAATTGTTGTAAAGTTTATGTATTGAGTAGTGTTAAAAATAAACAAAAACATTAGCTCTACATTTAATCCAAGATTGTTATGTATTTTGGGAATGTTTGTAGCTATGTTGTTATGTATTTTGGGAATGTTCGTAGTTATGTTTACTATTTATTGTTGTTAGTTAGTATATATGTATTTTGTTGCTTTTCTTCATTCTTATTATTTGATGACATGGTGTGAGAGTTGTAGGTAGTTTGCAATAAGTTTAAAATTTCAATTTCAATGCTTAATGGGTGGTGTTTGTTGATCCTTGGAATGGAACTCTAACATAACACCGGAAAACACATTTGTAGAGCTATCAAGAAGGAAAAAGTGGGGATGAAACCTGAAACCTAGGATCTGCTTAAATCCATAAACTTGCTAAATACAGGATTAACTTTATTAGTCCATACCTCAATGGAATCTTTCCCCTTAAGGGTACTAATCCTCCCATTATGTGCATGTAAATTTTAAACTGTAGCTTATGGTTAGTAATATATTTCTTTAAATGCATGATCAAAGTACTAGCCTAGTTCTAAAACAACTACTTGAATTTAATTCAAAAGTTGAGAGTCTACCAATGATCATGAACACAAAATTAATATTAGTTGTCAATTAGTTTACAACACAAAATTAACAATCTGAACTAAGATGCTATCAGAAAATGTAAAATCAGATTTCAAGTATAATGTGCAATGCATGATAAACTCTAAATGCAAAGTGAATTTTAGTTAAAATATGAAATTGTACAATTGATCATTGGTATTAACAATTTATCACACTTATCCAATACAACATGGAATATAATAATAATAATAATAATAATAATAATAATAATAATAATAATAATAATAATTTATTTTTTAGGTCACAGCCAAGCCATACACCAAATTGGTGTATGAGACCCCCTCCGCCCAACGATTTTACTGGTAAAGTCTACGAAGGTATACATACCCTACCCCCCTCTGGATTTGAACATGTGACCTCTTAGGAGGAAACACATGTTCTTAACCATTAGGCTACAACAATTACAAAAAGAACAAAAGTGAAAAAGTGCTTCCATGTTGAAACAAAAAGTTCATGCTTTGTGGCTGTGGCGACATTATCTGGTGGGTGAGAAATTTGAGTTAAAGACAGACCATAGAGGATTGCAACATATATTTTCTCAAAGTGATCTTAATGGTAGACAAAGACGGCGGTTAGAGCTCTCGAGTGAGTATGATTTTGACATAACTTACATCAAGGGTACTTTGAACAAAGTGGTTGATGCACTCAGTCAAAGACCATGCATCTTCTTAGTAATTCCATTGAAGGTTGATTTACAAGATCAAATTTTGAGGGAAAAGATGAAGATGATTGGTGTAAGAAAGTTAGAGTTTTCTTGCATGGAAAAAATATTTGGAAAAGGAAGATGGGGGGGTATTCTTGTGATGATGATGGAATGGTGAGATTCATGAAGAAAATTGTAGTTATAGACAGAGATGGACTATGTGATCTCATTATGAAATAATCCCATCATTCTTTTTATATGGCTCACCTAGGTGTTCAAAAGATGTATGCAGATCTAAAGAAAACTTTCTTTTGGACTGTCACGAGGAAGGATATAGCTCTTTTGTGGAAAAGTGTTTGGAATGCTAGCTAGTCAAGGAAGAACATAGTCATCCTGTAGGATTGTTGTAATTGCATAACATTCTAGAGTCCAAATGGGAGGAAATATCTATGGATTTTATTGTTGAATTACCTAAAATGATAAGGAGGCACAACTCAATTTTTGTGGTGATGGAAAAACTTACTAAGAGTGCTCATTTTATACCTATTAGAGATACTTACAAAGCTCTTGAGATAACACAAGTATTTGTCAAGGAAATTGTTAGACTTCATTGTTTTCCTAAGAAAATAATATAGGATAGGGCATATGTTTTCAGAGACAAATTTTGGACTAGTTTTCATGCAACCCTTCAAACTCAATTAAATTTTACTACATCTTGTCATCCATAAATAGATGGTCAAATTGAAAGAGTGAATCAAGTCTTAGAAGATATGCTCCGAATGTATGTGATGGATCATCAAACCAAGTGGGAAGAATATCTTCCTCTAGTGGAGTTTTCTTACATTAATAGTTATCACTACTATCTCGGTAAGGCACCTTATGAGTTGTTATATGGAAGACCTTGTAGAACACCCCTAAGTTGGGACACATTGTTAGGGTCCTAACCCGCACATAGGTAGAACAATATATGTGGATGTAATAACGGTCAATATTAATAAGTCCTTTCAATAAAATAGAACAAGGTGGATGTAAGAAGACCTAATAGAAGCTTCCGCTTCTAGAAGGATCTTCCTCTAGATGCTTCTTTTAATAGACATATTTAGTATAAATAGGAGTCGAGGGTATGAGAACCCTAGCTTGGATATTATTGTAATATAGCTCTGCTCAACTAGAGGTTTCCCCCTCGAAGAGGCCCGTGAACATTGATTTCAGATTCAAAGTGCTATTTCTGTTATTATTCTCATATCATTTTAGTGCTATTATGGTGAATGTTCTGGTTATATTGTTGTTATTCTGCCATTTCTAACATTTTATTTCTGTTCTGCATACATTTTATATCTTGTATATTACAAGTGGTATCAAAGCACTTTCCTCGGCAGGAAGTGGGTTAATTTTTTTTCAGGGTAGAGACGTATTCCGGCGTCTTTAAGCCACAAATATCTGTCGTTACGTGCATAAACCTGCAGTTGAGAGATTCATACATGCAGGAAATACAAGTGGTACTTAAGCGCACATCTGTTGGCCACCCTTGTAACCCCTGTGGGTACCCCTTCGAGTGGTAGCGCATCAGACATCACTTGTGTACGGATCAACCTAGATTACCTGAAGCCCTCTTTAGATAAACCGATCGGTTACTTGATTGCTATAGTGTCACCGAAAACAACACTCGAGAATATACTCTCTAGTACCTGGGTAGTCGGGTAGTACAGCTAAGGGTACGATCTATCCTCCTTAGTTAGTGCCTTGAGATATTGGGCCAAGTACTACTGTTGGACCCCGCACATATATCAGAGAGCTATAGCATAGGGAAAACCCTTGTCTGTAGAACCCTTGAATACCTAACCCTTGGGGACAAAAACATAAACAAATTAAAACAGACAAGATCTATTGCCACACAACTGTGTTTGGGTTTCCAAGTAAATACACATTTCTTTCTGGTTAAGCATTTGGGAATTTCCTCTCTGCAATACTCTTCAGACTGGAGTATAACTCCGCAGGTGTAAATAAAAAGAAAAAGTCTGGAAATTTTTTCACCATTATTTGAGACCTATTCCATTGGATTTATCTCTTCGCCTTTATCACATTCATCCATATCATTTTTCGAAAAAAAAATCTGACCTCGCCCGCCCCTTTTCAGTTCCCCCATCCTCATGGCCCATACCCGTAGCCAAGACTTGGAAGCTCGCTTCTGGTCTCATCAAGACCCAACAAGAAGTGAAACAACTCAGTGCCATTGTTGTTGCCATCAATACAACCATGCAGTCCTCAATGGAGGAAATCAAACAAGACCTCACCACCCAACTTGAATCTGTCTTTTCAACACTCTACACCAAACTGCATATCCCTATAGATAACCCTTCCTTTTCCTTACCTCCACATACTGAAGGTGACCATTCCTCTCATTCCCATAAATTTCATAACCATCACTTTCAACATGACCTACGCCTTCCACGCGTGGATATGAACAAATTTTATGGCTTGGACCCCACTGGTTAGGTAACCCAAATGGAACATTATTTCTCTTTATACGACATTACAGATGACTTGGCCAAACTCCGGTATGGTGTTCTCCATCTAGATCAAGAATGTTGGCAATGGTGGCAATGGAGAAAAAATTCTCGTCAAGGGTATATTGCTTGGACACACTTTGTGGCAGAGCTTTATGAACGCTTTGACACTGACACCAACCATTTGGGCCATTTGACAAAGTTGAAACAATTAGGAATAGTGGAAGACTTTATATCTGCCTTTGAGCACCTGGATTTTAGAACAGAGGGCATGTTTGATGCCTTTTTCGGAGAGTGTTTTATCAACGGCCTCAAGGATGAGATTCGGGCCCATGTCCTCATGGCTCAACCTTAGAGTTGGGTGGAGGATACTAAAAGAGATAAAGAAGCATAACATGTTGTATCTTCTCAAAACTGAAAAACCCTCCTTTATCCCTCGCCCTAAACTAGTAAATCCCACTACTCCCTCTACTCCACTAAAGATCCAAAAATTGACCAGGGCTAAAATGGTTGAACACCAACTCAAAGGCCTTTGTTATAACTGTGATGACAAATATTTCCCGGGCCACAAGTGTAAAGAACAAAAGCTTTTTATGGCCATCTCCAAGGATATTTCGGAAGAGGATGCATAAACTCCCCTTGTGTCTGAGTCACCTGAATCCACTAACATAACCCCTCCCTCAAACCCTCACGAAGTAGAACTGATCATTTCCCTCAATTCTCTCACTGGCTTCTCTGCTCCCCAAACCCTCAAGCTAATTAGTTACATCAAGCATCGAAAGGTCATCATACTGGTTGATAGTGGCAGCACCCATAATTTTATTCATCGCCGCATTGCCTAAGAAACTCATTGCTACATCCATGCCGTCAATAATTTCCAAATCATGATTGCCAATGGCGGTTCCATGAAATGTGGAGGTTGTTGTGAAAATGTGCGTCTCCAAATTGGTGACTACCACCTGAAATCCCATATGTTTGCTATCGACATGGGAGGTTGTGACATTATGTTGGGTGTAGACTAGCTAAGGACTTTGGGTCCCATTCTCATGGATTTTAAAGACTTAACCATGCAATTCAACCAAGAGGACCACCAATATAAGTTCTAAGGAATAACCACTGGTTCACCTGAGATCATTAGTTCCCATTGCATGGAAAAGCTTCTCAAAAAAGGTCATTCTAGTGTTATCGCCCAACTCCATGCCATACAAGCAAGATAGACACCCTCGGTCCCGCAAGACCTCCAAGCCATCCTTTCTAAACATCAATTGGTATTTTCCACTCCCCAAGGACTCCCTCCTTCCTGTGGTGTTCATGATCATTCCATTCCCCTTGTACCCGAAAGCCTTCCTCCCAATATCCATCCATATCGTCACCCCTTTTCCCAAAAAAATGAAATTGAGAAAATGGTCCAGGAACTCCTTAATGCAAGCGTTATCCGCCCTAGTACGATCCCCTACTCTTCTCCTGTGGTCATGGTCCCGAACAAAGAAGGTTCTTGGCGAATGTTTCCTAACTTCCGTGCCCTCAACAAACTTACCATCAAAGACAAATTCCCCATTCCTGTCATTGATGACCTCCTGGATGAATTGAGTGGTGCCCAATTCTTCACTAAACTTGATCTTTGTTCGGGCTACCACCAGATACATATGAAAGAGACAGACATTCCCAATACTGCCTTTAGAACTCATGAGGGCCACTATGAGTTTTTGGTCATGCCCTTTGGCTTGTGTAATTTCCCCTCCACCTTCCGAAGCCTCATGAATCATGTCTTCCATCATTTTCTCCACCATTTTGTCTTAGATGGTCTGTCCAGGTTTGCCTTAGATGAGGATCTATAGAAAAACCTGGACAGACCATCTTGCTCATGTGGATTGAGTTCTCCATCTACTCTCTCAGCATCAACTTTTCCTGAAACAGTTTAAATGTGCTTTTGGCGCCTCAGAAGTAGAATACTTGGGTCATCTGGTCGGCAAGGATGGAGTCAGGGTGGATCTTAAAAAGATTGAAGCTATGAAAGACTGAACTCACCCAAAGACTCTTAAGAGATCGCGTGTATTTCTGGGCTTAACAGGGTATTATCACAAGTTTGTTAAGAATTATGGGAAGATTGTAGCACCTCTCACTGCTCTCCTAAAAAATAACTCTTTCACTTGGACTCCAACCGCTGCTTAAGCTTTTCAAACCTTGAAGATGGTCATGTGCACCACTCCAGTCCTCGCCCTTCCCAATTTCACAAAGACCTTTGTGTTGGAATGCAATGCCTCAGGGAAAGGAATTGGTGTTGTCCTTATGCAAGAGGGTCGACCTTTGTCCTTTACCAACAAGAAACTATCTGAAATAAATCTAGGCAAATCCATCTATGAAAAGGAAATGTTGGCTATTCTACATGTCGTTGATCTATGACACCCTTATCTATTGGGGCAACGTTTCCAAATTAAGACAGACCATCAAAGCCTCAAGTATTTTTTGGAACAACGCATTTCCTCCCCAAAACAACAAAAATGGGTGACTAAGCTCTTTGGATATGATTATGAGATCATTTACAAGAAAGGCAAAGACAATGTGGTTGCGGATGCACTTTCCCGAAAAATATGAAGATGAAGGATCCCTTTTTTCTCTTTCATTCATTGTACCAAATTGGCTCCAAGCCGTTCGCCAGGAATGGCTACAAGATCCCAAAAGTTCGCAACTGATCCAACAATTGCATTCCAATGCTCTAGCTTCCCCAGGGTACTCTTGGCTCCATGATGAACTTCGATACAAAGGTCGTTTGTATTTAAGTAAAAAATCAAAGCTTAAATCCACGGTACTTTCTAAGCTTCATGCTACACCCACAACATGGCACTCCGGATTCACCAAAACCTATGACAGGGTCAAACGTTCCTTTTTCTGGGATGGTATGAAACATGACATTCGTAATTTTGTCACTGAATGTGATGTGTGTCAACACAACAAGGGAGAAACAGTCAAATCTCTGGGCACACTACAACCGCTCCCGATTCCACCTGCTATTTGGAAGGATATCTCTATGGATTTTATTACCGGCTTACCCAAATCGAGAAATAAATTAGTCATCATGGTGGTTTTTGATCGCTTTTCCAAGTATGCTCATTTCTGTGCCCTTCAACACCTGTTTACAACATCCACAGTGGCTCAAATTTTCATGGATTAGGTCTTCAAGCTTCATGTCATGCCGCACTCTATTGTTTCTGATCGTGACCCAACTTTCACAAGCAATTTTTGGCAAGAACTATTCAAGATACAAGGCACCGACTTGCATCTCAACACATCTTATCATCCCCAGACTGATGGCCAAACAGAAGTTGTCAACAAGTGTTTGGAAACATATTTGAGGTGTTTTTCCTCGGAAAAGAAAAATCAGTGGGTTCAATGGTTACCCCTAGTTGAATGGTGGTACAACACTTCATACCATACAACTACACACATGACTCCTTTTGAAGCGGTATATGGACAGAAGCCACCTTCAGTTCTCTCATACTTACTAGGTGCCTCGAAGGTCCAGGTGGTTGAACATACACTTACAGCTCGAGAGGCTATTCTCCATACCCTCAAAGAGAATTTGGTCATGGCACAGAATCACATGAAGCAAAAAGCAGATCAAGGTCGCTCTGAATGTCAATTTGCAGAAGGAGATCAAGTGTTTCTTCGATTGCAACCTTACAAGCAAACTTCCCTCAAGGCCGAGAATTGTCAGAAGTTAGTGCCCAAATTTTATGGTACTTATACTGTTCTCAAGTGTGTGGGACAAGTAGCCTATCAGTTAGATTTTCCCAACCATTCGAAGCTACATCTTGTTTTTCATGTTTCATGCTTAAAGAAGGTGATTGGAGCTAAGTGCCAAATTCAAACCAACCTTCCCGAGTTAGTTGAAGAAGGATCCATTTGGTTATATCTAGAAGCATTTTTGGACCAGCGTGAGCACTGCCTACGTCAGAGAACCATCAAGGAGGTGCTAGTCCAGTGGAAAGATACAACTCCAACAGATGCCACTTGGGAACCAACTACCATTCTGCAACAATTTCCTCATCTCAAGCCTTGAGGACAAGGCTATTTTTAAGGGGGAGGACATGTTAGGGTCCTAACCCGCACATAGGTAGAAAAATATATTCGGATGTAATAAAGGTCAATATTAACAAGGCCTTTCAATAAAATAGAATAAGGTGGATGTAAGAAGACCTAATAGAAGCTTTCGCTTCTAGAAGGATCTTCCTCTAGATGCTTCTTTTAATAGACATATTTAGTATAAATACGACTCGAGGGTATGAGAACCCTAGCTTGGATATTACTGTAATAGAGCTCTTCTCAACTGGAGGTTGACCCCTCGAAGAGGCCCGTGAACATTGATTTCAGATTGAAAGTGCTATTTATATTATTATTCTCATATCATTTCAGTGCTATTGTGGTGAATGTTCTGGTTATATTGTTGTTATTCTGCCATTTCTAGCATTTTATTTCTATTCTGCATACATTTTATATCTGGTATATTACACACATTGGAAGATAGAATCTTGGTAGGACCTAAAATGCTTCAAGAAATGGACGAACATATATATCGTATAAGGAAAATATTGAAGGAGGTGTAGGATATATAAAAGAGCTATGTTGATATGCATAGAATGGACTGTAGTTATGAAGATGGGGAATTTGTTTTTCTTTGAGTAAAACCTTAGAAAAGATCCATTAGATTTAGAAAAGGATCTAAAATTTCTCCTCTCTTTGTTTGGATTTTTGAGATCTTAGAAAATATTGGACTTGTGGCATATCCTCTTGCTTTGCCGCTAGTTATTCATTGCATGCATGACGTATTTCATGTTTCAGTATTGCATAAATATGTTCATGATCCTTCTCATATTTTAGATTGACATCATTTGCAGGTAACAAATGAGGGGGCTGTGAAGGCAGAAGCAATTTGTATATTGGACCATTGCACTGGACAACTCAAGCATCGTATGGTGGACCAAGTAAAGGTCCAATGGGACATGTACAATCCTAGTTCCACTACATGGGAGGATGTGTGTGTTGTGCATGTACTATGCATCTAGAATTTCCTTTTTTGTTGAATTAAAATTTGGGACAAGTTTATCCCAAGAGGGGGAGTATGTAGCATCCCATCTTGGCTAGTATAGTTTTGTGACACTCGAAGAGGGTGATTTTTGATGGACTATGTATGCTGGACTTATATGTTATGGACCTATTTGGGTCACTTGACTTGTGAACACTGATATATATGCACACATTATACACATGATTGCATATATGCTTATGACAATGCTTATATGTTTGATTATGTGTGTTAGATCAATTTCGATTAGTAACATGTTGTATGTGTGTTTATTTTTTACATTTGATTAGTGACATGGATTAAGATATATAATTGTGACATGGATGATGATTGTTGTATGGAATAGACAATTGATTATGATACAATTGATGATACATTGTTTACATGATTATATATGCTTAACCTTGTAATGAATAGGATTTGGAATGGAACTTAGTTACTTGCACACAAGAATGCTAATATCATAAATTACTATGGGGGTCTAGGGAAACAAGACCTTGCTAACAAGACCATCATATGGGTATGATCTCACAACTCGTACCTTGAGGGAAACATGGAGTTTTAAGTAGAATAGATGAGAAGCCATTGAGGTTACAGTTCAAAGTCCTAAATCCATGGAAGATCAAGATATGGGGTCTTGGATCTATGAAAAATATTAGGGTGTAGGGTCTTATATATTTGAAATATCAAGACATGGAGTCTTGGATCTATGGAATAGATCAGGACGAAGTCATGAATATACTAGGACATGAATTCCTAGGTATAAGGAAAGGAATTTGAGTCCTAATAAGTCCAGAGAGGTATACAATACGAGTGCAAAATCCCTATTCTCCAATAGAAAATCACCACTCAGGGGCATAAATCAACCAAGTAAGCCAATCTAGGTTAAACCTTGAATTAAATTAATTTCAAATTTACCCGCTTTTGAGGGGATTTCAACTTCAATATTGTTTTTAATAGAAAATGTGAAATATTTAATTTTGAAAAACAAATAATAAGAATGTTGGAAACAAAATCCTTTTGGGTTACTAACTTCATGAAATGTGAACCGTCAAGTGAGTGTAATGATTCTTGGAGTCCAAGTGACCTCTTGGAAGATGAATCAAAAGGTCAATATCAATGTATATATACGTGTGTCATATTGATTAATAAATGAAATTCACGCTTATTCTAAAATGTGTGTCTAACCATGGTATCAGAGCACCTTATTCTTTAGGGCTTGTATGCCCTTTCTTTTTCTTCCAACCTTCCTGTCTACGGGTCCATATGTAAAAAAAAAAATTCCTCAGCATACAAATTTTCCATCTATTCCTATCATGGGCACGTTGCTCTGTCATTTGTAGTCGTTAGGGTTTCCTCCATCATAATTCACACCTTTCCTCTCATCCAACCTGTGTATCCAATACAAATTATATTGTATTGGCTTTGAGAATACTTCTTTATCTATTCACTATCATCTTCCCTCTATCACTTAGACCTTTCCAGTCTACACCATTCGACTCTTCCATCTCTCATTCAAGTTTGCACATATTGCATGAGGAGAAACCCTACGCCCAAACATTCCCACTATTTATATCTCCCTATTGAATTTTTATGTATTCTCATCATCTGTAGAAACCCTACACAAGTGTTTGACTTCCCCCATGCAACAATTTTGGTCGACTACTCTTTGCGACCAGAACATGACTCATGCCTTGATATTGTTCCAACACTTTTTATCACTCTCCCACTGGTTATTTTATCGCCCACAAATCACATTTATCTGTTGAGTTTATGGAAACCCTAGGTGCTAATCATTGTAACTGTTGGAATATTGACCAATACTGAGAGGGGGGCGATGAATCGATATTGAGGGATTTTTACCACTTTTAAATAGAAAATGTAAACATCAATTTTATCAATCAGTTGTCACTTATGATTTCATTCAATATATCATAAACATATAAACATAAATAATACATCACATCATAACCATACACAGTGCACCAGAGTTTTACGTGGAAACCAAAATGGGAGAAAACCATGAAATGCTTTCTTATATATCAAAGATTACATTAATAGGAAGCACCAACTTCCAGACTCTCCAACACCAACATGAAGGAGCCTCTAACCCCCTGTTTATAGGCTCCAACCCAAAGGAAGCTACAACTCCCTAGATTCTCTAGCTCCAACTGGAAGGAGGCTCCAACCCCTTGATTTACAAGCTCCAACTTGAAGGAAGCTCCAACTCCATGTATTCTCCAGCTCTAACGCTCTAACTGGAAGGAGGCTATGACCCACTGATTTACAAACTCCAACTTGAAGGAAGATCCAACTCCTTGTATTCTTCGGCTCCAACTGGAAGGAGGCTACGAGCCCCTTTCCTTGCCTCTTCCTTTCGCCCTGAAATATAAGTGTAGACTCAACCTGTCACTGCTGCTATTATTGATACATCGTAATTAACATCATCATCAACCCGTCACTGTCACTATCTATGTCACTGTCACTGATATTGTCATTTTCATTTTTGTTGGTGTAACAAATGAACTCCTAAGTGCCTTATTTATACTAGATACAACACCCTCTTTTTAGGGTTAGTTTGAACCAAATAAAATTCAATTTAGTTTTTAATGATTATTCCATTGGGGCCGAATTTACCAACAATATCCTTAATATTTATTTTAATATTCATTGCAATGTGGACGACTTGTAACTTCTCATTTGCAACAAATTTTCTTCTTTTAATTAATTTGGGTCCGACTTGTCACTTCTTGCTACATTTGTTTAAGGATTCTTAACCATACTTCAAGGCTTGCATCTTAAAGAGGGAATATCTCCTCAATCGTGAGGAACCACGTGGCATACCACATATCGTTGGAAATTGCATGATGAGGACTATCCATTAGTGAGTTTTTTGCATGCATTTATAATGTCCTTCACACAATTTTTCTTCAAACAACTTCAGGCTTCATGACCACAACTTTGGGGCTTCTTAACCACTTAACCATATTTCTATGGATTCTTGTACACTTCTTCAAAGCATCTTCCTGTGAGGGCCATGCTTAAATCTATGCCATAAGGGGGCCACTTTGGAGACTTATTCAAATACACCTGTTACATCTAGAGTCTTCTAGACTTCTTCTAGAGTTGACATCACTCATTACTTGTAGGGGATTCTTGGAATTCTTCTATAGTTGACATCAATGAGAACCAAATTTCCTATTTACATCAATGACAACCAAATTTCCAACAATCTCTTCCTTTAGCATTGATGGCAACACTCATACTCCACATGTGACTAATTCTCTCAATCTTTCTCTCCTCATGTTTCTCTCCCCCTTTTACAACAATGTAAAAGGGTAACTCTATTTGGGGCTGCTCCCCCTGTCTTCATGCTTATGATATTTCACTTCCCTTTTGATATCGATAGAAAAGAGTGAACCCCCCTAACATTGTACTTTCTATGAACAATCTCTCTCTATCTTCATGCAGTTCCCCTATCTTCATGCCTCTGATCTCTCTCTTCTTCTATTGTTCTTTCTCTTCTCCTTTGACATTAAGGGTAACCACCTTTGATGATTTCTCTCCCCTGTCTTCTTTTGCAATATTCCATGTAGATCAATATTCTTTATTTACTCTCTTCCAATGCTCTTTGTCCATTGGTGCTTACTATTACTGTAATCTAGTGATGTATATGAAAAACATTCATGTTAATATTCCTTCGTTACTTTAATTCAAGTTTTCAAGGCTTATCGTCTTCATTGAATTGACATAATCATCCAACATTATTCTCTTGACAATAAAACTCTTCCTGATGGTTTCTTTTTTTCTTGTTGTGCCTTTACTACTTTCCTTCCTATGACTTTCTAGTTTTACATGTTAATATGCTTTACTTCCGAGTCATATGCTTTACAATGAGTCCATATTTATTTCTGCAATTCCTTTTGAGCTCATTATCTCATCCACTGTCATGTATCTTCTCTGGTTCATGTCAAGTAATGTCTACTAGACTTGCCAAATATATCATGAAATCATCTCTGTCCATATGTCATAACAATTGTCCATGAATCTGCTACTCAAATGCACATGATGTTGACCCATCTGTCACTTTACTATTTTGAAGACTTCTTTGAATCTATTGCAACTAATCACTACATATTCCTTCTTTTCAAGATGAATCAAATATGTCCACTGGATTGCTAAACTGCAAATCAAACTCTACATGTCTCTACCATCATACCATTATGAATTTTCTTTCCCAAAATTTGCAAACACTTCAGACTACCTGAAAGATCATTTTTGTTGCTCAGACTCCCCCTCTTCATCATTCACATTATTGGGATACTCCAAGCCGGATGGCCTAGAACAATGGATGAAGTCTCTTTGGTGCGGAGTCATCGTTGACATTTTCCTCTTTACATGTATATTCATCATGATTTCACACTACTGCAAATCCAGAGAGTATGATTTCTGAAAGTACTTCATTCACATTCTCTTCATTCTCCTTTTCTTCATTTGCCTGTTCTTTCTGTTCTTGCGTTCTTCTCCAAACTTTCTTGTACCTGATATTAGTGTTTTCCTTCATGGAGGACTTCATAATGCTTCTACAATCATGAGCTATGTGTCAATAGTTGTGGCATTTGTAACATTCAATATTGTAGTGGGCCACATAAACATTTCTTTCTTGAACATTTCTTCCATATGATCTGCAATATACAACTTTATGTCCAAATTTATTACATGTAAAACAATAACCATAAAAGAAAATTTGATACCTAGAAGTAAACAATCCTCTTTGTGATGTATTCCTACTGAATTCATGCCTTGGATGATCACGATATTATCTTATGTTATTTCCTTCTCAATGATTGAAGCTTCTTTGATTCCTGAAGGTAGAAGGTCTTCTTGGATATCCATCTCTTCTGTAATATTCTTCTTGAGTCTTCTCCATTTCTGGAATGTTCTACTTTGAGGGCTTGCATTCTTCCTTCTTGATAGGACCTTTGATGACTTTCGCATAACTCTTATCCTTCCCTTATTTCTTTCTTTCCAACAACCTATAACATTTCTCTTCAAATTTCTTTACCGACGGTGTGGATCTTCCTCTCTCTTCAATGTTTTTGTTGATTTTGACAACTTCAAACCTTAATGTGAAAATTTATTCTTCAATCTTCTCATAATCTTCCTCTTTCTTCATCATTTGGATCTTCATTACTTCTTCCATTCTCTTTGCTTCTTCAAGTTGGGTTTTGAAGGAGATGGTTTCTTTTTCAAGTGTTATTTCTTG
>ML788140.1:759706-769748 GCA_009831015.1 Picea engelmannii | reverse complement strand
TGAGCACTTTTTACCACTTTTAACCAGAACAAGTAAACATCAATTTTATCAATCAATTATCACTTATGATTTCATTCAATATATCATAAAAATATAACCATAAATAATGCATCACATCATAGCCACAGATACACAGTACACCCAAGTTTTATGTGGAAACTCAAATGGGAGAAAACTACAAAATGCTTTCTTATATATCGAATATTACATTCATAGGAAGCACCAACTTCCAAATTATCCAACAACAACTGGAAGGAGGATCCAACCCCCTGTTTAGAGGTTCCAACCTGAAGGAAACTACAACTCCCTAGATTCTCTAGCTCCAATTGGAAGGAGGCTCCAACCTGAAGGAAACTCCAACTCCCTGTATTCTCTAGATCCAATTGGAAGGAGGTTAGGACCCCTGATTTATAGGCTTCAGCCTCAAGGAAGATACAACTCCCTATATTCTATGAATCCAATCGAAAGGAGTCTACGAACCCCTTTCCTTTCCCCTTCCTTCCACCTTGAAACATAAGTGTAGACTCAACCTGTCACTATTGATATGACTGATACATCATCATCAAAATCATCATCAACATGTCATTGATACTTTCACTATCACTATCATTGTCACTGCCACTCTCACTGATACTGTCACCATCACTATCATTGTCACTGTCATTGTCTCTGTCACTATCATTGATACTGTCACTGTCACTGATAATAAACCTCTCATTGATAATGTCACTAATAGTGATACGTCATCATCATCAAAACCATATGCCAATATGAACAAGAACATATCTCAAAACACATGCCTAACATCACCAAGATATGCCCCAAACCATGTACCAAGCATGTGCCAAAATATGCCTCAAAGATGTGCCATAACATCCATGAATCATGTACCAAAGACATGCCTCAATCATATGACATATTACTCATGATATGCCTCAACCATGTACCAAAATATTTACCTCAAAAATACACCATATCATCCAATATAAGCCATAAAAGTATGTACCAAAACATCCAATATATATACCTCAACCATATGCATCAAACCATGTGCCAAAAGCCTCCAAGACATGCCTCAAGCATGTACCATAACCATCAAAATATAACACATAGAACACATACCTTCCTCAACTTCTTCAACAAAAGGATAAAATATTCATTTGAATTTACTTCAGTCTTGCGGGACTAGTTTTTGGATTAGTCACAAAACCTAACTTTCAACAAGAATAAATCCATACCTATAATGAATAAGGGTATAAAAATTGTACCCAATCTTCTTCAAGATATTCTACTAAATTCATCCAAGTTTCACTCCTTGTGTCATCCCTAAAAAACAGTTATAGAGAAAATGACAAACCTTGCTGAATTATGGACTATTCTAGAGAGCGAACTTGTAGAGCATGCCACATGTTGAATATTTGATATTTGGTTTTGAAACTCACACAAAACATACTAAGGACTATAATATTTTCAATTCAATTTTTCTCACACAATGTGGATCCTCTATGAAGAAGTTATGACTATTTTTGTCACAATACCTATTTGAGACTAGTTTCAGGACTAGTAAACAACCCTATCTTCCACATAGTGTATCTCCAAAAATGCAATGACCAAGAAGAAGAAATTTGTACCAAATGTACCTTGATATGTCTTCTCATCATCCTCCATGTTTCTCTAGATTAATCATTCTATAAAAAACTTTATAGAAAAAATGGTAATATGACCTTTAAATAACATACCTTAGAACACAACATCACAAGACTTCATCCTCCCTTGGAATTTATCCCTTCTTCACTTCATCTTCCCTCTGAAAGTTTCCTTAGATCTCCTTTTTTACCTCAAATAAAAATCATTTTTGTTGATGTAACAAATGAACTCCTAGGTGCCTTATTTATACTAGATCTGGCACCCTCTTTTTAGGGTCGACTTGACCCAAATACAATTCAATTTAATTTTTAATGATTATTCCATTGGGGCTGAATTTACCAACAATATCCTTAATATTTATTTTAATATTCATTGCAATGGGACCGACTTGTAACTACTTGTTTGCAACAAATTTTCTTCTTTTAATTAATTTGGGGCCGATTTGTCACTTCTTGTTACAACTGTTTAGGGCTTCTTAACCATACTTTGGGGCTTCCATATTCAAGAGGGAATATCTCCTCAACCGTGAGGAACCACGTGGTGTACCACCTACCATTGGAAATGGCATGATGAGGAGTATCCATATAGGAGGGTCATGCATGCATTTACAATTTCCTTCACACTCGTTTTCTTCAAATAACTTTAGGCTTCATGACCACACCTTTGGGGATTCTTGACCAGTTAATGAATTAGCCATATTTCCTGGGATTCTTGTAGACTTATTAAAATCATCTTCTCGTGAGGGCCATTCTTAAATATACACCATAAGGGACCACTTTGGATACTTCTTCAAATACACCCATTACATCTAGAGTCTTCTATAATTCTTCTATAGTTGACATCACTCATTACTTCTTGGGGATTCTTGGACTTATTCTAGAGTTGACATCAATGAAAACAAAATTTACTATTGACATCAATGACAACTAAATTTCCAATAATAACCCTATGATTGTCGAGTTCAATTCTAAAATAATACCTCTCACCGTAATTCTCCAAACTTTGTTGCGATTTTGTCAATGGAGTTAATAACAGGATTCACATGGACATTAAAACCTACATCATGCGTGGAATAAACTTGCCTTCTGTTACAGGAAAGTCCCCCTACGGACAAGTGGATTTCCTCTTGAACCCTAAATCTCTAAGATCAAGACAAAAAGGTGCTAACTTTGGTCATTGACATCCTTTTAAACCTTGCTAAGTCAATCAAATAGAGAAAAGAAAGAAGATGTACCTTTTTACGATGTTTGTCCTTGCCCAGTCCAAGTTGAGCCTTAATCCCCAAGCTCTTCAACAAGTCCTGTAATCCAATAACAACAAAGACAAAACAACTACCTGTTCTACCATTATTAATTCAAAAATATATCTATTTATAAAAGACAAGTTCATGTAGGCATACAGAACCTTGAAAGAAACAGGCCAAGCACATGTATTAATTAGAACTCGATAACAATACTTACAGACCTTTGATGAAGTTGCAACAACCTCTTCTAGCTCTCCTTGTCCAACCCCTTGCTCAAATAATCCACACAAAAAAATGATTATGCTTCACTGATTATCTCCCTTATGAGATCATAATTTTGATGCCTTCAATGTCTTTTCAATACCACTTATCATGAGATCATAAGTTTGGTATCTATAAAACTCCTTCTATCTATTTCACCATGAGGAGGCCTCCTTATATAATCTTAGAGAGGCCCAAACACCTTAGATATTATTGGGATATGTTGAGGATATTTCTCCATCAGTTTTGGATCCTCTCTAAGATACAAACTTGACCTCAGATTCGAATCCAATCAACTCCAAAGATGAGGGGGATTTTTCCCTGATTTTCCTCAACAACCCAAGATTTCCTCAAACAACCCAACATTCCCACAGAATGGGGCACAGAGTGTTGCAACGCTCCCCCAAAGGAGTTCAAGGAGTGATGGCACTCCCTGACAATGGGTAGGGGAGGGTTGCCAAAAATTTCCTCAAAAAATCCCAGCGCTCCCCCAGAAGGGTGCACAAAGTGTTGGAACGCTCCCCCAAAGAAGGTCAAGGAGCGCTGGCCTTCAAAATTCATTTTTAAGTGGTTTTTTTCATGGAAAAATATTTGTACTCTTCATCAAATGATTTCTTATTCTTTAACTAGTCTCTGAGGGTGTCTTCAAGTGTTCCTTGCGATTTCGTTCGAGACACGACATGGGAAATATGACTATATGATGTCTGCGACACTTGTGAAATTTGTAATGATGACAATATGTCATCATTGAAATGAGTAATTTTGATGTGTAATAGATTTCCCCCCAACGTGCAAAGTTAGAAGACAGAAACTGATGAATGAAGTAATTTGTAGACTTTTCAAGCAAGGGTATGGATGCGGAGAACCTGGTAGAAGTTGCACAAAACCATCAAACAAATATTATGATATGTTTCAAACCCAAGGCAGGCATACCTATGCTTGGGTGATAAATACTTGCAAGGTATGGCCTCCATAAGATACATTACAGATCCATAATTGTAATAACAAAAAGGTATAACCACCAAAGATACAATGTGGATATATACTTCCATGAGATGAACTGATCGTAGCCATGAAAAATACAAAGTGGATCTATGAAATGACAAGACATAGCCACAAACGAATACAAAGTGGATCTATGTAACAATATATGAGTCAATATTCAAGAGAAACTCTGTCACAACCTAGGTAAAATACATATCAGAGTGATCACTCAACCCAGGGTCTTCTTACCGATCCCGATGTGGTATGATTCTAACCATGTGAATAGATGTCTTGATGTCAAACATGGAAGAAACCACTTGATTACTAGTCGATGAGGTAAACTGTTAACAAGTGAGAGGGAAATCACCATTGATGTCAATGATTCCCAAGGTACCCTAGTACATTCCAGTGAATGTGAATAGATGAGATGAATTCGAACATCTGTGGAATCATCTGATTAGGGGTCAATGATGTAAACCCATTTTTCGAAAGTGAGGAGGCCTGCCATTGATGCATGCAGGTCCCAAGGTACTAATTGGTTTCTAAGTCTAGTTCCCAGATAATGTGTTGAAGTCGACAGGAACAAACTCGTCGTAGGAGGGCCTTTATGTATCCCCCATCAACGACATGAAACTGACACAGAGATGTAAATTGGTAGATCAAATGAACATGGACTGACATGGGTATTGAAACAAGATATTTTTGTTGGCTGACTCTCGAGGCAGATACTTCCCTTGAATACTGAGGCACAACAATAGAAACATGACATGGACCAAAACATGATGATGCAGTGGATACTGTGACTTTCATTGGGTTACCATAAGGAGTAAAGAAACTCAGAGGATTGGTTCAGTGCAAAGGTTCAACATATTAAAATGTATGCAAATACAAAGTGTCGTGTTCAAGGGCGACTGTAAGAGTGACTAGTGATGTTTTCAAAAACTGCTTGGCTTGCTTCCTTCAATTTTTCCCCCATCCAGATAGATGAGTACCTCTTTTTAATTTAACGAGCTCGAGGAGGGTAACACATGCTTGATATAACTCACCTTTGGTAAGTCCCTCTTCCTTTGTTTAAAGCACTGGGAGAAGTAAGGGTTCAGTCCCGTATGGGCCCTTCAATGTATGATTTTTTTAAAGAGTCCAGAGAAGGTAATCTCGATGATTTTTCATGTTTAGAGAGTCTAAAAGGAACTTAAAGACAAATCCAGTGTTGTCCTTTTTCGTAATGTTAGTCTCACGAGGCCAAAAAAGAGATAAATTATCACTCAAAAGATGCCCTTTCAAACCTTTTAACGAGTGGGAAAGGAAACAAGATCACTCGAAAATATTTTCATGTTTAGAGAGTCTGAAAAGAGATTAAAGATGACTCCATTGGGTTCCTTTTTCATGTATCCATTACGAGTCTGAAAAAGTGATAAAAGTATACTCGATTACATTCTCATGTATTTGCGAGAACGAGAAAGAACAAAGACTAAGCTCGGTATTGGTTTCATTTTTACACAAGCTTGAAACAAAATTAAACAATGCTTGTTAAATTTCCAACGTAATTTCCAAAGGTTGGGATACCCATGGATGGTTGGTACTCTTCCCTCATCTTGAAAATCTAGTGGCATAACTCCAGAATGATAATCAAAGGCTGGAGACATGCCCCCTAAGCTTCAAATCATTCACCGACTTTGAGGTTGTCACCAATTTCTGTACTAGATGGAGAAAAAAGATATAGGTGGATGAAATGAAGGTTAAAAAACGAGACCTAATGAAAGACTTGACTTGGTATGAGAGGTGACTGCTTCATTTTTTAATGAGCTTGACACAGGAAAAGAACTATGCTCAAGGCTCTAGGTTCAATCCCTAGATTTCTATTTCATTTTTTAATGATCTTGTTACAGAGAGGAAAGCTATGCTTGTAGCCTCTGTTTCATTTTTTAACGAGCTTTCCACAGATAAGAGAAACTATGCTCAAGGCTTCTGTTTATTTTTTTAACGATCTTTCCACAGAGAGGAAAACTATGCTCATGACATTTTCTTGATCATGGCTTCAAAGAGGATGACACTTTGGAAGGAAACCATGTCAAGGGAAAAAAATCGGTCATGGCTTCTAAGAGATCTTTAATGGATGGAAGAAAATCACTCTGGAAGGAACACATGTCGAGGTCTGTGATAGGGGTAAGGATATCAGACTCTAATAGCCCTACCAAAGAGATCACCATGTCAACTACCATATCTAAGTCATCGGAAGTTGAAGTCATGGGAGACAACGCCACATAATTGACCTGTGGCAGGGGTGATACCGACTACATATAAGAACCGTTTAGGGAGGTCATTGGGTTGGTAATCAAGTTAGGACCAACACATGAGAGTTTATCAATATCCACAATTATTACATCGTGCGGGAAGATATCACACAAAAAAGAGTGGACACAATAGCTTTCATGGCATAGACATAATCTCACCCAAGGAGTAAATCAAAATCCAAGGGGTCCTGGACTACCATAACATCAATAAAGACAATTTTCCCTCCCAAAGTTACGCGAAATTGAGGAAGGATCCCTAAAGGGTGACTAGTTCTTTTGTTAAAAGCGAACAGAGTCTAGGTAACCGGCACAAGCTGAGGATAACCCAAAGATTTCCAAGCAATAGAGGACAAAATACTAACGGATGGACCTTCATTTATCAGCACATGAGGAGCGTCCTGACCACAAACATGTACTGTAATCTTGGAGGGAATGTGAGAGGGAAGACGATGTTAAGCCCTAATATTGGCTCATTACCCCTTAATTGGGGCATATTACATTAGCAATGTTATTTTATTTATGTCGTCTTTATTCCATTAGTTATAATTATACCTCCTAGTCTCCTATATATACCAAGGAGACATTTTCATTTGGAATTATCTTGTACTTAAACATTTATGTGGGGTAAAAGGAGGTTTCCCCCTCAAATAGGCTTATTATTTGAAATTATCCTTTTTTGAAGGCGTTGAGTACTTATTCTGAGGTTTTTCTATGCTATATTGATATTTGATTCTTAACATATGGTATCAGAGCTCAAGGTCTTAGGGTTTCTCTGCTACATCTGAGACACCATGGAATTTTCGTTATAACTTTTTTTCTACAACGATTCAAAAGGAACAACTTGGAGGATATTTAGTAGTTGGATCAAGGTACATTGGGTTAAAATTTCAGCGCCTGAGGCATTATACTTTTGGAGATACCGCCTTTTTAAGATAGGGTTTTGGAATCATCATGAATTGAGTCATTGCGACATTTTCGCTATAAAATATTTTCTGTAACGTTTCAAACCCTAAACTCTAGAGGATATTCTCAGAAATTAGTAAGGTATCCATGGTAGTAATTTTTTCTTTTGGGTAATCGTAAATTTGTAGATACGCCCTATGGAAGATAGGGTATTTGACTATTCCTATTGACTAGTCTCAAGTAGGTGTTCCATGTAAAAAAATCATAAATTATTCCTAGAGTATCCAAATTGAGTGAGACCAGTTGCATTGGATGGTGAACAGACCGTAGTAGTTCTGGTACGATTTTTAGAATTTATATCGATTATTTTGTGCGGGGCATGCTATACAAGTGAGATCTCCTGGAAAGGACAAAAACCAACAAGTTGTGGGGAATTTACCGTAAATTCCACTTGGCACATACAATTTTTATCAAACTTGTGGCATTGAAGAGAATAAATATCAGAGACCTATAAAAAATGAAAGTTCATACTGAAAAGGGCCGAAATTTAGGAGATGCAATAAAAGGAAGAGTGTCTAGCAGAACCACCTCAAAATCAAGGTTTAAAGTGATACTTGGCCAACATGCCACCAAAAAAGGGAACTTCTACACCAAACAAGACTCCAGACAATCCTACTTGGACTCTTGATGAAGGTGAAGAAATGCGTAGGGACATAAATGATTTACAAAAGAAGACAGTAACAAAAGATGAACTACAAGAGATGATGGATTCAACATAAGCTAATTTTGAGGCAATAAATACTAAGATGGATGCTTTAAAAGGGGAGATCATGGAAGGATTGAAAAATTTCCTAATAGAGAGGACACCTGAAAGTGAAAATGTATCCCATGAAATTCATGATGAGGACACAATGAAGGTGAATCAAGAATGGAGAAATTCCAACTTTGGGTTGAAGACCAACCACGTTCCTAAGATCGATATGAGGAAGTTTGATGGCAAGGACTCAATCACATGGATACTTCAAATGGAGCAATTCTTTGATCTACATAATGTGCCACATACAAAAAAGGTACAGATTGCTTCTTTATATTTAGAACCCAATCAATTTGTATGATATCGATGGCTTTTTTTTCGCAAATCACTTGTCACTTGGACAATTTTCACGGAAGAAGTGATAGCACACTATGAGGATACAAGGAGCAATAGCTTCTTTAGCCAATTGATAAATATCAAGAAAAAGGGTTAAGTTACCGAGCACATTGAGAACTTCCAAAGATTGAATATAAAGGTAACATATATTCCATATGAGCACTTGATTGATGTATTCATAGGAACTTTAAAGGATAACATTCAACATGAGGTTCACCTTTGGGAACCCAAATCATTGGAGAATACATTTAAGGTGGCAAGAAATGTTGAAAGTAAAAATATGGCTATGGCTACTAGAAGGACCAATCCTAACATCTATAGAGAGAATACTGCTCCTTCTAAAACACCCCAACCTACAAGGTTGACACCTCAATAATTGGAGGAAAGAAAAGAAAAAGGTTTATGCTTTAATTGTGACAACAAGTATAGTAAGGGACATAAGTGTGGTGAGAAGAAATTATTCTACATAGATTGTGAAGAGGAAGAAGAAGAAGAACAAGAACCATCTCAAGATGAAAATGTAGAAGCAATTTTGTCTGAAGAGTTGACTCCCATGATATCGTGTAATGCATTAGCTGGAATTAGCACTCCTCAAACCCTCAAGATCGAAGGATACATAAAAACGAGAAAGGTAATAGTCCTAATTGATTCTGGCAGTACTCAAAATTTCATTCACTATAAATTAGCCAAAGCTCTCAATTTCTTTGTATATCCAACACTAGAGTTTCAAGTAATGATTGCAGATGGAGGAACTATAAATTGCTTAGGAAAATGCAATAAGATCAATCTTACTATGGGGGAATATGTAATGAATAGTCCAATGATTTCTATACCCATGGGCGGTGCTGATGTTGTACTAGGAATCCAATGGTTACAATCATTAGGAACAATGGATTTTATTTTTCAAGAACATTTCATGAAATTTTCATTGGAAGGAAAATAAATTGAGTTAAGGGGTATCATAGGGAAACCCGGTAAGGTGATAAGCTCTAATGGCATGACCAAATTATTGAAAAAGGGGCATCAAGGCGTTATTGCACAACTATGCTCACTAGATGTTCAAACATCTAAGCCATCTATTCCTCAAGACCTACAAGGGATCATTGATAAGCATTCCAAAGTATTTGAAGATATTCCCAAAGGTCTTCCACCCAATTGAAATCATGATCATGAAATTCACCTAATTCCTGGGAGTGTTCCTCCTAACATTAGGCCATACAGATACCCTTATGCCCAGAAGAGTGAAATTGAGCACATGGTTTAAGAAATGTTAAAGGCTGGCATTATTAGACCTAGCCAAAGTTCTTACTCTACACTAGTGGTAATGGTATTCAAGAAAGATAGCTCATGGCGTATGTGTCCAGATTATAGAGAGCTCAACAAGATCGCTATTAAAGATAAGTTTCCCATTCCCGTCATTGATGAATTGTTAGATGAACTACATGGAGAAATCTATTTCACAAAATTGGATCTCCGTTCAAGGTATCATCAGATTAGAATGAAGGAAGAAGATATCCCAAAAACAACATTCCGAACTCATGAAGGCCATTATGAATTTTT
>ML788140.1:712170-733228 GCA_009831015.1 Picea engelmannii | reverse complement strand
ATGAAGCCCCTGAATCTACTACCCAAGACTCAAAAATATTATCTACAGAAAGAATCAAAGCATCTTGTAACACATCACCTGTTACATTTGCTTCCTGATTTCTCTCCTGCTGTCCATCTCTTTGTTTCTTTGGAGCTCTGCAGCCTTTCTTCAAATGTCATTTCTTCCAACAATTCCAACACTCTATATTTCCAAGTCTGGATTTGGATCTGCACTTCCTAGAATTTCCACGGTTCACTGAGCCCTTTCCTCTATCCTTTTGTCTTCCCCTGTTCTCCATGTTCAACGCATTACCTGATGTCTCACTAGTGCTTTTCCGTCGTATTTCCTCACTAAGGATAACACCAACAACATCATCAAATTTTAAAGTATTTGAACTAGAGACAGAGTCACTTACAACCATGACCAAGTTATCCCAGCTTTCTGGCAATGAGCACAAGATTAGAAGAGCCTTGATCTCATCATCAAAGTCCACTTTTACAGAACTTAGTTGATTAGTAACCGTATTGAATTCATTTAAATGATCTGCAACAGACCCACCTTCTGACATCTTCATATTAAATAATCTCTTCATTAGAAATACCTTATTGGATGCCGAGAGTTTTTCATACAATTTGGCCAATGCGTCCATCAAACCCTTCGTTGTCTTTTCTTTGGAAATATTGAAAGCCACCGACACTACCAGGCTCAGCCGTATCGTTCCTAGAGCCTTTCTGTCAAGAATCTCCCATTCTTCATCCTTCATGGACGTCGGCTTCTTTGCTACTCCACCCAATGGTAGGAATAGATCCTTTTGATATAAATAATCTTCCATCTGCATCTTCCATAACTGGTAGTTTTGACCGTTAAATTTCTCGACCCTAAACTTTCCATCTTCCGACATTTCTCCCACTCGAACCAGGAACCCTCTTTTCCTGTGAGTTACCTTTAGCTCTGATACCAGTTGTTTTAAAAACAGGACCGTGGAGCAATAAAATAAAACAAACGCGGAAACAAAACATAAAATATACACAATACAAGAGAGACACAGATTTACGTGGTTCACCCAATGTGGGCTACGTCCACCAGAGAAATTTCCAAGTCCTTCCTTTATTATTATCCAAAAAATGAAGGGATACAACCTACAACAAAACCCGCTGTAACTTCCTCTTCTTTGTCTCATAGTATCCTCTCTGAGAATACAATATTCGCCATCAAAACATAGACGCAATAGATTTCCCTCATAAAAAAGGGTTGCCTTCTAGGGATAAAAACCCTAACATAATTTCTACCGTTAGATCTGTGACCTTATAATGAACGGTCCAGATTTACAATGAAATTACAATATACTTTTACAAGGCAATTTTTCCTTTGGGGGCTTCGCCTCTGAACCCCCACTAGGGGCCTACTTGCCCCCAAACCCCCCAGCCGGGGGGATAGCCCCCCCGGACCCCGCAGAGGGGGTACCCCCCCTCTGCACTCCCTTGCATGGAAGAGTGTACATACTTCTGGGGTGTAAATACTTCATGGGGTATAAACACGGCTGGAAGCAAGGATCTCTGAATCAGGAAGATAATCAGGCTCCACAACCAACATTAAACTTTGATGGTCCGTTTTGAGCTCAAAGTTTCACCCCACTAGATAATGCCTCCAAAGTTTCAGAGCTAGCATTACATCTTCCAACTCTAAATCATGAGTAGCGTAAAGCTCCTCGTGTTTCTTCAAATTCCTTGACGCATAAGCTATCACTTCTCCATCCTACATTAGGATGACCCCCAACCCTTGCTTCGAGGCATCCGTGCAGACTGTGAATTCCTTTTCCATATCCGACACTCGTAGAATTGGTGCACTAGTTAGTAACCTCTTAAGATCTATGAATGCACTATCACATTCTTCTTCCTATTCGTACCTGACCCCCTTGCGCTGCAAAGTGGTGATGGGTTTTTCTATTTTAGAGAACCCTTCCACAAATATCTGATAATAGCCTACTAGCCCCATGAAGCTTCTTATCTCGTGAGCATTTTTCGGCACTGGCCATTCCATAATGGCCTTTACCTTTTCTAAGTCCACAGAGATTCCTTCATCGGAAATGATATGACCTAAATAATAGTTTTCTTTATAAACAATTATACCTCATCTAAAACAATATTTTTAGAAAAAACACATGACACTTGATGCGGAGGAGAATTCATTACCTTTATGCACACTTTGAACACGTAATGTTAATGATGAAATTTAGTACACCAAAAAGGAATTCAATATAACATGTGCAAATGATAGTTTAAAAATTATACCAATCGAGATTGAACCATTTGAAACTAGTGTTCCAACAACCTTAGTTCCTATAGTGCAATTCACACATAAAGTAAATCATAAAACTACAACTTTTATAACATAATTGCATGTTAGTATATATAAAGAAACATTGAATTGTGTTAAAAATTATTTGATTTATTATATTACATGTAAATATTGCTAAAAAAATATAAAATTTCCTTTTATATGCCCGTTCACAATAATTTATGATAAAGTGCAAAATAGGCATCCCTAGGTGGGAATCTATGGTCAACAATGATACCACATTTGCCCCATCTATATCAATGTGTATTATGTCAATTATGTTACCCCTAGCCTCAGATATAATCTAAGAAAGACTTGTTAAATCCTTTACAATAATGGTTTTTCTATTGGGCTTAGGAATGAGTATTGGAGATGGGGTAACATAAGGATAACCTCTCTTATCATTAGGATGGTCTCACATGTGACTTCTATCGACACTATAAAACTTAGACAAAAGACTGGTTTAATTAGCTTTCATTTTCAACACAAACTCACAATAGAATGCTAGCATGAAATATACAAAAACCTTATCATGATTGGGTAAGGTTCTAAATGCACCAAGAAATCTATCATATACATATGACATAACAAACACAATTAAACTTAGAAATTGTAAGCACGTTAGGTTTTCTCCTAGGTAGTGGCATAGGTGTATCAAATAGTAAGGCTCTCACATTCACTTGGTGCCTTTTTATCACTTCTTTAATTGCAGGCCATTTTCTTAGCCGCATTGCCAAACCTCTCCTCTTAACACATTTGTTAGGCCATATATTCTCATATATGGTCATCAACATGACGATATTTTTCAACAACATGGTGATGATTAGTCTTAGAAGGAAGTTCATCAATAGGAAATTTCTCCAACTTGGACTATAAACACTCATGAACTCTCTAAACTACAACAATGTCAATTAAGAAAGTTCATATTTCCAATGAGCATAATTGGTAGGTTTCAATTTCTTGCAATTTTAAAATGAAGAAACAAATTAGGCACATGGGTAAAAAATCTAGTTAATAAATAATTTCTAACTATTAATTTAAATTTAGTACATAAATAAAACTAAATAAATTTAGTGAAATTACTTAGTTTTCTTGGAATGCTCCCATGGTATTCCTCGTGATGCTAAAATAGGATAGGGATAAGGTTTAGGCTTCACACCACTTACACAATTCAAATTAAATAAATTTAGTATATATGACCACAAAACTTTACATTCCTAATTAATGCAAAAACAATCATTCTCGATATTTTAAAAAGTATTGCAAGAAAATAAATGTAATAGTATCTTACTTTTATAATTAGAGCTAGATTCTTTGTGCCACTAGCACTTGCAACTCTAGATCCCTAACTACTCCCCTCACAATGTCTATGGTGTGAAGGCAGGGGGGATTTATGTCTATCATAACCCATTATTTGAATCTAGCTATGAAAGTACAAAGAAATTATTTTTTTCTGATAAGAATAACAATTAGTCACTATGTAGTAGAGCATAATAGTATTGTGTTGTACTAGCATATTAAGATTTGTTGGGATGGATTTTTTTTGTTAAAATTCCTAAGTTGGTTTATAGGTCATTATTTCAGACAAAGAATACATAATCTAGCACCAACACATTGTAATTAACTTTAATAAATGATAATTAAACCCTAAGTTGACCCTTAAAAACCATATTTAACCTAAATTAAATATTAATTATATATAAATAAACAATAATTACTATTTATGTATTTAACAATAGTTTTTACTATATTTATAATATGGAAGGAAATATGAAATAAAACATTAGAAATGATGTGAATAATTGGCTTTGTTGTTGGGACATTCAGAATCAATAGAGATGTTTCATGAATTGGAATTCAACGAAGAAGGATTTATTAAAGCTTAGCTTAATCAAAATATTTCGAATTATACTTAGAAGTAAACACAAATTCTAGAGTAGACCTAATAGGTTTAAGCAACAACAACCATATCTCTTTAGAGTCACATCATATTTAGTTTTGAGTATTCCTCAAAGGGATGCACCTTGAGAGAATTCTAGAGATGGGATGATGCTAAGATTAAAAGTTCTAAGTATTCCTCAAAGAAATGCACCATGGAAAAAATGGACCGTGAGAGAATTATATAGATGGGATGGTGCTAAGATTCAATATATGTAATAGCTATATGGAGTGTAGACTCATATTCTATATTTTTAAGCAAGTGACATAATTAATAGATATATTGAGTAGTTTTACATTACAATTCTTCATTTGATAGATATAAGTGTTGGTTATGTTTAGCATTACATAATAGTGTACATACATAAAAGAAAAACTCAACCAAATATCTTTACGTGAATTTCCCTAAAGTAACTAATTCGACAAAATTAAAAAAGATTTATCGAATAATCTGCTATTGTTTCTTCATAAAACACAATTCATGCATCATTAAACATCATTGTAAGAAAGTAGAAGAAAAACAAATCTCCATCTGTACAGGGATGTAAAATATCACCACAAAAAATTGAATGGAAACCTAGTATTTAATTCTAATTGTAATAAACTTGAAAAAATAACAAAAAAGATAGTTTAAATGCACTTGGTTTAAGTGAATGTTGCAATCCTCAAGTCTTAATATCTTTTTGGTGGAGAAATAATAAGATTTATTGCAATGCCACTTGAATTAGGAGGAAAGGAGTGCAACTTTAATAGAATGATGGTGCATTGTAGAAACTTGTAGTACATTTGTTTTAACTTACTAAAATCATGATTGATTTGTCTATTGTCCTTTCCATGAGATTAACCTGAACTCTAATGGTATTGGCAATATCACTCCCAAGGACGATTTCTAAAGCATGGAAGACAAATTCCAATATGGATGATATCAAAAAAGCCAATGTGTTTGTTTACAAATGTGTAGGAGCCTATTAAAACAAGAATATTGTCATTTTCACAAAATTGGGGGTTAAAATTAGAGACATTAATTTATAGTTGGAAAGGAAAGTATGTTTAATCACCCTAAGCAAGTCTTTGTTACACATCAAATTAGAAAAAAAAAAGTTTCAATTAGAGAGCGTACACATTCATGTGATAAAAAACACCAAATAATAAAAAAATCCAAACAAGTGATCAATTTTTGGCTAAATCTTTTGATAGGCTAAAATGATGATATTAATTAAAAGAACCTAAGGTGCTTCAAAAATAGCCAAAAAAACGTTCCAAGGTAGAGAAAATTTAAGAAAATTGAGAACCAAATCAAACATGACTCTTTGAAAACACTTCACATGTAATCAAGTGTAAAAATTACACCAATATCCTATTTTGTTAATCCTTGGGCTCAAATTAATTTGATAAAAAAACTATATACTTAGTCATCACCTTTTCTCTTTTGACATGAGTAGTTTGTATGGCCGAAAATGATGGGAAAAAGTGTATCTCTCGCACTTAAAACATAATGATGGAATCTTCACATATGTAATATGTAATATATATATATATATATATATATATATATATATATATATATATATATATATATTCTTTCTAGCATAATTGAATTAAAAATTGTAATCAATATTTTCTTATTGAAGGATTGTACACGAATGATGATTTCAGCATGCTTAAGCAATTTAATCAGCATACAAATTATAACCTTTGAATTCCTAGGTTCTTTGATTGTCCCTAGAACATTTTGTCGAATCCCTCGACATGGAAATATGCTACAGTACAAGGAAATGAATATATGCTATAGTACAAGGAAATGAAGCCTATTAATATCTCCTTTTGTCATATAACATGACAATCCAATGTAAACCATGAAATCAAGAGGTAGACATGAAACTTCTACTATTATGTGGCATGTTGGAGTGCTCTCATAATATGGAAAATTGATGATTCTTTTAATATGGAAAATTGATGATTCTTTTAATAAAGGGAAAAGAGATCTCAAGTTATATGGGTAATCCGAATAAATATGACAAAGGAAGTGGTGTGGAATTTTAAAACATGGATGAGATTCTTCATAACATTGGTTTTATAAAGAGAAAAGAGTTACATAGTGAGAAAGAAACAAAAGGTTCAATTATAGTCGTTATAACAATGTAATGAGAAACACAAAGATATAAAAGTTTAGCAAACAATAACCAGACCTTGTTAATAATTATCAACTCAACATCAAGAATTGTGATGCTTAAATTAAAAGAAAACAACCAACAATAACCACTTAAATATATCTATATGTTGAAACTTAAAAAAACCATTTTCCTTCATATCATTATTACCTAAGTTAACCTAATTAAATTATTTAGAATGATAAAAAACAAACTCAAAATTTATTTTGAATTTCTATTATAATTATTTAGTTATTTTGTTGATGTAACCAATTTTTTTTTATTTCTAAACATCAAAGAGATTTTGATGATAAGATTGGCATACAAAAATTTTTGTATTTAATTTTTAATAAAATAAAATATAAAAAAAAATTGATTTGTATTTAATTTTTAATAAAATAAAATATAAAAAAAATTCAAATTTTGAAACCAAAAATAAAGCTCCAGAAACTTTTACATTTAATAAAATAAAATATAAAAGTTTCAACTAAAGAAAACTTAAAATGGTTTACAAAATTTTACATTTAAATAAAACTTAAAATGGTTTACAAAATTTTACATTTAATAAAATAAAATATAAAAGTTTCAACTAAATAAAATTTAAAATGGTAAAAAACAGAACCATGACAATAAACAATTTTTTTTTATCTATTTTAAAAATTTATGATGTATATTGTTAGGTATGTATAATTTTTAATTAAAATTTTAGATTTTAATAACTTCTTAAAATGCCAAAAAATACTAAAATACCCCGACTTACATGATGGGGAAGATAATTTGTCACTTCTCCCCACTTTAAAGTAACATATATGTCTACAAGGAGTTTATAATTTAAAAATGATTGTGAAGATACCCTCTCTTACAGTATGGAGAAGATAATTTGTCACTTCTCTCCACTTTAAAGTAACATACATGTTTACAAGGAGTTTATAATTTAAAAATCACTGTGAAGACACTTTTGAATTATGTGATGGTGAACATGGTTTATAGAGAAATGCAAAAGTAGACATCATTTTCAGACATAAAAATTTAAAATGTTTTAAAAGTATAAAAAGTAATTTGTATAAGTTAAACCCCTTTACTCATATATAAAAAAGAATCGACAAAGACATTACAATAAATCATGATGTGATTGCACCTGTTATTTCTAAAGACAACAATCGGTTTATATCCCAAAACTTAGGATTTTATTTTTATCGTTGTTGTGGTTATCCTAGTAATTAGTGTTGTCCTAGTTTTTGTGCTTATCGTGGTCACCAAGATGACTCTAGGAGTAGGTGTAGATCGTGTTACAAAATATATTTATAGAGGGTAAATTTACTAAGGGTTTAGGGTTCCAATGTGCAGGGGAGAAGCATTTAGTTAGTGTGTCAAAATGAGGGAGGGGGTGTAGGGGAGAAACATTTGGTTAGTGTGGGAGGGTGGGGCTTGTAGTTGTAGAGACAATCTTTTAATCAAGAGTTTATCTCTCAATTAAAACATTATCTCAGTATCTTAATCAAAAAACTTATATATTAATAATCCATCCTTTTGATCAAAGATATTTTTATGTATATATCAAATTCTCAAGTGATATTTTATCTCATACATTTTTTTTATATGATTTTCCATTAAGTGAAATATATATTTATTGTTTGACCACACACACAAGTATGTTTTGTGTCATTTGGCCAATTTTTTGTTATTAGGTACTTGAATCAAGTTTCTCTAGGTGAGACACACTTGTTTATGCTAATGATATTACTAGAGATGTCATCTATGAATATAGGGAATCAATCCTTTGGTTTCCTCATGGGATTTTCTTCGAATATATATATATATATATATATATATATATATCCCAAGGGGTTAGCTCAATTAGTTATTGTCAATGTTGTTGGTGTTGGAATACTGAGTGTGGGGCGAATCAATATTATGCAATATTTTACCACTTTTAATCAGAACATGTAATCATTAACATGTAATCATTAACTTTATCAATAGTATATCATCAATATATCATGAGAAATATCAATCAACAGAGCATACAAAATAACCACAGATACACAGTACACCCGAATTTACGTGGAAACCCAAATGGGAGAAAACCACATAGTGCTTTCTTGTATGTCAAAGATTACATTCATAGGAAACACCAAATTCCAAATTCTCCAACACCAACTTGAAGGAGTACACCAACCCCTTGATTTACAGGCACCAACCTGAAGGAAGCTACAACTCCTTGAATTCTCCAGCTACAACTGAAAGGAGGCTATGACCCCCTAATTTATAGGCTCCAACCTGAAGGAAGATCCAACTCCCTGAGTTCTCCGACACCAACCATAAGGAGGATACAATGCACTTTTCTTGACCTTCCCTGAGATATAAATGTAGACTCAAATTGTCACTACCACTGATCAACCTAGAATTGTCACTATCAATGATACATCAACATGTCACCGTCAATGCCATTGTCACATCAACCTATAACTGATGATTAACCAATCATCCAACTTGTCACTGATTACCATCATCAACCAATTCTAACTAGATCCACTCACATCAATACCAAAACCATCATCATACCATGTACATCAACCATGTACTAGAACCTATACCATAACATGTACCTCAACCATATACCATATCACTCATGATATGTCTCAATCATTCCATACACCATATACCAAAGATATAATCCAATGTATCCAAGATATTCCTCAAGCATATACCATACAATAAACCATATACCAAGTATCCAAAATGTGCCAATGTCTCAAAAATATGCCTCAAGTATGCACCATAACAACCAAGATCATATACCAAGTGTATGCCTCAAATATATGTCAATATCATTAATATGTGCCTCTAACAATGAACATAACAATCATACACAATGTACCAAGGATATGTCTCAAGCATGTATCAATATTACCAAGACATGAACCTCATCCATATGCAACTATGTAACAAAAAGGGCATCCAAGACATGTCTTAAGCATGTTCCATACCATCCATGATACAAGCCTTAAACAAATACATAAAAGACATACCTTTACTCATGAAGAAGAACATGTCCATACCATCTCAGAATCTGTAATCACTTTGTTGTATCATCATACCTTGCTACAACTTGAACCAAACATCCTTATTCAAATATAGCTTAGCCTCGCTGGACAGATGTCAATTATCGTGGAAACCCAAATGGGAGGAAACCACATAATTATTTCTTGTATGTAAAATATTACATTCATAGGAAGCACCAGCTTCAAAGTTCTCCAACACCAACTAGAAGGAGGCACCAACTTCTAAATTCTCCAGCACCAACTGGAAGGAGGCACCAACCCCCTGATTTACTAACACCAACCTGAAGGAAGCTACAACTCCTTGAATTCTCCAGCTACATCAGAAAGGAGGCTATGACCCCTTGATTTACAGGCTCCAACCTGAAGGAAGCTCCAACTCCCTGAGTTCTCCGGCACCAACCTGAAGGAGGCTACAACCCCCTTTCCTTGACCCGCCCTGAAAAATAAATGTAGACTCAAACTGTCACTACCATTGATCAACCTACAACTGCCACTATCAATGATACATCAACATGTCACTTTCACTGTCACTGTCACATCAACCTGTAACTAATGATCAACCAATCATCCAACCTATCACTGATTACCATCATCAACCAAATATAACCAGATCCACTCACATGAATACCAAAATCATCATCATACCATGTACATCAACCATGTACCAAAATCTGTACCATAACATGTACCTTAACCATATACCATATCACTCATGATATGTCTCAATCATGCCATACACCATATACCAAAGATATAATGCAATGTATCCAAGATATTCCTCAAGCATATACCATACAATAAACCATATACCAAGTATCCAAAATGTGCCAATGTCTCAACAATATGCCTCAGGTATGCACCATAACAACCAAGATCATATACCAAGTATATGCCTCAAATATATGTCAATATCATAAATATGTTCCTCTAAAGACTAACAATGAATATAACAACCATACACAATGTACCAAGGATATGTCTAAAGCATGTATCAATATCACCAAGACATGAACCTCATCCATATGCAACTATGTACCAAAAAGGGCATCCAAGACATGCCTTAAGCATGTTCCATACCATCCATGATACAAGCCTCAAACAAATACATAAAAGACATACCTTCACTCATGAAGAAGAATCAATACATACCATCTCAGAATCTGTAATCACTATGTTGTATCATCATACCTTGCTACAACCTGAACCAAGCATCCTTCTTCAAATATAGCTTATCCGCGTTGGAAATATGTCCATTATCGCACGGGGCCTCATGTGGCAGGCACTAAACAACCCTCGGGGGTGCCTCAGGGGACACCAATAGCCTGGCTCATGGGGGTTATCTAAATTAGGGTTTCTTGAAACCCTTCCTTCTCTGTAGCTCCAAGAATTTCATACTCCTTTCTTCCTCAAATCTTCTTACTCAGATACGTTACAAAAAGGTTTACCAAAATATCACTTGAAAGATAGATAAGAATTGAACTTGTGTGTGTATTATGATGAGAGGCTTCTTGAGTTGTATTTATACTTTTCCAAGCGATTTCTTTCATTCACTTTAGGGACGACCTATACTTTCTTGTTATAACTATTTTACCCTTTAATTAATGATTTGCAACTTCTTGTTGCAACAATTTATGGGCTTCTTAACCATTCTTTGAGGCTTCCAACTTCAAGAGTTCATAACTCCTCAACCATGAGGAACTACGTGACGTACCGCCTACCATTGGAAATGACATGAATATGAATATCCATCGATTAGGTTTTTGTATGTACTTGTAATGTTATTCAACTCCATTTTCCTTAGTAAACTTTGGATCTCATGATGACACCTTTGGGTTTCTTCTAGACTTCTTCAAAGCGTCTTCTTGTGAGGGCCATGCTTAATTCTACACCACAAGGGGACCACTTTTGAGACTTATTCAATCATACCCATTACTTCTATAGGATTCTGGACTTCCTCTAAAGTTGCAATCAATGAAAATCAATTTTCCAACAATCTCCCCCTTTCGCATTGATGGAAACACTCATGCTCCCCCTCTCTGCATGCTTCTGTTCTTTCTCCCCCTTTGAGATCAATGGAAAGGGGTAAACCCCCCTGATAATTTACTTCTGAACTTTCTCTCTTTCAGTGCATTTTTTCATTGGTGCTTTCTTCTGAAGTAAACTACTGACATATAGAAAATAATTCATATTAAGATTCCTTTATCATCTTTGCACAAATGATTTCTCTTCCCTTGTATTCTAATCGAAAAACGTGTAGATCACTATGGAGTAGAAATTGTTCCAAGTTTATGTCAAAGATACTCAAATGTCTCTCTTGGGCGAGGCTTAGTGAATATGTCTTCAATCTGTTCCTTTGTTCCAATATACTCTAACTTGATATTCTTTTTTGTAACATGTTCCCACAGAAAGTGAATCTTGATCGAAATATGTTTCATCTTGGAATGCATCACTAGATTTGTGGAGATACTAATAGCACTGGTGTTGTCACAAAATATTGAAATGGGCTCATCATACTTACCTTGTATATCTTTCAGGGTTTGCTTCATCTAGAGAACCTGAGTACAAGATGTTGCTACTATAATGTATTATGCTTCTATTGTAGATAATGATACTGAGGACTACGTTTTACTTAACCAGGATACCAAACAATCACCAAAATATAAGGCTTCTCCGCTTATACTTCTTCGATCATCAATGTTTCCTTCCCAATATGCATTTGTGTAGGCGACGATAGTCAACTCATTCTCTTTTGGATACCACAACCGAAAATTTGTTGTTCCTTTAAGATATATGAAGATCCTCTTTACTGCTAGAACATGAGTTTCCTTTGGTGCTACTTGAAATCTTGCAACTTTTCCAATTGCATGCATTACATATGGTATTGAAGTTGTCTCATAGAGTAAGATTCCAATCATCGGTATGTAGAGTCTTTGATTTTCTTCCTTAGAATCATTGTCTTTTCTTAACCTTGCAACTGGTCACCATGGGAGTACTTACTGGTCTAGAATATTCCATTCTAAACTTCTTCAATATTTCTTTGATGTACTCGGTTTGTGAAATGAAAATGCCTTCATACATCTGAGATATATGAAGTCGCAAAAATAATGTGAATTCACCAATTAGTGACATTTCAAAATCATTCTGCATGTCTTGGGAAAAATTCTTACTCATCCTGTCATCATCACTTCCAAAGATAATGTCATTCACATATACTTCAATGATAATTATGTTATTCCTATCAATCATTACATAGATATTGTTATCTGCATTACCCTTTCTGAGTCCTTGTTCTTGAAAGTACCTATCCAATCTTGAATACCAAGCTCTAGGGGATTGTTTGAGTCCATAAAAATATTTCTTCAATTTGCAAACATAATATTCCCTTTTTAACAATAGGAATCCTTCTGGATGTTCACGTATACTTTTTCTAATTCACCATTTCGAAATGATGATTTTACATCCATCTGATATACTTTGATTCTCTTGGAACATGCATAGGCCAAGATCAATCTTATTTCTTCCATTCTATCAACATGGGAAAACTTTTCTTCAAAATATACTCCTTCAACTTGAGTGTATCGTTTGCATACTAATATTTCCTTGTTTATGGTTACCTGTCCATATTAGTTTAGTTTCTTTCTAAACACCCATTTTGTACCAATCAATTTTTTTTTCTTCTGTCTTGGCACCATTCCCATGTTTCATTCTTCTCTATTTGATGTAGTTATCCTTTCATGGCCTTGACCCAATTTTCATCATTACTGGCTTCCTCAAAGTTGTTGGGTTCAATTATGGATAGTAGTGCAAGGTGTCTCTGCTTTGGTGTATGAAAACTTTTACTTCCTATGGTTTTTATTCCTGCATTTTTATTTCCAATAATTTGTTCTAGTGGATGATTCTTCTGAACCTGATGGTTAGGTTTCCTGGAGGGCATCAGAAAGTCATGCAAGTCATTTTATTCCTGGTATGCTTCTGGTTTTTCTTCTTCTTCTTTTACCTCTTCTTCTTTTAGTTCTTATTCTCTTTCCTATTCATTTGGAATTTTTCTTTATTCTTTGATCTTTGGTACATCTGCTTCATCAATTTTTACATTTATACTTTCCACTATCTTGTTGAGTGATCTAGAATCGGATCTAGGAGCCTGATAGGGCTCAGAAAGGACTAAAAATAAAATTTCTCAGAATGGCCTCAAAATGTATGTGTACATAGGCCTCGTCGATATGAACCCAACACAACTTGAACGGGCTCAAGCATACATCGTATTCTCCTGATATCGCGTTCTATTTGTTTTGCCAAACAAGTAAAAAAATGTTGACTATACAGTCCGTACAGTGCCACGTGGCAGCTGATTGTACAAGCCATACGATCGTACGAATGATGTGGCATCACAGTTAGTGCAGACATGGTAGGGTCCATACAACTGACATGGCAGGATGACTAGACGTACAGACTGATGATGTGGCAAGTATAGGTGGACCAACTGAGAGGTGACATGTGTCACCAATGCAAGGGTGACACATGGAACGCCCGTATAGATACATGTGGCATGTTCGTACGATGAAAAGTGGAAGGGTACGGTGTTGACAGATGGTAGGAAGTTGGTCCATTCATCGCTTGACACATGGCATCAAAAATTGACAAATGGCATGGTGCCACGTGGCCCAGACATGGGATGCCATGTGGCACCTAGGTATTGGTCTGTTTCGTTGCAAAATTTATTGGAGTTTGTGGGTTTCAAACCCCAAACCTCTCCGTCGGGCTAAGATTTGGCTAGGCTTGGCTAGCCAACCCCTCGCGCATGTTACTTGTTATGTAAAAGCATAAACTTAATATTTAAGTTTTGTTCTATGCAAAGTCTGGCGAAGGAAGGGTTGGGGTCTAGCCCCAGCCCCCGATGTAACATTCCCATGTGACCACCGTAGTGTGACCATGGTACGTGGGTAAGCTGTCTGGCATGAAAAAACTGTGGAGTGTAGCTCCACCCCTGATCGCAGGTGCCCAGGTTCAGTTTCTTGGGCGTTGGAGTTGTGTGTTGGCACGGGTCCTATGGACAAGGAAAACCCACACGAAAACCAAGGGTGGTGGCCAATGGATAAGCACTTGGTTCAAGACTTGGTCCCATTGCATGGTGACATGTGACTAGGGGTTTCGAGGTGAGGGCCAAGGCGCAACCCCTAGGGGGCAAGTGCTTGGCCACATAACACCATATGACCTTGTTTTGGGGGTGCGCGCCAGGATAGAGGGGCTTAACCCTTAATTTGTGAAAAAAATGGGTTTTTCACTTTATATTAGTGATTTTATTTGATTTATAGGCCTGTTTTTTGAGATTTTGGCCAATATTGGGGGATATTGGGCCCTTTTTTAGGCCAAATCTTGCGGGGAAGTTGGGATATGGTTACCAACTTCAGATATATATAAACCAGGCCTTATTGAGGCCATGAGAGTAGATTTAGAGTAGGTTTATGCTGAATATTTTCTAAGCCAAAGTAATTTTTATGCAGGGAAGTTGTTGAGGAGTGCACCTTTGCAGGCCATTTCTGGGAGCTTCGGTCATCTGATTTGAGTTTCGTTTCTTCTGGTGGGTTCTTAAGATCTGGGAGAACAAGACTAGATTAGTTTTGTAACCTTTTGGCACTATTGTGATGTACTTATAGAGCTTTGAACATAAATAAGAAAGCCTCACCCACTGAGACAAAGGCCCAGAGATATAGGCGAGATTACCGAACTCCATTATCACATTGTTGTTATGGTTGTTTTATGCTTCATTTAATTTCTGTACATATTCATATGGCTGCTATATATCTTCTATAAATTCTTCCTCTTTCTTAAAGCTTCCTAATTGGTTAATCAACACATGCATAATAACTCATCCATAGTCATGTAAAAGATCATTCTCGATCATTGAGTCTCATATTGTAACATTTATATGCCTTGATTTTGCATGAGTAACCAAACAATATTCCTTTATCAACTAGAGAATCAATTTTTCCAACTCTGTCATCTTCTCTTTTTATGTAGCACTTGCCTCCAAATACTCTAAAATGTTTGACATTTGTTGGTCTTCCCTTCCATAAATCATATGGTGTTTTATCACTATTGCTTTTGAGGATTCCTATGTTCAATATATGAATGGTTGTGTGTAATTATTGTACCCAAAATACATTTCTCAACTTTGAATTATTCAACAAGGTTTTGTCCATCTCTGTTACAGTTTTGTTCTTCCTTTCAACGACTCCATTTTGCTGAGGTGTCCTAACTGCTAAGACCTGCCTTTTTATTCCATGCTCTTAACATAATTCCATGAATTATTTTGATATGAATTCACCTCCATTGTCTGATCTTAAGCACTTAATTATCAAATCCATTTCATTTTCAACCATCTCCTTGAATATTTTGAAACTTCTGAATGCCTCTGATTTCTTTTTGAGAAAAGAAACTATAATAATTCTTATATAGTCATCAATAAGTAGCATAAAGTATTGTTCTCCATTTAGTCCTTTCGTTTTCATTAGTCCACATAGATCAATGTGCACAATTTCCAATGGATTTGTTGTAGAGTATTCCTTTGATCTAAATTATGTTCTTGTTTGTTTTCCATGTAGGAAATTCTTGCACATAATACTACCTAGTTTTGAAATTTCGGGCATTTCTCTTACTGCTTCCTTTTTGCTAATCTTGACCAGATTGTCAAAGTTCATGTGTCCCATTATTTTGTTCCAAATCCAACTTTCATTTTACTTTCCTAAGAAACATATTTTCTTTCTGTTAGCACTAGAAGTCACCTCTGGATTGCGACAGAGGTAAACCCAATGCCCATTAGTTTGTATGTCACAATGAGTAAATTAAAGGGTGGTCTAATGGACACAATCTCAGGATAATATCGCTTTAACTCAGAAATTTGGGCTGGTATGCATAAGTATATGAGGTATTGATCTAACTTCAGTCAGTAAGTTGCAGTAAAGGTGAGTAGGGGGAAGAAATTGAGGACAGTGAAGAGGTCTTCTATGGACATTTGGTCTTCCAGCAGCCTAAGGAGGAAAAACTCGGAAGGCAAGATCCTCTTGGTTCAGAGTTTTAGGGGATTGAATGAAATTATCACTAAACTGAAATCAAACATACATCACTATTCAATGACAACAACCCAATTGGATCATCCATGCCCGAGTTATTCAGCGTTGGAGGGGAAAAGACAACACATAAACTGATTAAAACTAGTCGCGATGTCACTGTGATCAAACCTACACCACAAGAACACAACTACCCTCGACTAGATCCTCCATGCCCGAGTGTTCAAACACAGTTGTTTATAGAGATATGAAAATAAGTTGACTTACATTAAACAAGAAGTCTCAAATACAAATACATAACCAGAAGAACCAAAGCTTCATTAAAACTTTACAATATGGGAGCCTAGCTCAACCATCGACAACCTTAACAAAATGTAAAAACTATCTACTTATACTCAGAACAGTCCCCGAATATCAGGAGTGTGATCTGATCATTGCAATCAAATATTTGCGTCGGTGAATTCTTCTGTCAGACTGAACGTGCGTCCCTCTATCAGACGTGAGCTCATATCAGGATGGGTCTACAGGGAAATTTTCTCGTAGGGGTACCACGGGCTGACGATTTGTTGGCAGCCAACTCACTTTTTCCTATCGTCTATAAGCTGCCTACACCTGTGTCTTGCAAACATCAAGTTTTTCGTCGCATTTTTCAAATAGACGACACTTTCATTTCTTGCGACATTTGCAAATTTGTCTTCATTAAGTTTTCACGACTGTAAGCGTGAAAACTTCTCCGTTCGAGGTCACATTTCGATCACTATCTGAACTGTCATGATATTTTTATCGATATTTTCTATTGCACTTACCTTTTGTTTATCGTTATGTGGCTGAAAGGATTTTCGAACTATGCTCCTTGGACATTCTTATATTGATTGCAAAACTTGATTTCGTTGAGTTTGTAAGACATTGAGCATTTGGGTTTATACTTTTTATGACTTGCCTCATCTTTTATTCTGCATAGGGGTTATGATTAATTGTGTTTATATATATGATATAACCCTTATGTTAATCTTTTTATAACTTATGGCTTGTCAACTATTATGAATTCGTTTGACACTTTGATTAAACTTTTGAATTAATACATTGGCGCATAATGATTTTGGTATGATATATACGTCGAATGTTTTGAACACTATGGCATAGTGTTGGCACGTATTGGTATGCACATTGCATTTATTGGTTGTACAGATAAGTTAATGGTTGAACTATTATGGAATAAACAACTATGAAATGTGGCGGTTGTACTTGGATAATGAATATTATGCATAGCAGACTCCACCACCTTCGCATGCGCGCATTTATGTTTACCCCTTTTGGCTTGATTCATTGTTGTTGGTTCGGGTAGCTCTGTTACTGTGTGTTGATGAATTCGAACCCTTCCATTACCATGCATTCAAATCCATGGCACCAGTCGTGCGAGTTGAACCCAATGGCAACCAGGCCCTGTTGATATTTGACAATGCCCGCCAAGGCCTGGCAGACAGTGGATGGCTTACCTTCGTGGAACGTTTCGAGGGTTTTAACCTTTGCGTGGCTCGACAGTTTGCCATGACCTTCGATGGATGTCGAGCCAAGGTAGGCGATGTACAGTTAGATATTGATGAATAATTCATCAGCTTAGCCACAGGGTTATCTACCTCTGGACAACGTTGGTTTAAGAATTTCAAGGTCGAGGAAGTGCCGTGGACATTGTTGTTTCAGTCATGCAAAATCACTTCCTATGATAGAGGTATGCCAGTAACTATGCTCAAACAATGTTGGCATGATTTATTGATGATAATCAAGCAGTTTGTGACCTGCGAAGGTCGGTACGGGTTTGTGTTCCTCCACCAACTGCGTTTTCTTATGGTTTTTATGGGATACTCTCTCAATATGCCCTATTATTTGCATCGTAGCCTGTTTAAAATGTCGAAGAAGTACAAAAGACACCAGGTTGATAGTAGCCTTTTTCATTATGGGCTTGTTAAGCTTATCGTTGTCTGTCATTTGAGTCTGCACGGGGATAGTTGGAGCAATTTCGTTGCTCGGAATGGTTTCGAGGATCCGAACCCTACACAGGTTGACAAACCTGTGGTGAGTGAGGTCAAGGTTGTACCCCCAGTACCCTACCATATCCTACTGCCTAAACCCTCGGCTGACCCTCCTATCGACTTACCCCACACTGTGACTAAGAGTGTTGAGACTGTTAAGCCTATGAGCAAAAATCCCAAGGCAAACCTCACTGCAAACGCCAAAGGGAAAAATAATGCATGTTTGATTTCACGGATGACAAGGAACAAGCCAAAACCCCCTGTCGAGCCTAACCCTATCGTGTTGAGTGAGGACTCTGATTCGGAAGTGGAGCGTTTCTTGGCTAGCGAATACTACTATTTGCAAGGTTTGTGTGCCGAACCCTCGTATGATTTTGTGTCAAACCTACCCCCCTGCCTATAGGACGACCCTAACTACCCAGGCATTAAGTTGCCTTGTGAAACCCTTGGTCATTTGCCCAAACCCTCTCCTGCTCTATCTAAACCCACAGTGTCACCCTGTGATCAATGCAATTCGTGGTTAGAGCGATACTATAATGATGTTCCAATACTCCAGTCAAAGATTCAGTCACTAGAAGACCAAATTGAAACCCTAACTAGTCAAAAGGCCAAACTACAAGTGACAGATAAGAAACAAAAGACGACCCGCTCCATCTTGTTTAAAAATGTGGAATCAGCCACGGCTGTTGTAAATTCCAAGCTGGCGTAATTGAGCAGCCTCGTCGTTACACATGTATGTTTTGATATCACTTGTTTTTGTAAATAATCTAGGTTTATATAACGATTTGAATTCGGTTTTAAACAGCTCTGTTCATAGCATTGAATGGTTCTGTTACATTGCGTGCATTCTATATATAGATTTGCTTTGAGTAAATGGAATTTTGTTTTTCCGATCATTCCCAGTTTAGGTCTCTTAGATTTTCATCGATTTGATTGATCTTAGTGTGGATTTGATTTGTTTGATTGAGTTAAAATGGATGCTTCGCTATCAATCAAATTTGTTTGTATCTATTCTAGACAATAAATGTTTCTCATACTCGATTTAGAATATAATCACATTTCGATTCGATTTCATTATAATGCATACGCTATGATTGGAAACGATTTTGATGAGGTTAATTGTTACGGTTTTCCTGTGCCATATGACCTTCAAGCAACAATAATACAACTTGTATCATTTCCAATGTGATTCTATTTCTTCGGAAACATTGCTTTTTATTAAGCCTGTACAAACACGCCCAAATCATGGAATGGATTTTATTGCTTAACGATTATGCTGAACGCCAGCCGGTTAATTCACATTGATTAAAGTACTGTTAGCTCGACCATGTTATCATTTGGATTCGTGTTGCAATGGGTACTCTGTTTGAATTTGATTTGTAAAACGAAATTGGTTCACGATTTATTTCTATATTAAACTCGGTCATGATTCGTTTGAAATTAATGATTTCGTTCAATACCAATCAACTTTATTTGCCCATTTTGCAATAACCAATTATCACTTCTGTCGATTCTATTATGACTATGATCAAAGTCGAATCGATCTGGTTACAATTTTGTATGAGTTGATTCTCGCACCTGTTTGAATTAATCTATCTGTGGCGTGAATCGTTTGATGTCATGACAACTATAATAATTTTAAAACGATTTTGTTTCGATCTGATCGTATCTCTTGTTGTTGGAAAAACACAATGTTTGCCTACGATTTGTTTGATTGCATTGCTTTCAAATTGGATATGAAACGATTTTCAAAATCGTTTAATTTTGATTCTGTCTACCCGATTTATGATAACAATCAAAATAGAGTATGCCTGTCTCTCTATTCGGTTATTGGATTTTGATTCTATTTGATTTCAAATGATATAACATTTTCAAATGAAATAATTTGTTTTCAAATGACTATTGGTTGTTAATTCAATTTGATTTTATTAAAAAGATTTGATTTAATTTCAATTCTGATCCTGTATCTTATTTTAGACTAGCTACAAAATCAGATGATTCTGTAGCTAAGTCTGTAGAATTAAATTTTTATTGTTTTATTAATAAAATATCTCTCTAATTTGTTTGTTTCTGACCTGTTTCAGGTGAATTCGAAATTGCATGGGATTTGATGGACAGTTTAGAGGATATTTGGATGATTTATTTTCATTTTAGTTTCTTAGTTTAGTTGATCTTGGGAATATCTTCCCAGATTATGTAAACAGTTTGATAACTTCCACAGGGAGGTTTTACCCTGTGGAAAAAACTTATAAATACTTATTATTTTTGTAATAATATCATCCTCATTCGTGGGAGAACAAGGATATGGAATTTTAATACAGACTGAGACAAAATTGATGTTCTGTTACAACTTTAGCTTTTCATAATATCAATATTTTGTTTCATGTTTATGTGTATCTATTTGCATTTGGTTAATGACTACTTTAGCTATCTTAGTCTTTTGCAAATGATATAATTTAATCAATATAATCCATATCTGATTTCTTCCA
>ML788140.1:616987-712104 GCA_009831015.1 Picea engelmannii | reverse complement strand
AGTTGAATTATTAAGTATAAGTTTTTGCATAACAGGTTTCCCTTATTGCAGAGATTTATAAATCATATAATTGTTATGATTTTTTATGTCTTGTTTGTCCTGTAAACAACTCAAAGAGCAGTGCAGCCTATCGTTTACGAGAAGCTTTTGGATTATCCGGTGCGAGTTTCCTTCCTTCGACCAACTTCGAAGTCATCATACACAGGACAAATTTGGAGCGTTTCTAGGTCAGTTTGTCATTTGTTTGTTTAGTATATTTATTAGTAGTTTAGTTTAGATATAAGTCTAGTTAGATATATATGTAGAATTAGTATATTAGATTGTTTAATTTCAGTAAGTTTTATTTCTTGTTTATAAAATTATAAAATCAAAAGAAATACCTTTCTCTGTCTTAGGGAAGATTGCAAACGCGTTTTCCAGATTTTATTTAAATCTGTATTTTTGTGAATATTGTATATTTTGTAGATAAGTTATATTTCAGATAGTAGTCAGTAAAGTATTAGTTAGTAGTTTATATATATAGATAGTAGATTAGTTAGTTCGTTTAATAGTTAGTTTTAATTAGAATAGTTAGATTAGTTTGTTTTATTTAGTTAGTTAGATTAGTTTGTTTTAGTTAGTTAATTTAGATTAGTTTTCTTTTGTTTTCTTAGGACCTTAGATCGGATAACAGAGCTGCTAAACCCGTCAGGGTGGTTCATTCCAAACGGCTTGGGTTATTAGACAACCCCGGACCGGTTCCACTCTCTCAGTTGACGGACGATCAATTTCGCTCGTCAACACAGTTCAGTCCCCATGGTCGGGACTTCCATTCCTTCCATTTATGGGGTGAGATGAGGCTTCAACCACCAAACCTACCTTCCATTAACTGTGTTTCCTTGGATATTGAACGAGACTTAATGCTTAGGAGTGTGACCACTTGTTGCTCTAAGATAGGATGCCATATAACCATGAAATTGTGGGGCCGCTCAGAGATGGTTTGGGTTTAGATTACTTTTGGGCCCGAAATCCATCACATTTAGCCATGTAGTATTTTTTCCATACCATGGTTTCCATTGCGGGACCCCTCAAGCAAAATATCGCTCGAGCATGTTATGTCCCCGCAATAGACTATGGCCATTGATTTGGTCACGATCTGAGATCTAGGCGCACCGACTATATTTGGCACCATCGCCAAGCTTACTCGCCCACCAACTCTAGGATCTGCCAAAAGTGTGCTTTGGGGTGGGGCACTACTTTTGGCGCTGAACAATAACACCTCCCGGAGGATGATCTCGCATGGAGGCCAGATGTCACCATGCTGATGTGTTGCAAACGGAGAGGTAACATGTGTCACTTGAAAACAAGCTGGGGGCATGTCTGAGAATACTTGAAAAGAGTGCCACATTTCAAAAACATAAGGGTGTCACATGTCTGTGCTGATAGCCGACATGCATTTGGCTCTCCAAGGCTCACGGGCTAGCTCCTGTTTACATGTTGTGCTTTTACTCGGAGCTATGGATCTGGCGACACATGTCTCTTTGAATTGGACGACTGAGATCCACTCCAGGTCTCCAGGCTCCGGGAGAATCAAAACTCAAACTTGGGATTCCAAGTTCTTTTACTTGGATCCATGGATCTGATGATGCATGTCTTCTTGAACAGACGTTTGAGATCCACTTTGGGTCTCCGGGCTCTGGGAGAATCAAAAATCAAACCTGGGCTTCCAAGTGATTTTACCTAGAGCTATGGATCTGATGACGCGTGTCTTCTTGAATGGATGGATGAGGTCCACTCCGGGTCTCCGGGCTCTAAAAGAATCAAAAATCAAACTTCGCTTTTCCCAGGGATTTTACCTAGAGTCATATATTTGATGACGCGTGGCTCCTGGAAATGGACGATCGAGATCCACTCCGGGTCTCCGAACTCCAGGAAAATCAAATCTCAAACTTATTTTTCCTTCTGTGTTTTCACCCAGAGCTATGGATTTGACGAAACGTGGCTATTGTTGATCAACGAACCTGATTCACTTTGGGCCTTCAGTCACTTCGTCACTTCAGGGCTTCGGGACCTTGGGGAGGCACTACCTCTAAGATCAATGAATCCCTGCTGATTTTGAGATCAATGGTCCATGATTGCTTTTGGGAGTTCAGGCTTTGTCTCTCCAGAAGTTTTATGCACTTCTCACTTTGAAACTCCTGAAGTTCATTTCTCTGAACACTTGGATTGGATGCCACCTGTCCCCCTCGAGATCAACTAATCATGCTCACTCTGAGCCTTCGGTCTTTGGACCTTCTGCTCTGGTGCTATACTTCACACGACTTTGAACTTCTGAATGCCCATGAGCCACTGATTCGAACTTCTTTTGGAATATCTCTCGCTGAAAGATTAAAATTGCCTGCTACTTTATTTAAGTCCATACCAACCCACTCTAAGTGTTTCACTTGTGATTATGGCTATGGTTTTTGTGAACAATTACCTAGATGACTGATCGAGGGCTTGGGAAAACAAATGGTCAGTGACAAAGGTAAAGAGAGAAGTGATTATCTTAGAGAAAACATGAAATCTTAGGTCCGATATTTCTCATGTAGGACAACATAGAAAAAAAGGTCACTCAAACGATCAAGGGTAGATGTAGAGTTTACTACAAGCCGAAAGGGAAAAACTTAAGAATGGATCTGCGAAAGGAGGATATACAGGTAAAAATATAGACTTAGGTAGAAACCACAAACCCCTAAGGCTTTGACAAGTTTATGCGATAACATTGGGCTCCACAAGGGATGGCATGCTCCCTGCGAGCTGCCAAGAACCAATAGTTCCGGTGCCTTAGCTGTTGGGCTATGGAGTATAGTTCAAAAATTTAACAGAAGAAAACATGGAAATATGTACACTGATTTACCTAAAAACGAAAACAAACACATGGTCTCCTAAAAAGAGATTATTTATGTATAATCCTAGGCTAACTAATTTTTACAAAACGCTAGGTGAAAGTAAACTTCCACCATAGCCACCCAGATTGCTCGGTAATATAATTCTTCTCTTCACTGCAAATGATCCAAAAAAGGTAAGGGAAGTATGATAGAAGAACAATAACATGATTTGGAACACCAACCATACCCCTAAGTGATGATAATATGAATAGCCCTGCAGGCTCTAGTGATTTTGAAAAACATAGCTCCATATACAACCCCAAGGGGTCACACAATTTATAATTAGGAAAGCTCAACTGGGAAGAAATTACCTTCTGTGCTTCTTGGTTGCTCACCAGTCGTTCAATGTTCTCAGAGTGTATAGGTGGGTAGAGAACTGATGCAGGTCGGTTGATCCTAGGTGATACTTTCTCATTTGTAGGTTCAAGACATGAGATACACTACACCTTTAGCTCCTCCATTTCTCCCTTGTTTGCTCCGATAACATTTTCTAGATGAGAGCAAGAAGTCTCTTCATGTATATCCATGGATGGCTCTTTCTCTCTATCATGCTTCTCTTGGTAGGAGATTTCTCTTTCATAAGAAGATTGACAACCTATGATTTGTGCTTCTGAATACTTTTCAGGGGTAGGTGAGCACAAAACTCTTCTATCTTGCAAAGAGAAAAGAGCGATATCTTGATTATTTTCTTCAACCATTTATTATTTTAAATCTAAGACAGTGGGTGTACTAGGGGCGAAAAATAATGCATCCATAGTTATGCCATCATCAGCGCTATCATCAATCACATCTGGAAGGACTTCTTCTTGGGAAATAGAGAGAGTAAACTTTTCATCTGTATTTGCAAGATACTCACTTTCGCCCTCGCTTTCTACCTCAATCAGATATTTACCAGACTCATAACACGAGGAACACTCTATCATCTGCAAAATGTGGAGTGCAAACCTCTTACAACAGTCATAAAAAATAAGATGAGTTGGGTAAATCTTCTCGTAATACGAATTAAAAGCATTGTGAAAATCCTTCAAAGAATGGATATTAGCAGCAGGGAGAGATAGATACCATCCAAGGGAATCTTCTTCTAGATAAAAACAGAACATCTTGATCCATACATCCTTGTGAAAGAAGCCATGTTCAAGCATGTATGCATGAAATTTTAATAAGTGCTCATCGGGATGGTCATGCTTGCTTCCTATGAATCTCGGAAGATAATCATCCCATTCGTTTATAGCCAACAATGGATGTGGATAACCATATATGGCTGAGAAATTGAAAGGGGAAAACTTCTGAACCAAGATAGCTAAGAGATGTGGCTCCTCCTTTTCTCCTTCATGACTTTCCCCAGGATCAGTTTCACAATCACTATAATCAGGAACCATGGAAGAGCTATGTTTTTCATCATCCTCACGGGGATATCCATCAAACGTTGTTTGTTCTTGGTTGGTATCTGACATCACCTCTTTATCATAAGAAGGGTTGTCAAAAACCTCTATTTCAAGGACTGGAATATCCTTTGCATCTTCTTCGTAAGAGCGACGAGAAAAATCTTCCTCCAATCCCTCTATCCTTGAAGAAAGAGATTTTACTAGATCCATCAACTCCTCCGAGGTATATCCTTCATTCTCACGGCTTCTATCCTCATAGATTTCATCCTCACAACTTTCATTTGAAATAGTCATACCTTGAACACAGTCTTTATATTCTTCACAACAATTATGACAAATTAACTTGGAAGAATAAAACTGTTGATAGTGTCTATTGAAAGATGCATGAAACTCTCTCAGGGAGGGGATGCTAGCAAGGGGAAAGGATCGAAACCACTCACGAAAATCCCCGTCTAATGAGAACATGAACATCTTCATTAACACATACTCATGATGTATCTCCCATTGATGCATGAGTTCATGAAACTCACGAAGATGATCGATAGGATTGTCATCTCTATGTTTTCTAAATATAGGAAAATACTCACCCCATCCTCCACAGTAGGGACAACATTAGGAAAACTAGGAACAACAAAAAAATTAAAGGGAGCAAGCCTTCGAGCCAGTATTTTTTCCATTTCGAACCAATGGAGTCGCCAAACGATCCTTTAACCATGGAGTCGCTAGGCAAATTATATGCATAATGAGTGTGTCTGGTCTTTGTCCACCATCAAAGACCATCTCTGATCATTGTGTTCTCCTAGGGGATACCAGGTGTAGCCAGAAGTGGCCACACTAAAACAACAGAGCCCAGACAGTGGAGTCACCAAGTGCAAGTTGCAATCTTCAAAAGGTTCTGAATTCTGATGCACCTTCAGAATAAGAAGTTCGTTGTTGTTCTACCCGGGGGAAATATTCAATTCGTCCCTAGCAGTGGCACCATAAATGTTAGCACTAGAAGTCATCTCTGGATTGCGGCAGAGGTAATCCCAGTACCCATCAGTTTGTATGTGACAATGAATAAATTAAAGGGTGGTCTAATGGACGCGGTCTCAGGATAATATCTCTTTAACTCAGAAAAATGGGTTGGTATGCATAAGTAGATGAGGTCTTGATCTAACTTCAGTCAGTAAGTTGTAGTAAAGGTGAGTACGGGGAATAACTTGAGGAGAGTGAAGAGGTCTTCTATGGACATTCGATCTTCTAGTAGCCTAAGGAAGAAAATCTCATAAGGCAAGATCCTCTTGGTTCATAGTTTCAGGGGACTGAATGAAATTATCACTGAACTGAAATCAAACATACATCACAATTTAATGACAACAACCCGACTGGATCATCCATGCCTGATTCGTTCAGCGTTGGAGGGAAAAGACAACACAAAAACTGATTAAAACTGGTCACGATGTCACTATGATCAAACCTACATCATAAGAACACAACTACCCTCGACTGGATCCTCCATGCCTGAGTGTTCAAACACAACTGTTTACATAGATATGAAAAGAAGTTGACTTACATTAAACACAAAGTCTCAAATACAGATACATAACCAAAAGAACCAGAGATTCATTAAGACTTTACAATATGGGAGCCTAGCTCAACCATCGACGACCTTAACAAAATGTAAAAACTTTCTACTTATACTCATAGCAGTCCCCAACTATCAGGAGTGTGATCTTATCACTACAATCAAATCTTTGCATCGACGACTTCTTCTGCATACTGAATGTGCATCCCTCTTTCAAACTCGAGCTTAGATCAACATGGGTCTACAGGGTAATATACTCGCAGGGGTACCATGGGCTGACGGTTCAATCCCCACGGTCGGGCCTTCAATTCCTTCCATTTATAGGGTGAGTTGAGGCTTCAACCACCAAACCTACCTTCCATTAACTGCTTTTCCCTGGAGATTGAACGAGAATTAATGCTCAGGGGCGCGACCACTTGCTGCTCTCGAATAGGATGCCATATAAACATGAAATTGCAGGGCCTCTCAGATGTGGTTTGTGCTCAGACTGCTTTTGGGGATGCAATCCATCACATTTCACCACGTAGTATTTTCTCTATACTATGGTTTCCATTGCAGGACCGCTCAAGAAAAATATCGCTCGAGCATGTTGCGTCCCCGTAATAGACTATGGCTGCTGATCTGGTCGCGATCTGAGATCTGGGCGCACCAGCTAGATTTGGCACCACTACCAAGCTTACTCGCCCACCAACTCTAGGATCTATCAAAAATGTGTTTTTGGGGTGGGGCGCTACTTTTGGTGCTGAACAATAAGACCTCCCAGAGGATGATCTGACGTGGAGGCCAGATGTCACCATGATGATGTGTCACAGATGGAGAGGTAACATGTGTCACTTGAAAACAGGTTGGAGGTGTGTCTGAGAATACTTGAAAAGAGTGCCATGTGTCAAAACCATAAGGGTGTCATCTATCTGTGTTGATAGCCGACATGAATTTGGCTCTCTAGGGCTCGGGGGCTAGCTCCTGTTTACCTGCTATGATTTTACCCGTAGCTATGGATCTGGCGACACGTGGATCTTTGAATTGGACGAATGATATCCACTCCGAGTCTCCGGGCTCTGGGAGAATCAAAACTCAAACCTGGGCTTCCAAGTGATTTTACCCGCAACCATGGATCTGATGATGCATGTCTTCTTGAATGGAAGACCAAGATCCACTCCAGGTCTCCGTGCTCCGGGAGAATCAAAACTCAAACCTAGGATTCCTAGTTCTTTTACCCAAAGCCATGGATCTGATGACGCGTGTCTTCTTGAATGGACGGTCGATATCCACTCCGAGTCTCGGGGCTCCGGGAGAATCAAAACTCAAACTTTTCTTTTCCTAGGGATTTTACCTAGAGTCATAGATCTAATGATGTGTGGCTCTTGGAAATGGACGGTTGAGATCCACTTCGAGTCTCCAGACTCCAAGAAAATCAAATCTCAAACATATTTTTCCTTCTGTGTTTTCACTCGGAGCTATGGATCTGACGCCACATTGATATTGTTGATCAATGACTCAGATTCACTTTGGGCCTTCAGCCACTTCGATAGTTTAGGTAGTTCAGGCCTTTGGGACCTTAAGGAGGCACTTCCGTTAAGATCATGGCTCCCTACTGATTTTGAGATCAATGGTCCATGATTACTTTCAGGAGTTCAGGCTTCGGCTCTCCGGAATTTTTATGCACTTCTCACCTTGAAACTCTCGAAGCTCATTTCTTTGAACACTTGGATTAGATGCCACCCATCCCCCTCAAGATTAATTGCTCATTCTCACTTTGAGCCTCCAGTCTTTGGACCTTCTTCTCTGGCACTATACTTCACACGAATTTGAAATTCTGAATGCCTGTGATCTGTTGATTCAAACTACTTCTGGAATCTCCTCGACTGAAAGATTAAAATTTCCTACTGCTTGATTTAAGTCCATACTAGCCCGCTCTAAGTGTTGCGCTTGTGGTTATGGCTATGGTTTCTTTGAACAATTACCTAGACGACTGACTGAGGGCTCGAGAAAACAAATGATCAGTGACAAAGGTAAAGAGAGAAGTGATCAGCTTAGATAAAACATGAAATCTTAGGGCCGAGATTTCTCAGGTAGGAAAAAATAGAACAAAAGGTTTCTCAAACGATCGAGGGCAGATGTAGAGAGAACTACAAGCCAAAAGGGAAACACTTAAGAACGAATCAGCAAAAGGATGATAGACAGGAAAAAATACAGACTTAGGTATAAACCACAAACCCCTAAGGCTTTGACAAGTTTATGTGATAACACTTTACAATCTCATTTAAGATGTGTATGTATTTTGGAGTCCTTACTACTGTAGCCACCAATTTTCTTGATCATTCTTTTCTTATCTCACACTTCTCTGAGTCAAATATAAGTCTATGTCCTTGATAACACATTTGACTCACACTCAACAAATTATGCTTCATGTTTTCAACAAGTAGGACATTTTATACCTTGGCATCCTTACTTAAAATCTTTATTGTGCATTTCCCTATAATTATGGCTGAGTTGTCATTGTCAAATGAAAATGATCCATCTTTTTCTTTCTTCATAGTTATAAATATGTTCTTGTCACCTATCATATGTTTTGAGAAACCACCGTCAATGTACGAATCACTTCTTTTTCTTTGTTCTTGTAGTGCATGGGAACATTCTTCAACATTTAGTTTATCTTTCTTCCTTATCCAAATTCTTTATGGTCCCTTTTGATGATAATTGAATTACTACTTTGGTTCCTTTGGAGGAACTGTCAATCTACAATCTTTGGCCATGTGTCCAAAATTGTTTCATTTATAACATTCTACTTCATTTTTTAATGAGCCAAAACTGTTGTTGTTTATGTTGTATGCTTCATGAGGCTTTATGAGATGATTAATTCTAGTGTGACCTTCATAGTTGCTTCTATTCTTAGCATAAGCTTTGCAATTTATATCTTTGTGCCCAAAATTGTTACAAGAATAACATGAACCAAGAAAGATAGTTTGATACCTGGGAGATATTATGAATGGTGTTGTTCCTCTGTAGTTTTATTCTTCATTTCTTTCCATGGGTGACTGTTGATTCTGAAACATGGGTCTTCTAGACAGTGCCATCCTTCTATAATGTTCTTCTTGATCATTCTCATATGAGGGATTGCATTCTTCCTTCTTGGTGAATCCTCTGGAGACTTATGCATAAGTCCTTTGTTCTTCTTCCTCTTTTGTAGTCATAGAGCTCAAACCCTTCTCTATATGTGTTTGGTTGTATTCTATTCTAGACTTTTCATGATATAGCCTTTGAGCGTTGATGATTTCACCATTATTTTGATGTTTTTTTGCTGCATATCTCTTTTTTGAATTTCCTTCTTCAGTGAGACTATTTCAGATTCTAAACTCAGTTTCTCCTTTTCTTTTTCTTCTAGCCTGCTTCTAAGTGTTTCTTTGATCCATTTGGATTATTCAAATTGTACTTTCAAGTTCATAATCATCTGCTGATCCTTTTCAGAATTAGGATTTTGAGAATCCTCCTTTAGCATAAGTAATTCTCACTTGAGTGATTTTTTTTCTTCCTCTCTCTTTTTAGGTATTATAAATCACTAATTAGTTCTGCTCTTAGATCAACTTCACCTTTAATTTATTCATAATCCTATTTATCTTTTTCATAATCCATAAAGAGTACATTTTCTGAGTCATTGTCGTTATCATCATCCTCATTGGATGATTAATTGTCCTCCTTTGAGTAGAGACCTTTCTTAAAGAATTTATTTTTGTTTTTTCTTATATCTCCCTTTTGGCATTTCTTTTCTTTCTTAGGATCTTCTTCTTCATAATTCTCTTTGTTCTTATCATATGTAAATTTATTAGAAAAATGATCAATTTTACCACAATTAAAACATTTAAAAGGAAGCTTACCTTTGTACTTTCCAATTCATTTATTTGACTTTCTTACAAAGTTTTCCATCTCTTCATCTTCATCAAAATCATCGTTGCAACTACAGTCTCAATTTGGATTTTTCTTATTCTTCTCGGTCTTCTTGGATACCTTGAATGTTTCTTCCTTCCTGGGTGGATTATCCTTCTCTATCCTCATTTCATAGAATATGAGTATCCCATGCAGCTCAGCCATCCTTAATGTGACAAGATATTCTCTTTCATTCAAGGCTGATATTTGAGGATCAAATCTCATTGGAAGAGATCTCAATACCTTTTGACAAATTATTGATTCTTTAATTTATTCTTACAATCCTTTAATGCCATTTACTATTTCATCAACTTGTAGAAATTAAGCTGCGATATCTTCATCTTCCTTCATCTTCAATTTCTCAAAATTTCCTCTATAGGGTTGAATCTTGGCCCCATTTACTTTAGAATCTCCTTCGTAAATATTTTGAAGTTTGTCCCAAATATACATTGTAGAATCACAGTTGTTGGACAAGCAATATTGGAAATAGTTTTGAAGTTTTGATATAGTTTTGGGAAAATCCTAAGTATAGGAAAAGTGCGTAGGGGGAGGAAAGTGAGTGCGCAACTAAGGCACATCAAGGAGGAAAGTGCGCAGGAGGAAGACAATGCATAGACAAAAGAATAAATATGACATCGGTTAAAGCAAGAGAGAGAGAGAATAAAGCATGGAAGAAGGATGACAACTCGACATTCTAGAATTAGAAGAACAACAAAAAAGCATCATGTATATTGAGAAGAAGAAGAAAACAATTGAACAACCAGTTAATTGAACTGGCCATGCATTGTAATGGGGTATTTTTGGGATGATAAAATTAGGGTTTTTAGCCCTAGATTATAAATATGTAACAGTTTGGGAGATTAGGGGTTATGTTGGGTTATGTTATGTCCTCCTCTGCTCTGTTCGATGTTGAGATATAGTCTATGATATGTATTGAGTGATTTCTCACTATTTCGTGAAGGATGGAGTTCCCAGTGTAGTTGGTCTTTGAATATAACAATCCATGATGAGAAGAATGAAAAAAGGAATGCCAAAGAGATGATATTGAATCTTGTGTCATCTATCTTTTATATGTTTTACTTATGGATTATGGATAGATGCATAGTAGATTAGTTTTACCTCATGTTGAATCTTTGCACAATAAGAATAATTGTTAAATAAATGGAGTATAGATAAATCTAGATTACACTTATTATAGGAATATGAATCATACATAAGTTAATACTGAATAAGAACCGAGCTATGCGCACTAATAGAAAAAATAAACAATGAGCCAAATGAATTCCTCTTATTCCCTCAATACTGCAGAAGCCTGGTTCTTGTAGTCCCAATAGATACCTCAGGTGAGATTTCATCTACGCAAATAGGGGATGCCGAAAGGGCCGATGTCTAGTGGGTTTTTTTGGTAACAAATAACTCAAACCTATGGTCTTACAACCTCTGCACAACTCCAACAATAGTGCATAACCTTCACATACACTGAGTGATCTAGGCCATTCAAAATCACAATTATGGCCCTCAAATTGTTTTCATTGATTTTCTTTCCATATTTATCCGTTGAAGGAGTGGTAGATGTTGTGTATCCATCTACTACTTTCCAAACATCAAATACATGTTCTTCTGTATATTTTTTCATTCTTCTACTCCAGAAGGCATAGTTCTATCCATCAAACTGCGGTACTCCAATCGTAGCGTACTCCATGATATTCCTTCCAGTGGTTAGACTTTTTTCTTGAAGAACCTGGCTCTAATACCAATTGTTGGAATACTAAGAGGGGGGGTGAATCCGTATTATGCAATATTTACCACTTTTAATCAGAACATGTAATCATTAAATTTATCAGTAGTATATCATCAGTATATCACGAGCAATATCAATCAACAAAGCATAACAAATAACCACAGATACATAGTACACTAAAATTTACGTGGAAACCCAAATGGGACAAAACCACATAATGATTTCTTATTTGTCAAATATTACATTAATAGGAAGCACCAACTTCCAAATTCTCCAGCACCAACTAGAAGGGGGCACCAACCCCTTGATTTACATGAACCAACCTGAAGGAAGCTATAAATCCTTGAATTCTCCATCTACAATTGGAAGGAGGCTATGAACCCCTGATTTACAGGCTCCAACCTGAAGGAAGATCCAACTCCCTGAGTTCTTCGACACCAACCCCATTTCCTTTAACCGCCTTGAAATATAAATGTAGACTCGAACTGTCACTACCACTGATCAACCTGCAATTGCCACTATCACTGATACATCGACTTGTCACTATCACTATCACATCAACTTGTAACTGATGATCAATGAATCATCCAACCTGTCACTATCTTTGTCACTGTCTCTGTCACTTATATACCATTATCAACCAACTATAACCAGATCCACTCACATGGATACCAAAACCATCATCATACCATGTACATGAACCATGTACCAGAACATGCACCATAACATGTACCTCAACCATATACCATATCACTCATGATATGTCTCAATCATTCCATATACCATATACCAAAGATATAATCCAATGTATCCAAGATATGCCTCAAGCATATACCATACAATAAACCATATACCAAGTATCCAAGATGTGCCAATATCTCAAAAATATACCTCAAGTATGAACCATAAAAACCAAGATCATATACCAAGTATATGCCTCAAATATATTCCAATATCATAAAGATGTGCCTCTAACAATGAACCGTAACAACCATACACAATGTACCAAGGATATGTCTCAAGCATGTATCAATATCACCAAGACATGAACCTCATCCATATGCAACCATGTACCAAAAAGGGCCTCCAAGACATGCCTTAAGCATGTGCCATACCGTCCATGATACAAGCCTAAAAAAAACACATAAAAGACATACCTTTACTCATGAAGAAGAACTGATACATACCATCTCATACTATGTAATCACCCTATTGTATCATCATACCTTGCTGCGAGCCAAGCATCCTTCTTCAAATATAGCTTAGCCTCGCTAGAAAAATGCCAATTATCATGTGGTTCCTCACATGACATGCACTAAACAACCCGTGGGGGTACCTCATAAGACACCAGTATCCTGACCCTTGGGGGTCGACTAAATTAGGGTTTCCTGAAACCTTTCCTTCTCTACAACTTCGAGACTTTCACACTCCTGTCTTCCTCAAATATGCTTCCTCATATACTCTACAAAAAGGTTTACCAAAATATCACTTGAAATATATATAAGCATTGAACTTGTGTGTGTATTAAGATGAGAGGCTTCTTGAGGTGTATTTATACTTTTCCAAGTGACTTTTCCCTTCAATTTAAGGTCGACCTGTACTTTTTTTTTATAACCATTTTACCCTTTAGTTAATGACTTGTAACTTCTTGTTGCAACAGTTTAGGTGTTTCTTAACCATTCTGCATGGCTTCCAACTTCAAGAACTCATAAATCCTCAACTGTGAGGAACTTCATGACATACCAACTACCGTTCAAAGCGACACGACGGGGACTATCCATCTATGAGGGTTTTGTATGTACTTTTAATGTTCTTCAACCTCATTTTCCTTAGTCAACTTCAAGCCTCATGACCACACCTATGGGTTTCTTGTAGAATTCTTCAAAGCGTCTTCCCATGAGGCCATTCTTAAAGCTACGCCATAAGGGGACCACTTTGGAGACTTCTTCTATTATACCCATTAGTACTTCTAGAGGCTTCTAGACATCCTCTAAAGTTGACATGAATGGCAATCAATTTTCCAATAGTTGGTCATTTAGATATTTCCATGACAATGGGTGAATATATATTTCCCAAGGGGTTAGCTCAACTAGTTATTGTCAATGTTGTTGGTCATTTGGCTAGTTCCATGGCAATGGGTGCCTAGTTTGAATCCCCATGGGTGAGTCACTCTACTTTACATTGATGGGTTACTAAGATTCCATCCACAAATGTGGGAAGCATTCCTTTGGTTTCCCCACAAGGTTTTCCTTGGGAATATACATGCATACACAAAGGTGTACACACATAATAAGCCCCAAGTGGTAGCTCAATCAATTGAACCAGATTCCAAAGGTATGTTTCCTATAGGGAGTCCTTAGATTATAGGTTTAAAACTGGTTGAGTCCCTCAAAGTTACTGAATGCTCTTTTGGCTAGTGGTTGACACTTTCCCCCATCTAGATATTCTGAAAAAAGGGAGAATTTTCTAAATATTCTTTAGATAAATTATATACAGATAATAAAATTCCACTAATTTATTTATAATTTTATGAATTAAATATTATGATGATTATTTTATTCCTTTTGTTACAAAATCATTAGCACTTTATATAAATTGTTTCATTTAACACACATTATTTAATAATTTAAATTAAATATATGAGAACTTATCTATGATGAAAATAGAGTCATAACCAATGTCCTTCATTTAATACAATAAGAGGTAAATATAGACTCTAAAGAAGAGACTCTATTAGGAAGTTGTGTAATATGTTCTAATGAGCATTATGGAGGTTGTTTTATCGGATGATTTTAGTGGCATAATAATATAGGAAAGTTGTGGGTGTTTTGTAGGACACACTAGATCATTTTTACAATGTCTAAGGTGTCACTTGTGGACATTTATCTCATCATTTTTTTGGTTGTAAATAAAATGTGACACCTTACAACAAAAATTGAGAAACTTGAAAATGAATTGTTTTGATGGAAACTTGGTGTTGGAACTCTAAATTAGAATAAACGTGAATGCACATTTTATTAAAGATACGATACACATATATATACATTTGAATGATCTTGGGATTCATATTCCAAGGTCTCTTTGACTCCCTACAACAATCACGTATTATGATGTTTCATAATCCTTCGTCTAGTAACCCTAAAGGGATTTCGTTTCCAACATTCTCCTCTCTAATTTGAAGTGGTGTATATGAGTTCAAGATGAGAGATGATATATGAAAGTGGGCAGCTGAAATATGCAAGTGTGTAGTAATTGATGGTTGAATGTGCTCTCTGGATATGGTGGTTTGGGGATGACCACAAACCAAATGGATAGCATAAGTTAATGTCTTCTACTAAAAGGTGGCGATGGTTTAAGAAAGACCACAAATCAATCTGGTAGTTTACGGATCACCAAAAACTCTGGAACCCTGCTCTAGACTCAATGTTTCCCAAAACCTTTCATAGGTTATCTATAATATGGAAGTTGATGTATTATAATAATTGGAAGTGATCTCGATGCTTGTTTAAATATGACCATAAACTATGATGTAGAAGAAGATGAAAGTCTTATACCAAGTGGAGGCTTAAGGGAATCCACAAACCGTTGTCTAGCAGAAGCTGAAAGTCTTCTACTAAGTGGTGTTTTAAGGAAAACCACAAACTAAAAATGCTCTCTTTTCACGCTCGCTTGTTACTTCTCGATTGATAAGACTTCAAAACTTGAATCTTGACTGTCAATAATTGAATTTGTTCCCCCCTGTCAAGTACAAGGTGAGAAAATGAAAATCTCTCCACAACAAGATGTGTTAATACTCAAGAGTGAATTCATCGGTATGATTGATATATAGTATTGACTATTGATGACCATCACCAAGAAGCCATCCACCCATAATGGTTCTTTACACTTGTATATTTGTGGCCAACTCGCTGAAAATGTTGGTAATTTAGAATCTACTCTTGAACTGGAGTAGGGAAATTTGAAATTGATTGAAGTAATCCAACACTTTGAAACTTGATTGGTTTGGTGTAATACATATTATGAAAGGTGACATATGTTTCATATCTCATACTAGTTATGTGCTTGTTTTTCTTGATTTCTTCCCAATGTATTATGACTGGCTTGGAAAGAGAAAGTTGAAATTTATCTTTACTTGAATATGGAGCTGTCTCACTAAGTTGTTGTTGTGCTAATTGTTGGTCTTCATCTTCGAAAATAGGGTTCTAAACAAGGACTAGTTCAAAATTTTGTCGAAAATTCTTTTTCTCAAGTCCATCATGAAGGAGATGAGTTTGAGTTTGTAGCAATGTTTCTTTGGCTTGTGAAAATTGCAAGCAGATCACAACATATTGTAGAGTTTTTTTTGTCAGTGGTGACTATATTGTCTACAGAGGAGATGATTAGAGTGTTCAATAAATCTAACAATTCCTCAACTCAAGCCATTTTAAATACAAATTTAGATGCTAAAGGTTTCTTGCAACTCCACCCTGACTTTAAAATCATATGCAAAATTAACTATGTAGATTGAGAAAACCAGGGGTGTCAACTTCTACCGAAAATGCACCCATTTACAATTTAATTCAACTTACAATACTTCAAGATTTTTTTTTATTTTTTATTTTTGTATTTTCCACCAGGTTGGTTTGAGAAAAAAATATTAAACAAGCCCGACAATAACCACACTATTGTGCGGAAAACTCAACAAGAACAATGCTGTTAAAATTTAAAACCTTGAACTTGAAAGTTGAGGAAGTGAGGAGAAAAACATTTGAAGAATGATTTTATGCTCAATGAGACCATGATAAAAGATCATTCCAAATTGCATGCCATATGCCAATACCATCACCAATTATCAAAGGAGTACGTTGAAGAAATAACCTTGGGCAATACTATGGTGACAGATCAGCCATCAAACATAGCAAACACAACAAAGAAACCATCCCCGATATGAAGGGGGCACGCATAAGTCCGTGGATTCTCTAGTGTAGGTTTGACAACAATGTTTACTTTCGATACAGAGATGAGTGAGAACCAATAGTGGTGTTGATTGCATTGATGATTTTTATAATAAGAGTGATCAAAATTATGTGTCAATCCATGACGTTATGGAGCAACAAATAGTAAAAATTGTGTTAGCCATGAAGGAAACTCGGATATGGTGTATGTATTTATCACAAATTCGATCTGGTGTACACACGAGCCCGCACTCAAGAAAAAGAAAACCATTTTTTAAACATCACAAAGTATTCCGACATCAATATTTGAGCAAGGAATAAAACCTTTACGAGCAAGCAAGAAATAATGTAGAAATAATCAAATCAATCCCCTTTAGAAATAATCAGGTGACTCTATTCCTCATTGTTTGTGGAATAAGACCAAGAATCTAAAACAATAAACTGTGCTCCCATCGTTGTAGGATTCCTTAGACTTGCAAATACAATGGATTGTTCTTGTAAAGATGGCCATTGTTTTTTTTTGCTTCCTCTATCAAGAGTCTTATGAATTGTGCTCATAAAGATGGTCATTGTTTTGGGCATTGTATTTTTCTACTTCCTCTATCAAGAGTCTCGACATTCAAACCTGCAAGAAAAGGGTGAAAATTTTTATTGTTTTGTTGGATGTCTATTTTGTGTGTTTTTCTCTCTGGTAAAGGAATCAACCATATGCATATATAAACACATCTACATGAAAAACAAAAAGAATAAAAAAATGTGCCTATTTTGTCTATTAATCATATGGATATATAAACACATCTACACGAAAAACCAAAAAATAAAAAAAATGTGCCTATTTTGTCTATTTTTTTATCCGATAGTGGAAACAAGAAACATATTTGCATGAAAAAAAAAAACAACCGGAATCAAAGAACAAATTTGTATGAAACAAACAACAAAGATTATTTTAAGAATGCTCATTATGAAAAGGCAAAAAATAAATAATCTTGTTTTTCTTGCATATGAAATAGTATGGAATCGAGTTTAATAAATTAGTAAATAGGCACTTGAGCACTTAAAAATAAGCTCTGAATATTGATAGATACAAAACGTATGGATTCTTTTATCTCAAATGCTAGTTTTGTAGAAGGTTTCTTTGTATCATTTCCAACAAATTTAAATTAAAGATCATTTGGATTATTGGTATATACTTACCTCATTTTTCCTTCCTCATTTCTTGTAGGTAGACCATATCAAATTCCCAAATCACCTCATGACTTGGAAATTCAAGTACCACTGTTTAAAAATTCTTGTGTGAGTGGCTACATGCCTTATGGATGTTTCTGATTTTTGGATCCATAAAAAGGGAAGTTGGGATAGGGATGAATTAGTTCATGATTTCCTTTCCCGCCTTGCATATCTATCCCACCCAACTCACTTTCCAAATAAATATTTGAAATTTCTTGCCCGATTGTTTCTACCCATGGAGTGCATGCACCAATAAGACACTATTTTATTTCATGAAATTCTTTCAAAAAGTAGAAAAACAAAAGTTTAGTCAAATAATAATATTAGTTTTACTAAATAGAAATGATTGAGAGAATCCAAAACCTTAACTTTCCTACACTAACCAAGTCATACCAAGACCTGCACTAACCAAGATAAGGAAGGAAATTCAATACCAACTCGAGCATATGAGCTATTATCAATTTTATCTCAATATCCATAGTTAGACCAACTATTCTATTAGAGAACCCTAGAGAACACATGATATTTCCTTCCTTTATTTCAAAGGTTAGGCCCCTGAAGAAGAATAAGTGAAACTGAAATAACCTTAAAAATATCAATGAATGGACAAGGAGTGAATATACAACTATAAGCAATAAGCTACAGACCATTAAGAAGATATGAAAAACCCTAAGCAAAACATTTAACTTTCTCTGTAATAGATGTCACATAGCGGTGTGTGCAATTCTTCAACTTCAGTCATGAAGGTGAGCCCTAGAGCATCTGAGTCGAGAAAAGTCGCTTCCAATTCTTCAGATTCAGTCTTAAAGGTGAGCCCTAGAGCATTTGAGTCAAGAAACGTTGTTTCCATGTCCAAAATCTTCTTGCAACTAGAATACAAATCTGGGTCTGCATAATATCTTCCCAAGAGACAAGATGTTATGTCAATTGCATGAAGAATATGTGAGCTAAAATTATATCAATTTGGACTCTGCGCATTAGAGCCAAATCTATTACTCAACCACAAAACCTGAAATAGATAATATGCCTAGGAGCATATGTTTATGGTTATGTTGGTCCTGCTACCGAAAATGCAACTAGAGACTCTACTACATCAATTATGCTGGGTAAATTAATGATATTGTGATCCAGATTTTATGAGAAGAATGAAATGAGTATAGATTATTATTAAAAGATGTTTAACAAAAAATAAAAGATATACAGTAAAACTGGTTTCTATTAAAAAAGGAAATAAGTTGAAGTTGTAAAATGCAGTGGAAAACAAGCTTGCTAGAATGGTGGCGACTTATCTCTTAGAAGATATGTGACAGATGCACTCATTCACAATAAGATGAGTACAATGAGGATCTTAAGGTCTTTTTACAATAAACAAGAATTCCAAAACCCTAGACATCTAAAAACCTAACCCTAGGAGATGAAGCGCCAAAATTCATGTGGGCCTTGTTGGGGTAACTTAGTACATCAACTTCTTAGGGTCATAACTTTTGCATACGATCTTCGTTTTAGGTGCACTATAGACCATTGTAAAGGTCTATCCGAGGAATACACATTTTTCCATCAGACGCTAACTAATTTTATATTCTAAATATAGAGAACCCTAAAAATGTTGTTTAGGGCCTCAAAACAACCTCGGATGTTGAGGACCCGAAAACTAGGAAAAAACTACCAAAATGAGCCAGTTGGAATAGGTGGGAGGCCACCGAAATCCATATGGATCAATACTCCCCCCTTAGGAAGAAATGGTATCCATTGAATTGAGTTCCCCCATCAGATGAGGAAATGTTTGCTGAATTTGGCCCCGAGTGAGCCACTTTCCTTGGTGCAGGAGTTGCCCTGCTTTGACAACTCGATAAAGCCTGATCCTTTCTGGCAAGTACTCTTGACCTGTGTGTCCATAATTGGATCACTGGATTCCTATTGTATGTAGTCAGGGTTGAGATCTTTTGTTTTCAACTGTTCTTATATCTCTGAGTTGTCCAATAATGGTCATAAATAAGGCTGAAGGAGATCCACGTTGAACACTAAGTTCAGGCCAAGGAAATGAGGAATGTTGAGCTCAAAATAATTTTCACCCACAACCTTGCTAATGGTGTACGACCCATAATAGAGTGGGTGAATCTTCCGATGGGGACCTGTAAGGAATTATTTATGCAAGTGCAAACAAATTTTGTCTCCCTCCTGAAACTTATGTGGCACCCGATGTTGATCATGGTACTGCTTGTACTTTGCAATGGACTTATGTAGGATATAATGAAATTTTTGGTGGATGTGCTGGATATACTAAATGAACCAGGTGGCTTTGTCAACTTCAGTTGGAGTAGGAGAAGATTCGGTCGAGGTGACTGCATGGGGTAGTGAAACATCTATGGGACTCAATGGTTGGAATCTCAACCCCACCTGAAAGGGGATGTGATCGGTTGAGCTATGGAGAGCTCGATTGTAGCTATGTTGATCATAGGGAAGAATATCATCCCATGTGTGGGGTGCTTAGAATTGTACATGCACAGGATATGCATGATCATTCAATTTATGACCTCATTTTGGCCATCTATCTGTGGGTGGAAGGCTGTGGATTTGGTGAGCTTGGTGTCCAACAGTGACTAGAGGCTCGAACAGAATGTGTTGAGAAACCAACTATCCCGATCCGAGACAATGGTTTATGGGATTGAAAAATGTACACAGACTCGTTCAAAGAAGAGCTTGGCAATGGCCTCTACTGTGATGCTCTTCTTGCAAGTGACCATAATCGCCATCTTAGAAAAGCGATCAACAACCACAAAAACATAGTCATTTCCCCTCTTGGTGGACGGGAGGCCCGACATGTAGTCCATTGAGATGGATTCCCATAGCCTGTCAGTAGTAGGAATAGGGGTATAAAGGCCTTGTTTTTTAGTGTTCGGTTAGGCAATAACATAGGCAGTGTAGGACCTGATATACGTGCTGACATCTTGTCGAAGTTTCGGCTAGTAGAAATGTTTATGCAACATTGCCACTATCTTTTCGTCATCAAAGTGTCATTCCACACAAATGTAGTGGGATTCCCAGATCATCTTCACTTGCTCGCTTGATGGAACATAGATATGGCCCAAACGAAATAACAACCCATCCTGAAGATGGAAATTAGCGACAATTGTGTTTGCACCCAACATTTGGTAGGTGGTGGTGAATTTTGGTTCTATCTCGTAGAGTTGGGGCCATCCATAGGTCTCATGGATGCAAGAGTCTAGCACCATGGTGAGTGTCGCGACTAGTGGTCTACTGAGGCAATCAACGACTTGATGGTTACTTCATGTTTTATACTTGATGTTGAGGTGGAATTGTTGCAATTATCTGGACCACTTTTGATGGAGGTCATTCTACAATTTTCCTTGTGTCTGCATGAATTGCAGTGGATTATGATTAGTGCAGATGACTATCTCCTTCCCAAGAATGTAATGTCTCCACTGGTGACAGGCTTGCACAATGGAGTATATTTATTTGTTTTAAGTAGGGTACTTACGGACAACATCTGATAGTGTCTCAGTACGATAGGCCATGGGGTGGCTATGCTGAGTGAGAATGACACCCACAACATAGTCTGAAGCATTCGTCTCGATCTCAAAGGGTTGTTGCAGGTCCGATAATGAAAGTACTGGGGTTGAGCACAAGAGTTGCTTCAAATAATCGAACTCTTGTTGTTGGGACTAGCCCCACACAAAATTTTCCTTACCACCACCCCTGGTTACTTGGTTGAGGGCCCATGCAATATGGGAGAATCCTAACACGAACCTGCAATATAAATTGGCAAGGAACAAGAAGCTTTGAATCTCAGTGAGTGTGGTTGGGGCTGGCCAGTCACAGATGACCTGGATCTTGGCTAGATCCACATGTATTCCATGTTGATCAATGATGTATCCCAGGTAATTTACCCTCTCCATGTTGAAGAAGAATTTTTCCAAGTCGGTGTATAGCTTGTATTGTCGTAGGGCGTGAACAACCTGATGAATATGTTACAAGTGTTATGCCCAAGTCTTGTTGTAGATGAGTATGTCATCCAGATACACCACTACAAAAGTATTGGTGAATGGTCATAGGATATAATCCATCATCTTCATGAAAGTGGCTCAAGCATTTGTCAAACCAAATGGCATGACGAACCATTATGTTAGTCTCTAACTTTGTTTTTGATTAAGTGAGTGTCCCTAAATCCTTATTCCTCCCTGCTTATGCTTTGTTTCCTGAAATTTAATTTTACCCCTTGGTTTAATTTGTCATGTTTTTCAATTTTTTCACTGTTTAAATGATTTTCTTAATATTTTAAAGGTTTAGGATTTGATTTGATGAATCTTGTCACATCACTTGTCTATTCATTTTTTAATTTTCAAAATTTCTGCCAAGTCATGAATGCCGCTACAGGAATAGTGATATTCTTGCAACGCTAGGGATAATCATGTTATTTCATGTGCCAACTCGCCATGATCATGACATAATTTCTCAAATCATGATTAGAGGATCTGCATGTCTCTCCACGATCTCTTCTCAGATTGATATTGCAATTATAACAACTATATGCGAGGGATTGAGTTTTACCTACCTTACCCGCATCAAATAAACGTGTTTGGATATCATTAATAGAACCATAACCTTATATTTTTAGTGTGTCATATTTCTTGTGTAGAGATCAAATTGAAGGAATAAGAGATTCTTAGTTTCTAATAACCCACGGGAACTGAGAATTCCAATAAAAAATCCTTGCAGATATGTTTACAAACCCATATCTCCAGCATGGCACCAAAGAAGAGTGGAAAAATTATCAGAATGGAACCTGAGGGCATGTAATTACTTGAAGCATAACCCGAAATGGTGCAGAGGTTTAAATATGCATGTTGGTTTGAGTTTTTCACAACCTTCCAGGAACACGATGAACAAATTTCAATGGTCTTCGCACAGACTTTTGATGGATTTGAAGCTATAGTTGGGAAATTACTAATGATGGTGAATGAACATTCAATTGCTAGAGCCTGCAAATTTCCAATTGGTGGATAAAGGTGGTGGAAGAAGGAGAATGTGGTTATGGAATTTGTGAATCAATTATTAATTCTAGAGAAACAAAACCCTAACTGGAAAAAGGGAATACCACATAGCTGGGTAAAGAAGGAATGGAATACCACTTTGTTGATCATCCACAAGTATATAATGTGTGCGGGTAGGTTTTCACTGGTTTATCTTTACCATATCAGACTGCTAATTCACATTAATGGGGATTGTCCTCTCAATTTACCCTATTTCCTACTTAAGAGTTTATCTAAAATGTCCAAGAGGGTGCAGTCTCATCCTGCTACAACTAAAGGCAGTCTCTTTCACTAGGGTTTAATAAAGACATTGGTAATATCCTCTTTAAATGAAGTCCAAAGACTCCGAGATTGACTAATACAGTCTTTACGAAATGATTCACAGTCAGCTAAATCCAAAAATGCCAAAGGGAAGAAATCAACCGAAAAGAAACTGTCTGGTAAAGACACTAAATTCCTTATTAAATAAGAATCATTTGCAACTAGGGTAACACAGGCTAGCAAGAGGAAGAGACAAACTCAACAAACCTTTGGATATTTTCCTGTAGGTAAAGGTCAGGAAGAAGCTACCACCAATCGAGGTAAGAAATCTAAACCAGATGAAGATATTGACATATTTCTTGATCTAGAGATAAAAATGGAAATTGATGAGGATGAGGATTATACTATGAACCCAATTCATTCCCCAGTCAAACATAAACAAAAATATACAAGTAAGAATTGTGAAAAGGGAAAAATACAGAGGAAAAAACCTACATCTATGCCTAAGTGCCCTAGGATAAACTCTACCAGGGTTGTCAAGAAATTCAAATTAAATTCAAAGGCCATGTTTGATCCATCTATTAAAAAGGATAATCTAATTATTATAGAGGATAATTTAGAAAATTCCAAAACAGACATCAAGAAACAAGCAAAGACTCCTTCTTTGCACAAGACTGAGAAAGAATATGAAAACTTGGGGAAGAGACAAGAAAAGGGAAAACAAGTTTCTCAATACTCCAGGAGACCTGTGACAAGTGAAACCACTAGATCCACTTCAAAATCTGCATTTGTTTTTATAGGTATAGGTGTAGTTTCTGATGACAAAAATGATCCTTTTGCAGAACCAGATCAAATTCCAGACCTTCTAGAGACCAGGGATTCAGATAGCACTGATGATGAAGATCATAGCTCTGGATTATTTTCTAGATACCAGATCAAATTAAGAAAACCTCAGGGTTCTATAGACCTGAACCTAACTGCACCTATAGAGGAATTCCTAGAGTTTAAAGTTAAGTTAGAAGTGAAAAAGATAGGATTAAGGAGCTACAAGAAATTGTGAAGAAATTAAAGAAAGAAAAAGCTCAGGTGGAGCAATGGAATTCTAGACAGCAAGAGAAGATACATGATTTCAAGAAGAAGAGAAAGAAACAAAAAAAACTGCTTAAGGAGTTGTGAGAATCCAATTTTAGGTTATATTGGCACAATATTGTGCTAACAACCAAAGTGAAGAAGAGGAAAACATAAGCCAGTGCAGTAATTATACCATGATATTTTATGAAGTTATTTCATGCAAGTTTGAAAGTTTTGATGCTATTACTCAAGGAGTAAAACATGAACAATTTAATCTCTATATTTTGATCAAATGGATTTTTGATAGTTCGAATGGGTAACTCAATCAAGATATGATTCCAAATTTTGTGGGATTTTCCAATTAGCTGTAAAAGATATTTTGGGTTAAGTTGTTGAGATTTCTACTATATTGGAAATGTAAGTGCTCGTTTGAGCTAATTCTCTTAGAAGACAGGCATTGACCAGATCCTGTTACAAACTAAACACTAGAAAATAAGATTTGTAGTCATACTCTGTATAGTTTAAAAAGACAGAAGAAATATTGTATGAAGGTCGACAAGTTGGGACTTTAGGGACCTTTTTTGAATATCATTGTAAGACAATTTTTTTCCACATTGATACTATATGGAAAAGACATGTTGATGGTCATATTTTCTCTCATTTCATGTTCTATTTCATTTCTTGTTTAAAGTCATTTTTATTTTGCAATGCATTGATTTCTTGATCTTAAGTAACACAGTGAAGATTTTTCTTTTATTTTTTATTATCAAGATTTGCCTTCAAGTACATATTCTTGTTTCTAAATTACATTTTGAAATAGGAAATCTATATGGGGTTGACAAATTGAATGCTCTCATATTTGCTTTCCTTATTTTCCTTATTTGTCTGATCTATTTATGTGACTACCTTTTACTAAATCAGTGAGATATCTCCTGACTTTATTTTGAGCTATGTGTTTACCTTCAACCCTGGAACCAGATTTCAACCATCCTCAAAAAAACCAATTCACAAAACCCTTAAAAAGTACTATTGCAATAACCTGATGATGCCCTAGCTTGCCCTCTCACAGTGATGTGCAACTTTAGGGACTAACACATTCAAAAATACCTTCCTTTGACTTGAAGGCGATTTTCCATACATCTGTATGTTCTATCGAGACCTGGTGGTAGCCAGAATTCATATCAATCTTACTGAAGTATTTGTCCCCTGTGAGATAATCAAGAGGATTGTCGATTCAAGGAATTAGGTACCGGTTTTCGACTGTGATTTTATTTAAGGCCCAATAATCAATGCAGAGTCTCCAGGTTCCATTTTTCTTCTATACCATCACGATTGGGCTCCCACAAGGTGATGAGATGGGATGGATGTGCCCCTTGTGGAGCAGTTATTAGATCTACCACTTGATCTCCTCATTTTCTAACAGAGAGCAATGGTAGACTAGCCTATTAGGCAGTGGTGCACCAGGGGTCAGATCGATGAGATGCTTGACTTGGCATTGTAGAGGTACCTTGGTAGGTGAGGAGAATATATCTGAGTATTCTTCCATGACCTTATCCATTTGCTTCTTCTGTGTGGAGAGGTGGGCCGCAAAGGCCCTAGATGTTGTTGTGATATTTTGCTCATTCTGAGAGTCAATCACGAAGAATACAAACTTCCCTATCTACGAGATGACCTTCCTGCATTACTTGACATAGATCAAGAAAATAACACTAGGTGGGACTGCCTCGAGTATCCTATACAATTTCTTTTTCAAAGTAATAATAACAATGTGAGGCCTAGACTCATATACAACATGACGTTTTCATAAATACAGTTGGCCCAAAAGAACATTACAAATTTTGAGAGGAGAAACATCACACAATACCTCATTTTTGAAGGGATTGATGTCGTCTCACAAGTGACATTGTTGGTTGACGTGGATATCGCTTCCTTGGTGGAGCCATCCAATGGTGTAGGGATACGGGTGTAGTGTTGTCAGCAGGGCGATCCGCTTGACAACGATGAGTTGAAATGAGGTTCTTCTAGCTACCACTATCAATGATGAAGTGCAACCGGGTACCTTTCACTCACATATGTGAATTAAAAAGGCGCTTTCCTTCCTCTGGCTCGTCTGGTTTACCGGGATGGAGCTTTGTGGTAGCAACGGTAGCACTGGGTTCTGCGTCAATGATCTGTCTCCCCCTTTCTGGTTCTGACTCAGAGTTGGAACCCACATCTGATTCAGAGGCTTTCGCCTCAACCACCAATGACTTCTTTGAGTGGTAATCAACAATGATATGCCAGGGGATCTTATGGAAGTCACACCACTTCCCGATATCTTTCTTTGTCTTTCGGGTGTCCTTCTTTGGTTGTGGCTTAGATTGGTTTTCCTGAGGTTGTCCATCTTTGCTCTATCCTTTGTTTTGTGGGTTGGGGTCGCCCTTTCTTGGATTTTGCTGTGATGGATTCCCAGGCCCAAAATGTCGCGTCTTTTGTTTAAACTTCTGCTCGATTTTGATGGCATATCGGTAGGCCACGCCCAAGGATGAGACGTCCAGAAACTCCATTTCGGCCTGGATTTATCTATGCGGACCGTTGTGATACTTGAGCACCATATGTCACTCATAATATATGATACCCATCTTGGTGCGCAAGGTATTTAAGATATTTATAAACTCGAGCACTGATTGGTCTCTTTCTTGCCGCAGTGTGGTCCATTTTGTGTACAAGTCTTCATAACTTCTGACATGGTAGTATTGTTCCTTAATATCATCCCTGAAGGACTCCCAGGTGACCGGAACTGTAAATAATGAGGGTTTCTCTGTTTTCTTTTTGTCACAGAAAGTTTCCCACCAATCTTTGACATGGGGAATGACTTTGAGGAGAACAAAAGTAATATTTTCTCTATTCGAGAAGTTATGGACAGAGAAATACCATGCTAGTAGATTCAACAATTTGTTTACAACATCTGCGTCTATCTGACCTTCAAATATAGGAATATCAAAGTTGATTTGTACCTTGAATGGGGCGGCACCTCCGTTTGAGGAAGATGCGTCACCTATTGGTAGTCGTCGAAGGATTTGCACAAAACTATCCATCATCGCGTTCCTCTGTTATGTGAGGGATTCCTTGAGCAACATTTTGAAAGGATCTCATGTCCTTTCATCATTATTTTCTCGCTCCATGAGAGGTTTCTTGGGCGTGCGAGAGATTTTGTCCTCAAGAGAAACAAGCTCAAGATCCAATTCTTTGTACCCTGACCTCGTTGGGGACATGCATTAAGAATGACAAGGAGAAGACTGCTCTGATACCACTGATCTAGATTTTATGAGAAGAATGAAATGAATATAGATTATTATTAAAATATGCTTAACACAGAATAACAGATATACATTGAAATTGGTTTCTATTCAATAAGGAAATAAGATGAAACTGTAAAATGCAGCATAAAACAAGCTTGCTAGAATGGTGGTGGCTTATCTCCGAGAATAGATGTGACGACTACGCTCATTCGCAAGAAGATGAGTACAATGAGGCTCTGAAGGTATTTTTACAATAAACAAGAATTCAAAAAACCCTAGACATCTAAAAACCTAACCTAGGATATGAAGCACCAAAAGTCATGTGGGCCCTGTTGGGGTAAGTTAGTACATCAACTTCTCGGGGTCGAAACTTTTTCATACGATCTTCATTTTAGGCGCATGATAGCCCGTTGGAAAGGTCTATCCGAGGACTACACATGTTGTCAAAATATTATTTCTCTCATTTTTTAATTGTGGTGAACCCTAAAAACGTTGTTTAGGGCCTCAAAACAACCTTGGAAGTGAGGGACCCGAAAACTAGGAAAAAATTGTCAAACTGGAAAACTGCCAAAATGAGTCAGTTGGAATAGGTGAGGGGCCACCGACATCCATATGGATCATATTGCTACATGTTATGTAGTATTTTCCTAGAGACATCAGTTTCCGCCCTCCTTGGATATCCATAATCATTCAATATTGCCATCTTCCCTTTTGTATAGATTTTATTGCTTGCACTCTCAATGATTTAACAACTCCTCTTCACCTTGGGAGCACTGAGTTATAGTGCCTTCTTTCCCAACACTTCATTTATTTTCATGATATTCCATTATTGGACTTGGTCAGGGGATGGGAAGAATATGGAGCAACCAACCTGATTTTGATCCATTACTCATTTCTTCTTTACCAATTCCCTCAATCGTGCGTCAAGCACCTAACAAGAAAAATATATCTATCTACTTTCGTTGAATCCATACCTGCCTTTGCTTGCTCGTTGGGGGAGAGTACTACTTCCTGCTAGGTTGAGACAAAATAAGTCTTGCTTGGTGGATCTAAACCTTACCCGTGAGAGAATATGACTTGTTTGGTCGAGCAAAAACTACCTTAATTAAACTGGTATAAAAAATATGCACCTAGAAGTCATCCATAAGACGATGTGTTTTATTATAAAATAGTTGAATTATTGTGCCAAACCTCTTCAACGCCGATAAGCTACCAACTGGCCGAGTACATAAATAACTTCCACTCTAAACACACATTATCACTTCAATATCATTTATGTATAAGTGTTTATAACAGACTATGGTCGATAGATATTCCATGAGTATAATCAGCGCTTCACAAACTCGCAGCTATTATTTCATTGCCTCACATACTCACTCATTCATCTAAATTTGTTTCCGATCCCTCAAATAAAAAAACCAGGGACTATGCACCTTTGATGATATCTCACTTGTTAAATGCAGGATATGCTTTTGCAGGTTAACCAACGAATCGATCTGGTTGATAACATTGTTGGAGAGCATTGATGTGTAGCAAAAAAAATTCCATGTAATGAAATTTAAAAAGTAGACATGCATTTGAAATGGCGAGGAATCCAAGGTTTTGTTTTAGGACAAACATATTGAATTACAATACCAACTTATCTGGGAGAAAGTCAAGAAAGGTGTGTTTCAAAAGGATATTTGTGAAACTAGACAAATTCAAGAAAGGTGTGTTTCAAAAGGATGTTTGTGAAACTGGACAAATTGTGGTCAATGCATTAAAAAAAGTTAGCTTAAATAGATAAGTTTTTGTTTTGCAGAAAATGATGTGGGATGAACTTTGTAACATTATCTTGTACACTATTTACTAGTTTGGAGATTTGTAAGTGTGCATAGTTGGATTGTACATGGTTTTCTTCTATATAAAGTTGAAAGGTTAGGTTATTTAGAATATATATATATATATATATATATATATATATATATATATATATATATATATATATATATAGTATTAATTTGGAGTTTTGTAAGTGTGTAAAGTTGGATTGAACTTTGTAACATTATCTTGTACACTATTTACAAGTTTGGAATTTTGTAAGTGTGTATAGTTAGATTTTACATGGTTTTTTAATCTTCTAGAGAAAGATGAAAGGTTAGGTTACTTAGAATTAGAATGTTTATATATATAAATTATTAGTTTGGAGTTTTTGTAAGTGTGCAGAGTTGGATTGTACATGGTTTTTTAATCTTCAATAAATCTAATTATAAAAAGTTGAAAAGTTAAGTTAGAATGCTTATATATATATAATTCTTCATTAGTTTATGTTATTCAAATTGCATATCAATATCTAAGAAGTACATATGAATTTTTAATGTAATTTTAAGTTTGTCTTTATACATTTCTTCATTCATTTTTATTCTTCTTTAACATTACAATAGATATTTTCATGTGCATGTCAATATTTAAGTACACATGAATTCTTAATGTAATTTTTATTCTTCTTTAATGTTACAATAGATATTTTCATGTGCATGTCAATATTTAAGAAGTACACATGAATTCTTAATGTAATTTTAAATTTGTCTTTGTACATTTCTTTATTCATTTTTATTCTTTTAATATTAGAATATATATTTTCATGTGTTAATGTATATGTTGTGTTTTTTAACAATTAATGTTGTGTCAAGATATATGTCAAAACCTATTGTGATATATAAAAGAATCCTAAGATATATTAAATAAACACTAAATTAAGGATGAATGTGATTTAGATTCTATCATATTCATAAATCTTAATGGGGTCAAATGAATTAATGATAGAAAATCCACATTTAAATATGTATTTATGATAAAAGCGATGCATAATTGTTTTATCTTTAATAGAAATTGAGTATAACGATTTTATGAATGTAACATGTGAAGTAATTTGATTAAAAATATTTTTTGTTGATATTAGTATTCTATAGGAGAGATCTACATCTCATTTCTCACAATTAGGGTGGACTTCATCTTGGAAAGAATGTGGTTAGTTATCAGAGGAGTACACATTTCTAAATGTTCATATACTATTTGAGATAATAATAAGAAGAAGAAGGTAAAACTAGTTACAATATTGTAAGACCTCAAATCAATTAGCTAACATCTTTACAACACACCTGTTGAAAGACGATTTTGATTTTTTTTTAAAGATGCTTAGATGAAAAAACACAATTTTCCATTAACGAGTTACACTAGAAATAATGGTAAATTTGTATGCCCAAAATACAATTTAGATTGAGTGTTAATGATAAGTTTAACGCATGAACAAACCTTAAAGAAGCACAACATCGTTGAGATGCTATATGCACAACAACTTTGGTCATGTGCAACATGTTTGTGGGTAGAGATGATTTTTGTCAGTGAAGGTTTGATGTTAGCTTAAGTAGACTGATAAAGGTGTGGTTTGGCCAGCTATCATACTTAACCACATCAACTTTTGATTGACAATGGATTTCATGAAGGACTTGTTCCAATATTGTACTTTGATACAATCATATTTAATGATCCATCCAAATATATAGATAAGTATTAATCTCACACATGTTTAAGATTAATCAATTTAAAAATTTCCTATAAAAATTCCTAATTATAAGTTTTCATATAGTTTTAAATTCTTAATCATATTTAATAATCCATCCGAATATATAAATAAATATTAATCTCTGTTTAAGATTAATCAATTTAAAAATTTCCTATAAAAATTCCTAATTATAAGTTTTCATATAGTTTTAAATTCTTAATCATATTTAATAATCCATCCGAATATATAAATAAATATTAATCTCATATCATAGCATACATGGAAATAATTAAATACCCTCTGTGTAAACTTATATAATATTTACTCAACTTTTTAAACTTTTAAGATGGTCTCATATATAGACTTATCAAATTTATAAAATGTGTGTATATTTTATAATTTCAATAAACTAAAAATGTAAATTTAGCATGTAATTCAAAGATTCGTGGGATAGTTATAAAAATTGTGATGTTATTGGGAATACATTGTACATTATTGTATTGTTAATATGTTATTATAACATCTCTAGGAAATTGCGAGAATGAAATTTATTAAAAAATGATTCACATCGTATTCATGTTTTATTTAATGGGTATAAAATATTGGAATTAGTATGATAATGGTGTTGTCAAATCATATTCATATTTTATTTTGATGGGTATAAAATATTGGATTGGTAGGATAATGGTGTTGTCTTTTTCAACATTTCGTTCTCTAAAGAATGTTAATGTTATTATTGTCCACTTGCACTAAAATAATAATGTGTTTGGATTTTTTTTAATGGAAAGTAGCAAAATCCATTATAATTAAATTTTAGATAAATAATGATAATTTTGTTTGAATTTCATATGATAATAATATATTTTTGTTAATATTTAAAAATTTAATTTTCCATATTAATTATGAAAATATTTATATTGGATTTAAAAAAAAAATTGAAAGTGACAAAATTCATTATAATTAAATTTTTGATAATAATATATTTTATTAATATTTAAATATTTAAATTTAGACATTAATTTTGAAATTATTGTTTGAATTTCATATGATAATAATATATTTTGTTAATATTTAAATATTTAATTCTCTACATTAATTTTGAAAATATTTATTTTATAACCTTTATTTTATCCACTTATTATAAAATATTGTGGCCAACACCTTTTCTTTTAAAATCCATGAGTGATAAAAATGTGGAATAACAAGTGTGGTGGGTGGAATTCATTATTTTTTTTAATAATAACTGGTTGATTTTATATTAATAAAAAAAATGTTTGCGTCCAAAGCACGTAGAGGATTACAAAGTGTTCTAAAATGTTCTCAATGATGAGGAAACAACTTCTTTTCCAACAATTGAACTAATTCTGTCTATCCTAACATAAGTTTGTTCTCTTATAAGAGTATTTACATTACAAAATTTGATTGTGTATACTCTGAAAACGATGCCCATAATGCAAACAAATTGAAAAGCATTAAGTACTAGGCTTAGGTTGAGTAGGAGGATCCATATCTTCTGTTCACATGTCGCAAGTTGAGATATCCAGGTCCAGGAGAGGACTTTCTACTGAAGCGGAGGAACCACTAGCTATTGAAACTGTCTCCATTACCATGGGTGTCGGTGCATTTTGAGACTGGAAATCCTCCACTTGTGATCGAATTGCATCTACTTTGTCATGTTGTTGTTTCACAATTATTCTGTGTTGAATGATAATTTCTAGAATGTATGTTACCTACGTAGACAATCTGTGAATTGCAATTTGAAGTTGCTGAAAGGTCATTCGAAAATCCTTAGATGTTAATCAATTGTTAAGAAGATATTAACATCCGACCAGATTTGAGAATTTAAGATCATTATGAATATTTGTAAAATATCTTGTGAAAACACTTATTTATCCATAAAATTCATTAATTGATAGATAAATTGCGGAAATAAATATTCCAAAATAGAGAGAAAAAGAGACAACAAATAACAAGGCTCATTGCACCATTTGATAATGGATTTCACCCATCTTGGGATACATCTCCAAGTCTGCTTCCAAACAATGAGGCCGCTCTATTAATGCTCAAATGGTTGATACAATGTGTTGGAGCAGGACATTTTTGGTGAGTTTTGGGAATCATGCAGGAGTAAATTATGCGACAAGTCAGCAAAGGAGCATCACGCGAAGAAGAAAGTTATCCCATATTCAAAATCTAGTGCGTGAAAGGTAGAAGTTAGTTAGTAGTAGTTAGACCATTTGGTCCATTTTGTAATAGGATAAGCCTTAATATCAATGTATAAATATCTATTGGTTTTGGGTAGAAAAGGGGAGGAGAGCATGGAATTATAGAAGTTTTGTACTGATTAGAATGAGAATTAAGATAGAGTTGATAAAGTAATGATCTATCGGTGGAGTTAGAGATGAAGGGTGAAGTGACATATGAAAAAAGGAGCTAAGTGTGCGTTGTATGCGTGAATGGCTATGGAAGTTTTGGTATAACTGATGTATCTTTTATGAGCGCAGTGCACACCTATTGTAAGGATTAAGCATGAATGAATAATATGATAAACTAATCATTTTGGATGTAGCCTAATTTGGGGTGAACCACGTTAAATATTTGTGTCATGATGTGTTTTCTTTATGTTATGGCACACATGTAATGTATGGATGGTTAATATGAATATGTTATATGATGGTTCTGTGCATGTGTTGAATGGTTAAGTAAGATGAATCTGTTAGATGTTATGATGTTGTTATGATTTTGCACACATGGTATATTGCATGTTGAATGGATGTTAAGTAAGAATGAATGTTAGAATGGTCCCCATTCCCTTCATGACTGCGGAAGCATGGTTCCTACAGTACCCATAGGTACCTTGGATGATACTTCACCTTCTTGCGGGTGATGCTGAAAGGGATGATATCTTGGGATTTATTGGTGAATTAATGTTGAACCCCAGGTTTTCCCACTATGTTCCAACATTTTATGGTTCTGTTGCTGGGACTGAGATCAATGATTGAGGGGAATGTGGAGACCTACCAAGGAGAATATTGGAAAATGGTTAGACACGAAGGAGATCAAGTTTGTTGTAGATCAGAATAAGAATACATAGATCAACACAGAGAAATGGTTACAAAGGTATGTGTTTATAGATTTGCATGAAATTTTCTTCGTTGACTTTTCGAATATTTTAGTAGAGTGGATCCAGAGATTAATTGAATAGATTGGAAGATTGTGTACTATTGTTCCAAGAAATTGGACTCCTGAGTTAATTAGGAAGGTCAATACTATAAGAAATCACCTGTATCATGCACAATAGATTACTAGATGGAAAGTGTGTTGGGAGTTTACATTACTGAATTTTCTATAGATTGTACTCAGTCGTATAGGGATGTTGAAAGGGAATTATTTAAGGGATCACACAAAAGATAATTGAAGTCATTATCTAATTGGATTAAGATGTTATTGTGTGACACAAGAGTCATGAAAATGGAATCTAATTTCTAAGCGCCTTCACACACATAGGGGGGTTGGGGGCTAACCAGAAGATGGTGTAAGCATAAAGAGGGATGAAGAGAAGGAATGAAGAACATATGGGATGAGGATGTTGAGAGAAGAAGAGTGTGTGACGAATTAAGAGATTGGATTATTGAGTAGTGGTAAGAGATTCATACTAAATAATAAGAGGACTGTGGCTGAGAAAGAGGGGAAACATAGTGAGAACGAGGAAAGAGAAAATGGTGTGATACTTTAGATCGAAGGATTCCTACACACATAAGAAAATATCTGTCATTTCAGTCCATTAGAAGAATATCCCACTTAGATCATACTCTGCGTCGAATCCATGATCCCATGTGCATCACTAAGAAATGAGGTAAGATCTGAAGCTTTTTCAATTTTAGTTAGTGAAGGAAGTAAAGATAGTAGAAAAAGTAGTCAAATTAGTGGGAGTAGTAAGCTTAGTCATAATCAATTAGTGTTATTAGGAAAGAATACCGTGCAGAAAACGATGGTAGGAATAGATCCTAATTTACGAATTCCTATCTTCCATGGAACAGGGACAGAGGATCCAAAACAACATTTTTTCATTTGTGAGACACCATGGATTGTGAAGAATGTCCAAAATGATGATGAAAATATTGTGTAGTTGGAAATGACATTCAAATATCGTGCATTATTATGGTACATGAAATATCAGACTATGACATCTGCGGGATAGACTAGAACATTGGCAGAGGTAAGACAAGATCTATTGAAATAGTTGCAGAAAATTTAATCCACATCACAGTGCATTACAGAGTTGAAGGATATCATGTAGATAGTAAATGAATCAATGTGGGACTACGATAAAATATTTAATATACTTAAGGATCAATTGAATTTCCAAATTCTAGATAAACAACATAGAGAGTGGTTTATTACAGGACTTTTTCCACATATACACTACCCTTTGACGAAATAGAAGATCGTGTCACAGTCAAAAGCCTTAGAAATTTATATGAAATTAGAAGAATCCCTAGTAGGAGAAAATACCATGGGGATGGCTCAAGTGTAGTCGCATTTAGCAACGATGATTATTCATTTGCAGGATCTTGTGAAAGGAAAATAAAAATGCAAGGAGGTCTAGTGCACCACATGTATAACATAAGAACACCATAAGAATGAATGTCTATATTTTTAGCAGTATTTGAATACAGGAGCTATGAATCCATTAGGGTTATGGTGTGATATTTGTAAGATAGTGTGTCACCACCATCATAATTTCACGTTGCTGTAGAAGTACCAGAGTACCATGAGAAATCTATTTTGTAAATTTTGCAAGTCTATTGGACATGAAGAGAAGGATTGCCGTGCAATTTATTTGATGAGAGAGCACACTGTAGATGTATATAGATTCCATGGAGAAGAATATGAAGGAGGATCACCATATTATAATGCTCCAAGAGGTTATAATAAAACAGGAAGAGGAGGGTTCAAAGGCCACGAAAGAGGAGGATTCAACAGAGGTAGAGTGCCTATTATATGTTATAACTATAATCATCCTAGACAATTAGCATGAGACTACCCAAATCCAAACACAATAGGTACATATTTCAAACAACTAGACTATGTGATTGAGGATTGTCCACAATTGATCACAAAATGGCAAGAAAAGAGGAAATCAATTGTATAGATCATAGCAATTGAAAAGTATGATGACCAACCTAATATAGTAGTAGTTACGCGCAGAGGAACCAAAAATGGAATTGATGAGATGGATCAAGGAAATAAGATTCACCAATGGGTAAGGAAAGCAACAGAGCCTCAATTGTTGTTTGACCCTAGAAAGGAGAAAGAGATGCATAAAAAAGAAAGTAAGGAAGTAATAGGAGAATAATGGATAGCCCCAACTTTGATTGCACCACCTTTGTATGACAGACTACTAGTGTATGATATGCCACTAGTCTATGACCATTCAGAAAGGAAAGTTAACAAGGTAAACACTTTGAATAGTTTTCTGAAAAGTTGTTTAGAGTTAATGAAAGATGAGTTTCTTTTGAATATGTTGTGTGTAATGATTGACCGATGTGCCCAAGAGAAAGAGATGCCTGTCACACATAGAGCAGTTAACTAGGTGCACCTCAAGAAGAGAACAAATAAGGAGTTTGAACTCAATGCGCTAATAGGAATAATTAGGCTCTAATGTAAATGTCATCCCGAGGAATAATTAGGAGATGATGTTCTAGCTGAAATTGATTTGGTCGCCCATCCAGTTGTGATTATCAAACCAACATAAAATCATCCCAATTGGAAGGTTGACACACATAAGTGTTAGCATTGATGGAGTGCGCAACATGGACGATTTAGAAGTGATTGAGATAGTAGATGGAATCACCCCTTACCCAACACTCCTTTGACTTGATTGGGTCATTGACAATCAGACTATAATTTATTTGAAGAATCTAGACAAATGATATTTGAAGTATAAAACTTGAAGGTTACTGTGTCATTGGATCCCATTGAAGGAAGAAGATATGTAGAACCGGTGAAGGGAAAAGAGCTCAACAACCTGTATAACATTAATGTGTGAATGGAATATTATGTGAACCCTACAACTAATGGTGTGCTTAGCTGGAGAAGTATTAGTTCACATGCGTCATATTCAGAAGAAGCTTTGGAGAATTGGTAGCAGAGATTGCACAAAGTGTCTACAAGAAAATGTTCTTAAGTTACCCACGCGTTGCGATGGATTGGAATTGAGGTGTGTGATCCTCTTAGGTATGATGGACTAACGGATGTAGATTATTTTATAAGATAATTTGAATTGAAAATGTTAGATCGACAAAGATTATTAGAATTAGATGTCGCACTGAAAGAGACCTCGAAAAGATGGTGGGTTTTGCATAAGGAGGAAATAAGAGATTGGCAGTAGTGTATGAGACTATTACAAGTTAGGTTCAGGATATGAAACGAAGATACTATGCAAAAGTATACAAGATTGAGTTTCCCGATAGAGCATGTTACACAGTGTATTGTGACATGGAATAAAGTTCCCAGAAAAGAATGGACACATTTGTTTGTACACACCTTGGACACAATCCCAAATAATTGGTACTTGGAATTGGAAGTGCGCATAGAAACTACAGATTGGGAAGAATTAACGCAAAATTTCAAGGTAAATTTTATTTTTGAAGATGATACTCCTTTACTTGAGTCAACTTTGCAGGTCATCAAGAACAAGATTTTTCATTAGAATATTCGATAGAACTAGTACCTGTATGTAGAGCACAAGATATTCTGCGACAGTTGGAGAAGTTTTGCACTGCTATAATGTTGCTGAAGAAGACAAAGAGGAGGAAGAAGATCCCAGAAATTTGTAAATACTATAAACTGAAGGGGAATGCACAGTAGAAGGACCATATATTGAATCAGTGGTATATGAAAAACTATTAAGAAAATGCAAGGTAAATATTGGTACATAAGATAATCCCAAATTTGCAAACATAGGAGACTATTGGAATGACGCGACTATGGAGAAGATAGTGGACTTACTGTGCGAGTATCATGATCTGTTTTTGATTAATTTTTCAAAGATGAAACAAATTGTTGGGGAGTTAGGAGAGATGAATATTCCCTTGAAGCCCAATGCTAATATAGTGAAGTAGAGGCCATACAGATTGAACCCAGTATATAAGTAGAAGGTGAAAGAGGAGATAGACAGGATGTTGGAAGCTAGAATTGTTGAAATCGTCGTAGAATCAGAGTGGATTAGTCCAATGGTGGTTTAGGATAAGATGAAAGGAGGGATCAAAATTTTTGTAGATTTGAGGAAGTTACATGATGTCTTGTTTCACAATCCCTTTCCTACACCATTTACATATGAAGTGTTGGAGAACATAGGGGGAGAGGAATCCTATTCATTCACAGATTTTTTTTTAGGATATCATCAGATCACGATTGTGCAAGAAGATAGATATAAGACTAAATTTGCGATAGAATGGGGGAGTTACCAATACACAATGATGCCTTTTGGATGGAAGAATGCGCCAACAATATTCTCTAGAGTGGTTGTAGCAACATTTAAAGAGTTCAACCATAAGTTATTATAAGTATACTTAGACGATTGGACAATGTTTATCCTATTGAAATATCATATTGAGATTTTAGGCTTGATGTTGGATAGGTGTAGGAAGTTTCAAATATCTTTGAATTTATAGAAGTGAATTTTCTATGCACCATTTGGAATCTTACTAAGCCATGTAGTGGGTAAGAAATGATTGTTGGTGGATCCCACAAAGATTGTTGTGACTGTTGACTTACCACCACCAACTTCAGTGTGACAATTACGAGCAACGTTGGGACATACAGGGTACTACAAAAATTTCATTAAAGGATATACGCAGACTACAACCGCTATGAAAATATTGTTGAAGAAGGTGAATAAGTTTCAATGGAGTGAGGAATGTCAGGAAGGGTTCGATACTTTGAAGAAAAAATTGGTTACTGTGCCAATTTTGATATTTCCATATTGGAAGAAGGAGTTTCATTTTGACATGGATGCATCATCTATAGCTTTAGGTGTAGTATTAGCTCAGCCTGGAGAAGGAGATATAGATAACCCCATTGCATTTGCAAGCAGGAAGTTATCAACTACAAAACATAACTATACTATGACATAACGTGAAGGATTAGCAATGGTGTATGGATTGAAAAAGTTCAGACATTACTTGTTGGGTTCACACTTTAAGATGTACACAAACCATTATGTGCTAAGAAATTTGGTCAATAAGCCAGTATTAGGGGGGGGGGGGATATGTAGATGGATATTATTGTTTCAAGAATATGAATTTGAGGTAATCATGAAACCAAGGAAATTTAATTAAGGACCGGATCACTTATTTCACATACTATCAGGAGAAGACACAAGAAACTTGTATGACAACTTACCGGATGCACAGATATATTTAGTAAAAATGGTTGATGACTATTTTACATACATAGTTCAGTTATTGAGCATAGGATTAAACCCACCTAAGTTTACAGTTGCGCAGAAGAAGAAATTAGTAGTGGAGGCTACATACTATCAACTTATAATAAGAAAATTGTACAAGTTAGGTATAGATGGAATTCCGCGACGATGGGTATTAGAACATGAAAGAAATATGATATTTTCAGAGACACATGAAGGGGTTGTAGGAGGACACTACGCAGGAAAATAAACAACTCAGAAGATTTTGCACATAGGATTATGGTGTCCTACTCTTCATAAGGATGCGAAGGAATTTTGTAATACTTGTGATGTTTGCCAAAGAATTGGGAAGCCTTATAGGAGAGATGATATGCCTTTAGTACCAAAAGTGACATTAGAATCTTTTGATAAATGGGTAGTGGACTTTTTTGGGCCAATTAATCCACTAGCAAAGAGATCAGGAGCCAGATACATCATTACTGCGACATATTATTTGACCAGATGGGTTGAAGCTGAACCAATACGAGATTGTAGTGTAGAGACAAGTGCACAAGTTTTGTTTGAAAATGAGGTGAAAAGTTTTGGATGCCCCAGAATACTTATGAGTGATCATGGAAGTCATTTTTTGAGTAGGACTATTGCATATTTGACAAAGGAGTTTTATATTCATCATCAAAAGAGCACACCATACCATCCAGAAGAAGATGGAATAATGGAAGCGTTCAATGAGATCCTAGAACATGCACTAACAAAGGTGTGTAATGTAAGTCGAGATGATTGGGACTTGGATATTCCCACAATATTATGGGCATATGGGAATAAAAGTATGAAGTTGACATGACATATCCCATTTAGAATGGTGTATGGCCAAGAAGTTGTTATGCCTATGGAATTCATAGTACCCAGTCTGCACATTATTGCTCTAAAAGAACTTACAGATTCTGGTGCAGTAGAGATGGAAGAGGAATGATTTGTCACAAGTTTCCATCAACAAGTTCATAAAACTTTCCATCAACAAGTTCAAAAAGTGCGCAAGAAATCATGGAATGACACATTAAATAGAATAAGTTTCAGACAAGAGACTTAGTTTTACTTTATGAAAAAAATTATTTTCAACACCTTGGGAAGTTTTAGATGCATTGGCTGGGTCCATATGTGAACAATTTTGTGATAGATGCAGGTTGGAGAAACTGAATGGAGAAGTTTTGGAAGGAATGGTTAACGATAGTCAGATGAAACTATATAGGTACAACCATACTTCCATGCACTAGTCTCAGCATGTAGTATGTGTACCATAGTACTTGTAATATAGTGTATTATAGAAGAGAAATAAAAAGAAAAGAAGAAAAGAAACAAAAAAAATTGAAGGTTGAAGTGATGCATAAGGATAAATGACTAAGGAGATAAAGCCAGGAAGTGTCATAGAGAGGTGGAAAGAGGAAGGAAATGTGCATAGGAAGGAATATTGAAGTGCAAGGGAGATATGCACAAAGGGTGGGAAACACATTAAAACGCATACATGATGGGACACACATTAAAGAGTGATAATAAAGACAAAGTAGTCGAGACGCGTAGCCATAAATGGAAAGCGACGATGAGACTATGACAAACTAGAAAGATCTAAGCCATGATATGTAGAATAAGTTGACTTTATTGTAGAGTGTGGCAAAAATTGAATTTGAAGTACAAGTTTGGTTACGGTATAGGTTTGGGTGTGAAGAACAAAAATAGTTGGCGACAAGTGATAAAAGAAGTTGAAGGATCGACGAAAATAAGTTATTATCATTTCATTTTTCATAGAGAGCAATGAGAGAAGAGATCTGAGTGAACACAAACAAATCCAAGTGAACTGGCCCCACTAAGGACACGAGAATATTCTTCACAACTAAAGAAACAATGCACCAGGAAGACATCGATACCTGTGACCAAGGAAACATTGGGAGCATTAGTGTTAGGGTCAACCTTGTTTCAATATCCAAGGGATTATGTACCACCAAGGAAGATAACAACAAAGAAAGTTAAGTTACAAAAAGAACCAAAGTATGAACTCATCGAGCCAGAAATTCCACTAGGTGTGATCGTTGAGGAAGATATTGTAACATACCCGACCACCTAGAGGGCGGGCTACGTCACTTAAACAGGCTGCAACACACCCAACCACCCACAGGCTAGGCATGCTACAGTCCCAAGCCTCAATTCTATGATCTCTAACTTGAAAACAAAGGACTTCTCAACAATGTTAGAAGCGTGCACACCACATGCATAAGACAAGATCCATGTCATAGAATAAAAGAGATAAACAATGTTCCATGCACAAAAAATAACCAGTAGACAAGCACATTAGAATACATATCTCAGAGATAATTAAATACACAACGGAATACATTAAATTAAAAACATAGAGAGAACTTATCTTTGCAAGTAAACGTTCACCAACTGACTGCAGACCAAGGATGTTCCTCCCAACCATAGACGTTTTTGTTCATTTACTCTCAACAACAGGTCACCCCTGATCCAGGGCTATGAATCCACAAGGATGGGTCCTATGCCAAGTCTAAATACACAGTAGTTGGTTAAGTATCTCTCAGGTTTCCCAACCTCACATAAATCCTAATTTCCATCTCTCTTTCCCCCTCAGCCTGTACAACCCTAAGAAATGAACACCTTTCTCTGCCATGCAATCCCCTATTCCATTTCTCTCCAGAGCTCTAGTGATACTGGTTAGGAAATCTCCCTACTGGAAATTCCAAGGACTCTTAGCTATGGACAGTTCCATACAAATTGCCATCAAGTTCATGCACACAAGCATCCATTCCCTCTGGGAATTATCGGTAAACCATTATAGCCATTCAATGATGGCTCTCCTCTTCCTGCCATTCATTTCCATGCTCAACCCAAGAGCACACAAACTAGAAGTAGTGAGTGAAGAGAAAGAAGAATGAGTGAACCAGTGAGAGGAGGATGAACCAAGGGAAGAATGACCCCAAAAAAACCCCCAAGGAATGTTTAAATAATTACATGAAGACAAGAGCCACATGGCCTCCCTCCCAAGAAGCTCATGTAACCCCGTCTTCTCCATAAAATCAATTATGGGTAAATAAAATAATAATAACAAGACCTAGCCCATCAAGCCCCCTCTCTTGTGGAATCATAGTCCCCTATCTCTTTTTTCCTTGTCGGTCTTGTAGCCAGCAATGTATTTTATTAATGTATAGGAAGTGTTACATTTCCTAGGCACTCTGGCCCCTTTTCAACTTTACAGGCTTACCATCCTAAGTCATATTTACATAATACATTATAGTTTATAAGGGTTAGAACCAAGATGTTACATATATGCTCGACGCAGTAGTAAGTCTGAGGTATGCAGGCCACGACTTGACATATATGAAGAATTTTCCAGAATTGGATTCATATAAGTACAAAAGCGTAAGACTCACCCCGGATTCATAAGAAATAATAGTAGATCCACATGAATGGGCGATGGGGATGGAAAAGACAGTTATTTTGAAACTTTTTGATATTCTGCATTTTGGTAGGAGCATGGAGAAAAATATTTGTGTTAAGTTATTACTTAGTTGTATACACGAAGGATTTATATGGTTATATAGATTGATATCCATAGACACATAGTTGATTGTGTGGATAACCAAGTTTCCATCAAAAGGGTAAGACCCATCACTATTATTCACATACAAGACAAAGGAGAAAGCATTGGAAGAAAGAATGAAGGACAAGTATGACACATTCAGAGGTGCATATGGTATGGATGTTTTGCAAGTATCAACGATGATACAATTCATTTCATGATGTAGGTACTGGAATGCAAGTTATTGAGGAAATTTCATAAGGATCGGGTACCAGCATGAGTGATAGAACAACTGAGAAGTGCATCATAGGAGTTCAAATGAACTGGGAAACGTTCTTGTTGAACCAGTTCTTAATAGATTGAATGGAAGCTCAATACAAGGGTATGTAATTTCATTACGCTTGGATGTTAATACTAGTAGCATTAGTGGTTTGGGGGGAGCTAGAGGACAATGAATGTTTTGGAGCTACGAAGAATCCATGTCTAACATCGACATATGTAAAATTGTGGAATATTGCGCACAAGGATATGCAACTAGATAAAAACATTATGTTCTATTTATATAAGGAAGTAATTTAGATGAGTATCCAGAATACACCGTGCATACTATCCCAGGTAGTAGAAGCATACAAGGGGTTTGCCTGCTTCAAATCCAGAAGGCATCATGTGTACATTCAGGACAAGAAGGAATGAGAGAAATAATGGTTAACGTGAGCTACAATTTGATAGAGGTTGATGTGGGAAATATCATAGAATACTGGGAGGATGAATGAAAAACCCCAGTACCAGAAACATAACATCTAGAGAAACAACAACCAAAAATAAAAGAAACAGGAGATAAAGAATAAGAAGAAGAAGGGCGGGAAGGATATGATGCAGGAGGAACACAGAAGATAGTACCACAATAGGGAGAGAAGCACAAGGAACAAGATACTGAAATATCAGTACCGTAATGAAAAAAGACGAAAGAAATCAAGAAAGTGGCCACATAGGACTTGTTATAAGATGACTTAGAAAATATCACGGATCAAGTGAAATAGGTTACTGAAGAGGCTTTTGAGCGAGCAATGCAGAAGAAAGAAGAAAGTAACTTGGACGTGTAAGTGTATATTTTTGAACTACGATAAATTTTTGAGACAACCAATATTTCACAAGTCAGAACAGGGGAGCAGGATCCGATGGTGAGCATGAGAAACATTACAGAGGTGAAACATATGACATCTCACCCATTTGTGATATCATGAGAGTGACAAGTGATGAATATAGTAGCGAGAGATTTAGATTTACCTACGACAAAATTATAGGAGCATGAAAAGGAAATTAGTCATATTGACTTGGTGTTATCTTAGTAATCAGTAGAATTGCTACATTGGTTGTAGATAAGAATGACGTAGGAAATACAAGTGAACGCAATGTCAATGTCGATGGAGTTGGCAAAGGAAGTCACATATAAGGATGTGCTACAAGCAGAATATGATCAAACTAGGATAGAGTAGGAGAAGGTTGCACATAGCACAGAGAGAGTAAAACATGTAGTTCAGGGGGTTTATAGTATTATTCCAGAAATGACTAGGGATGAAGAAACCCCGTTAGAAGAATAGGTGACAAATATCAGTGAATCCATTCAAGGAGTCCACACAAATATTATTGATTTGGAAGCATGCTAGATACAGAGAACTCCACCAGAGGAAACAAAGCAAAGAGAAAATATGATGACAACAATTATCAAGAACATAAAAAGTGTAGAAGCAGAGTGCACCAAACTATACAAACAAAGGGTGAAAGTATGGATGCAACTGACAAATGACATGGAACTGCAGGAAATTGAGAAGAAGGTACAAGCTATGCAGAACAAGGCACATAAATTTAAGGAAGTAATGAGAGCATTACTACTAATAGAGATGATGGCAACAATGGCAGGGAATATAAAATTTTATTAAGAGATGAACCAGATGAGAGCGCAGTAGAAATCTCATGCACAACATATTGAAATATTGTAGGAAGAAGCCTACAAGGTGACACAAAAAGTATTAGTTGCACAGGTCATGGCCAAGAAGGCAGTATAAGAAAGTGTCGAAAAAATGAAGGTCCATGTTACTGCGGAGACGAATGACAAAATTGCGCAGTAGGAAACACAAGCAAGAGAAATGATCGCAACTGCAAGGGAGACATTATAGAAGTTCATGAAGACCTAGAAGAAAGCATGAAGTGGCTTAGGATGAGGCAAATGTGAGTGTTGGGGGATTTTTGGAGCAGGATAGCTTGAGTAATTTTTTGGGATTGCACAGGATCAAACTGCACGACAAGTCAACAAAGGAGAAGTGTGCACGGAAGAAATTTAGCACATATTCAAGAGCCAACACGTGGAAGAAGGGATTTATTTAGTAGTAGTTAGACAAATTGGTCCATTTTGTAACGGGTTAAGCCCTAATATCAATATATAAATATGTATGGGGTTTGGGTAGAAAAGGGGAGGAGATCATGCAAGTATATAAGCTCTATAGTGATTAGAGTGAGAAGCAAGAGAGAGTTGATTGAGTAATGGGATATTGGTGGAGTTGTTAAGTTTTTACTATTTTTATTAGGTTATTTCCAAATAAAAAAACAACAACATAAAGAGGATCATTGAAAGAAACACAATCACAAGATACACACAATTTTATCCTGGGAAACCCTCATGGGGGAGAAAACCCAACAAAAAATTCCCCAATAATAGATTTCCAATACAAGGCCAAGACTAAGACCAAAACATGAAGAATAAACTAAGAATGAGCATGTGCCTCTCTTCTCCTTCCTCCTGCAATTGCAACTACCTTCAATATATGCACATTAGATGAGTGAGTGTGAGTGTGCTTAAGTGAGACACCATCCTCACATATAAATAGTAGTTGAGGAGGCACTAGGGTTATGTCTCTCCACTTAGTAGGGACGACTTCTTATAGAAGTGGTTAAAACAACTTTATAAACACTAGGGGATGACTTTACAAATAACACCATAAAAATATGTTTTGACCAATCTACAAGACGAGATTTGATCTTATACAAGACTCGACATGATCAATCCGCAAAAGGGGATTTCATCTATAAGATAATAACTCAAATATAATTAGAATATTGTTTGAAGTTACAATAATTCAACACTCCCCCTTAACAAGAAGGGTATTCTACTGGCATGAACCAACAAAACATCATCAAGAGAAGGAGATCGAAACATCATCATCAACATCTGGAACACGGACTGGCACATCTATAAATCATCGGAAGATTTTTCTTATCATCAATATCATCATCGTTTACATAATGGAGCTAGATTAATATCATCATCATCATCATCATCATAAAGATGAAACATCAACATCAATATAATGAATCTAGAACAACAACATCATCAACAACACGGGGTTGTAACATCATCATCAACAACACGAGGCTGGAAAAACAACATCATCAACATGTGGAAACCGAATGAGGTATTTGTATGAAAAAAAACAAATTTGGTACTCTGACAGACTATCCTTACCAAACCTTCTAGATATGCACAAGAATCATAAGTTCCCTAGGATATAAAATCCTAACAAGCTACCATGTGGTACTTTGACAGACCATCCTTACCAGACCTTCGGGATCTACCTTGAAATCATAAGATTCCCTAGGATATAAAATCCTAATGGAGCTACCACTACTAACCACAGCTAGAATATAAATGCACAGGTACTCTGACAAACCATCCTTACCAGACCTTCAGGATCTTCCTAGGGATGATCAATCCCCTAGAATATAAAATCCTAATGGAGCTACCCATTGCTAGTCAATATACCATAGTATCATCAACATCACTCCCCTTTTCGAAGGAGATCCTTTAGGACAATACCAATATTGTCTCGAAAGTACTCAAAATTCACACGAGCCAGAGGCTTGGTCAACACATCTGCAACCTACTCATTTGTGCCAACATATTGGAGCTTTACATCTCCCCTCTGCACCATATCATGAATGTAGTGTTTTTTGATCTCTATGTGCTTCGACTTATCATAGAACAATGAGTTCTCCATCATCTTTATACAACTATGGTTATCACATAGAATCATAGTGTCTTCCATCTCCATATCTAACAAACCTGTCAACAACTTCTGAATCCATATGGCTTCACAATTGGCGGAACATGCTGCAATGTATTCCTCTTATGTGGTGCTGAGAGAAATAATGGATTTCTTCCTTCTTTGCCATGAAGTCATGGCTGACCCAAAAATAAAACAACATCTTGAAGTGCTCTTCCTATATGAAGCACTTCCAGCCCAATCTGAATCGATATAACCATACAGTCTTAAGTCATGATCTCCAATATAACAATAACCATAATCCAACATACCCTTAAGGTAGCTCATCACATGTTTTGCAGCTACAAGGTGAACATGTCTGGGAACTACCAGATATTGATTCAAGGTGCTCACAACAAAGCACGGATTTGGCATAGTATTCATCAGATACATCAACGAACCAATAATCTATTTGTATAGAGTAACACTAACCAAATTTGACAAAGTATCAACTAGGAGCTTCAAATTTGTTTCCATGGGTGTGTTCATGAATTTACATTCCAACATGTCAAATCTCTTCATTATTTCAAATGCATACTTCCCTTGGTTAAGGAAGATCTTCTCTAGGCTTTGCCAAACTTCAAGACTGAAGAAATAATGCATCAGGCCTAGGTATTTCATTTCAAACTCTACAACGAGCTTCTTCTTGCAACTTGTGATGCAATTTTCTTCTCCTGTTAAGAATAAATCATACACATATAGTATAAATATAATTGGCTTATGATTCATAACCTTGAAGTAAAGGTTAGGATCAAATTTAATTTTGGTAAATCCCAAGCTTGTCAAGAAACTATCAATTCTATCATACCAAGCTCTAGGAGCTTGCTTGAACCCATACCAAGCTTTCTTCAACCTGCAGACATGAGTCTTTCTATCTTCAACTTCAAACAATTGTGTTTGTTCTATATACACTTCTTCTTCAATAACACCATTTAAGAAAGATGTTTTCACATCCATCTGGTTTAACTTCCACTTCATTTTATCTACAAGAGCTATGATGGTTCTGATAGAAGTGTATCTAGCTATAGGAGAAAATGTTTCTTCATAGTCAATTCCTTCCTTTTGAGAAAAACCATAGGCCACAAATCTTGCCTTATGTTTTCCAATACTTCTATCTGCTGCATGTTTAATTTTGTATATCCACTTGGAATATACCACGTATTTATTCTTTTTTTTGGGAATTACTTCCCATACAACACTATTTATAATGGATTGGTATTATTCTGTCATGGCATCCATCCATTATTTATTTTGAACAACTTATTCAAATAAAGTAGGTTTCTTTTCTATGAGATCACACATTAAGACCATATAGCTAGAGAATGGATTAGGTTTCTTGATTTGTCTCATGGTTCCTTCTGGGGCACCATACTTCTCTGCATCTTGAATAAGTTATCTTTCCCAAGCTAGCTTTCTCTTGAGAGATATTTTCATATGGGGAGGTTCTTGAGATTCTATCATATCAAGATCTTCTAGAATCTCATCATCAGGGGTAACTATAACTTCTTTCATGGATTATGTAACTCTGGGAGCTACAAGATCTTCTTCATATACTTCTTCAATATGGAATTTCCTTGATCTTTTGAGTGTTTCATCTTCATAAAAGGTTACATCTATGATGATCTCAATATGACGGTAACCTGGTATGTAAATTATAAAGGCCATAGATACCTCACAGTATCCAACAAATATTTCCTTCTTTCCTGAAGGATCCAACTTAGTTCTCCTTTCTTTTGGAATGTGCATAAATAATGGACAACCAAATATTTTGAGATGGCTTACTGTTGGCTTCTTTTTGGTGAACATTTCTTCGGGAGTTTTGAATCCAAGTGCACTATGGAATAATCTGTTTTGGACATATACTGTTGTTCTTGCTTCTTCATCCCATAAGTGCATTGGAATATATTGATCATGAATCATAGTCTTTATTGCTTCAATAATTGTTCTATTCTTTATTTCTTCTACACCATTTTTTTGAGGATTATAGGGAGTGGTGATCTCCCTCTTAATCCCAACATCTTTTCAAAAGATTCCAAATTCATTTGAGGTGTACTCTCCTCCATTTTCCGACCTGGGTATCTTGATTTTCCTTTTGGAGAGGTTTTCTACCAATGCTTTGAATTCCTTGAACTTGCCAAGTACTTCATCTTTTGATTTCAAGAAATAAACCCAAGTCTTATGAGAGTAATCATTAATAAAGGATACATAGTATACATACCCTCTTAGAGAGGTTGATGGCATTGGACCACATACATATGAGTGGAAAAGCTCCAAGATTCCTTCTGCTTTAATGCTTCTCTTGGAAAATGATTCTTTATGTTCTTTCCTTGTGCAAATCCCTTGCATACAACTTCATTATCAACCTTTAATTCTAGTAAACTTGTAACTACCTTGCTTACATATGGTAAGGCTTTGTAGTTGATGTGAGCTATTCTTCTATGCCAAAGTTCACAAGGAATTTCAGTAGAGTGAGTTTAGGATACATCTAAGTGACGTTTTAAATTGTGCAAACCACCTTCTTCTGTTCCAATTGCAACTACATATTCTATATTGTTCCTTTACGCCACATAAGAACTTCACCATCTATGAATGAAACTCTGAAACCTTTCTTATCTGTAGCTTAAATAGAAAGTAATTTCTTTGTCAATATTGGTACATAGAGTACATCCTTAATTCTCATTGGAGTTCCTGAATCAAGTTTGTAGGTTGATTCTCCCATTCCTTTGATAGGGTACTGACAATCATCTCCAAGTGAAACTTTTTGGGGGAAGTTATTTTTTGAAAGGCTAGAGAGAATGTCTTTCTGACCTGTCATGTTCTTAGAGGAATCGTTGTTGGAGTTACTTCACACACACCTAGGATTTATTTTTCCTAATGTTTTTCCTTGTTTATTACTCATAATTATTCATTATCCAGTCTCTTATATTTTAGGGGAAAATATTCCACCTGGAGAATATTCTCTTTCAGTTGACACTTCAGTTTGACTAGTTGAGTTGAGTTTAGATGTTGAATTGGTTTTGTCACCATGCAACATTGGGATCATCAACAACTAATGCACACCTACCTTGGGATCATCACCATACTGGTGCATTACCCTTGATTCCATGAGTTAAATCCTCACTACTCTCTGTTCAATCAGTTAACTTAAGTCTAGTTGACTAGTTCACTCAACTAGGTGGTAGTGCACTCACGTAACTACCTGAGAGACTAGAATAGGTGAAATTTCACTCCCGTAACTGATGGTGTGTGTCCATATCACTCTATACCACCACTATGGCACATTGTTTCTCCTCCACTTTGCAGTCATTGAGTTATAAAAATTATACAATGTGTAAATTATTCATTATTCACAACGGTTAATGAGAATTCTTTCATTCTTTCTCTCTTTCTTCTTCTTTCTCCAATTATCTCTAAAAATGTGTGTATTATTGTTTAGCTAGATCTATTATGTGCAGGTTAAACACATTTACATGGTATCAGAGCTAACAGACTGCTAAGAAAAAGATACACCAATTTTTTTTGCAGGTACAAAAGATTGAAGACAATGGAAAGATGGATTTCCAAAAACAATTCATTCTTACACCTTACAACTATTTTGCATGGAAGGATAAAATATCCATACATATCCAAAAATGAGGGTTGTATAGGTTAACCTTGAATACATATATATAACCGACATCATCCATAGAAAAATCCAAGTACTTAAATCATATGGATGAGGCACTCAAAACAATTTGCAGTCTTATTTCCCCCGATCTCCTTTTTCATATATCTTCCTGTAAGACTCCCAATGAAGCCTGAACCACCTTGGAAGGGATATTTGGAAAACATGATGGTATGAGGGGACACATGATGGAGGTGGATATCCTCACATTCGATCCAAAAAGATTCGAAAATATCCAACATTTCTTTACAAAATTCAAGGATTTACTGTCGCAACTTAAAGAATGCAGGGTTGATAAATTGAAGGAGGATAAACAAATGGTTCTCACCATTCTCTCTAATATTGGTCCTAAATTCTCCGCATTCGTATCCACATTCCATTCGATCAGATTTTCCTTTGGATCCAATTGGAATATGCTTTCTCTTGAGGACTTTATCAAATCCCTGACACAAGAGAAAACCGAGCTCATCAACATGGGCACAATCAAAGGCCCAAAGGTGCTTGCACTCACTGTGAAATATGGAAGCCAAAAATATAAATAATATAAATATAAGTATAAACAAAAATATCATTCACATTTGAAGAAGGAAGGGTACACAAAACCCTTCACCGATGCTTCCAGATCCAAAGGGGAAAAGGGAAGAAAAGGGGATAAATGCACGTATTGTCACAAAGGATTCCATTCAGAATCCAAATGCATGAAAACTAAAATAGATCTAATGTCTCAAATACTTCAACAAAACAACCTTGGAAATCACATCCTCGAGGGTGCCAAGAAGAAGAAGCCAGAAGATCAGAATTCCATGAAAGACAATTCTATCCATGCCTTGATTTCCATCAACTCCTCTCCTGATGCTTGGATCGTTGATTCAGGAGAATCACATCACATGGATTCCTTAGAAGAAGTCTATTATTCATTGGATGCATGCAAAGTTCCTCCTATTCTGATGGGGGACAACTCTTCTGTCAAAGTCACTGGCAAAGGAAGGATTGAACTCACCAACGGAAGCTTCGAGAATGTGCTGCAACGTTCCCAAAATTTCCATCAACCTTCTCTCCATGTATCCAATGGAGAATTATAGCATTGTAAAGAAATTCATATTCACACCAAATTCCATGGACATATACAACATGAAAAACAACTCCAGGGTTGCTACCAGTGAGGTAAATCATCAGTCTAGATTGTATACATTTTTTGAATTCATTGAACCTGATTTTTCTTTATTGCTTATTCATGCTGATGAAAGTAGTAGGATATGGCATGAAAGGTTTGGACATTTTAATTTCAGATACATGAAAAAAATTAGAAATCAAATATTTGTTTATGGTCTACCAAAGATCCATTTCTCCAAGGGAGTATGTGAGGGATGTGTTCTTGGAAAAAAACCTCAAGAGAAATTCGACAAAGGAATGTCTCAGAGAGATTCAACACCTTTAGATCTGATCCACAATGAACTTATGGGTCCTTTTCCGCATCCATCCATAAGAAAAATGAGGTTTTTTCTCATTTTGTTGATGATTTCTCATGTTTTACATGGATATACTTTCTCAGGAAAAAATACGAGGTCTTTCAACACCTCAAAGATTTCAAAGCCTTGGTTGAGACATAATCTGGAAACAAGATCAAAGTCCTCTGAACTAATAACAGGGGAGAGTATGTAAATCATGATATCCATAATATTTTCCACAAGGCAGGGATTCAGTTGTAGCAAACAGTTCCCTATACTCCACAACAAAACAAAGTTGTTGAGAAAAAAATAGATCTCTAAAGGAGATAGCATCTTGCATGTTGCATGCAAAGTACTGCCATAGAGACTATGGGTCAAAGCACTTAATTGTGCAACATATATAGAAAACATATATCTCCATAGATATGTCAAGGATAAGACCCCATATGAGACTTGAAGTAGCTTCAAACCGGAAGTGACCCACTTTGGCATTTGCGATTCACGTGCATGGGCCTGGATTCCCTTTGAAAAGAGGAAGGAACTTGATCCACAGAGAACTGAGTGCATTTATTTTGGATACCCAGATGGTGTGAAGGGATATAGGCTTATTCATATTTCCTCATATCAGATCATCATTGAGTGAAGTATCCAATTTGAGGAAAGTATCTCGCATGCACCTCAACAACCACATGTAGACACCTTCATTCTTCCACTTGTCCGAGATGATGATCATGCACATGATGAATCTTCTTCAGATGAGAGTTATGATTTAGAGGAATCAGATGATTCAAATTCAGAGTTAGTACAATTGGATGCATATTTAGAGCATCTAGATGTAGTTGCAGAGCCAGAGTAGAGGCCCAAGTGGGCACAAACTACTCTTCAGGATGCAGGGGATCTGGTTGGTGATGCAACCGATACTAGGAGGACTTGATCCTATTTTGAGGAGCCTCTTGTTGCACTCACTTCCACTAAACCATTTCCATCCAGACATGTTTTCTTGGTTCAGTCTTCAGATCCACAATCTTATGGTGAGGCTACTGGAAATCCCTTTTGGGAATCCGCCATGCAGGAGGAGTACAACTCCCTCTTCGAGAACCAGACTTGGGATCTGGTTCCCCTCCCTTATGGGAAGAAACTTGTTAGATGCAAATGGGTCTACAGGACCAAGAGCACAACAGATGGATAGAACAATAGATACAAATCCAGGCTTGTCACCAAAGGATTTCAGCAGGTTCATGGTATTGACTATGATGCGACCTTCACTCCAGTAGCGAAGATGGATTCCATATTATTGGCACTTTCCATTGCGACAACCAAAGGATGGGAAGTCCATCATATGGACGTGAAGAATTCATTTCTTTACCGTGATATCTCTCAAGAGATCTACAAGGAGAAGCCCCAGGTATTTATGCAGGACTCATATTTGGTTTGTCGACTGAAGAATTCCCTTTATGGTATCAAGCAGGTTCCAAGGACATGGTATGCTAAGATGGAATCCTACTTACTGTCACAAAACTTTGTACATTGTAAATCAGACCCAAATGTCTACATGCTCAGGATGACTGATCCAATTCTACTTTTATCTCTATATGTTGATGATTTGTTGATCACCAGTTGCTCGAATTCAACGATTGTTGCAGTAAAGAGGATTCTACATGACAGGTTTTTTATGATGGACATGGTTCTGCTACACTTCTTCCTTGGACTTGAGATCATTCAAGAAGCATCAGGCATCAAACTGTCTCAGGCCAAGTATGCACGAGATCTCCTTGAGATATTTCACATGACAGAATGCAAGTCTGCTCCGACTCCTTTCCTATCAGGAGTCAAACTTGAGGATGGAGGGGTGTCTCCATTGGTTGACAACACACTGTATAGATAGCTAGTGGGGAGCTTGTTGTATCTCACAGACTCCGGACCAAACATCTCATATTTAGTTGGATAAGTTTACAGGTTCATGCAGGAGCAACATGAGCTACATTGGAATGATGCAAAGTGTATCCTTCGATACGTACAAGGGAACATCACCTTTGGGATTCATTATGCATCACACTCTACATTAGATCTCACCAGTTTTACTGGTTTTGACTGGGCCAGCGATAACACTGATCACAAGTCCACATATGGTTAATCACTCAGTCTTGCTTTCAGGCCTACTTGTTGGTTGAGAAAGAAGAAAGATACCAGTGCTCTATCTTCAGTCGAGGCAAAGTATAGAGGGGTAGTTAACATAACCACTCAGGGTATGTCGCTACAACATTTTCTCACTGAGTTGGGCATTCAGTTTCATCGGTTGATCATCATATGGTGTGACAACCAGAGCAGTCTAAAGTTCTGCATAGATCCAATTCAGAGGCAGCGGATGAAGCACATTGAGCTCCACATGCACTACATCCGGGAATTAGTACACAAGGGGATCATCGAATTACAGTTCTATCCTTCAACAGAACAGATGGAAGACATATTCACCAAGACCTTCAGTGAGAAAAAGTTCCATTCTCTACGAAGTCATCTTGAAGTGAAGGACACAGTTGCCTAGCAACTGTAGTTCTTCCTTTTACATACATTTTACCTTGAGGGGGGGTTTTCCCATGAGGTTTTCCCTCTTTCCTCACTTTCTTTCAGTGTATCTTTTGTATTTGGGTACCTAACATGGCCTCATTGTCGAGACCCATTCTTTATTTTCACCATAGGGATGTTCAGGGGGGGTGTTGGAGTTACTTCACACACACCTAGGATTTATTTTTCCTAATTTTTTTCCTTGTTTATTAGTCATAATTAGTCATTATCTAGTCTCCTATATTTTAGGAGAGAATATTCCACCAATAGAATATTCTCTTTTAGTTGACAATTTAGTTTGACTAGTTGAGTTGAGTTTAGATGTTGCATTGGTTTTGTCACCATGCAATATTGGGATCATCACCAGCTAATGTGCACTTTCCTTGGGATCATCTCCAAACTGACACATTACCCTTGATTCCCTGAGTTAAATCCTCACTACTCTATGTTTAGTCAGTTAATTGAAGACTAGTTGACTAGTTAACTCAACTAGGTGGCAATTCACTCTCGTAACTGCCTAAGAGACTAGACTAGGTGGTAGTTCACTCCTGTAAATTTTGGTCTGTGTCTATATCACTCTATACCACCACTATGGTGCATTGGTTCTCCTCCAGTGCACACTCATTGAGTTATACAAAGTATATCATGTGTGAATTATTCATTATTCACAATGGTTAATGAGAATTCTTTCATTCTTTCTCTCCTTATTCTTCTTTCTCCAATTCTCTCTACAAATGTGTGTATTATTGTTTAGCTAGATCTATTTTGTGCAGGTTCAAAACATTTACAAACACTATCTATGAGCTAAGTATTCTCTCCAGGTGTCACAGATCCTGAGAGGGAGGAAAACAAAACATAATATGAAATCTTCTTTAGTCAACTTCTTGGATGGCTCATCATCTTCAACTTCAAGGGAATGATGTATTTTGTTATTTATCTTCCTTTATTCTTCACTTCTGGTAGGATATTTCTTAGCAATGTGTCCCGTCTTATCACAATGATAATATTGATAAGAGGAGAAATATTTTCCCTTTCTTTGACCCTTATGATATTTCTCGAATCTCTTTGGAGGGTGAGATTCTTTATGAAAGTGGGTCTCCTTTTGAAAATGAGACTTTTTCTTTCCTCCTTTAGCATTAGAAGCTAGGGATTCATCTTCCTATCTTAATAGGACAACTTCTCGGTTGGCAGTTCTTTCTTCTTTTTGAACACATTCTTCCCATAAACTGTCAAATTGGAGTTTCTCTTTTCTTGCACAAATAGTTTGGATGAAGGAATCCCAAGGTATTTCGAGACCATTAAGAGTTTTCATTATGATTTCATATTTATATAAGTTGTCTCCAATTGCCTCTAACTGTTTCTTGAATCGAGAAACCCTAGAGAAATAGTCTTGAACTTTTTCTTCTTTCTTCATCTTTGTATTCTTGAGTTGGGTTCTCAAGTTCATATTCTAGTTGATGTTCTTTACTTCATACATTTTGGTTAGGGTATTAAACATATATTTTGAAGTATTCTTAGAATACAATTGAGGGATCAAGTGGTATTTAATGGAATTTGAAATTATTCTTTTATCCTTAATCATATCCTTCTTGTACTTTTCTTTGGATGCATTTTCTTTTGGTTCCGATACATTTTATTTTATGATTTTTGCAAATTCATTCTCTTCAATAATGAGTCCAATTATGTACTTCTAGGAAAGGAAATTTTCCACACCTTCTAGCTTGTCAACAAGATTGGTTCTTACAGACATCTTGACTTGGAGCTAAGAAAATGACTAGAAAATGAAAGTCCTCAAAAAAATGAAACTGAGCTTTCCAGGAGATGCGCTGGGCTGAGGCGAGTTTGCTAGAGCTGTCTGTTTTAGAAAATTCCAAGTTTTACCCCTTGAAACTTGACCTACACAATTTTGTACTAGTGCTTCTGGTACTGGTTCTGGTTTCCTAGTTTTCTGGTTTTCTCGTATCGGTCAAAACTAAGGTTTGAATTTTTGGAGAATCTGGTCATTGAAAAATTTCGCTCAAGCTACCAAAAGATGCACTAGGGCAGGGCACACTTCCCAAGATAGTTTTTGGAAAAAAGTTCCTCTTCAGTAAAATATCTAATTTTCTCATACGCCAATAGTGACGTTTTTAGATACCCAGTGAAAGATACTCTATTCAGCCAAGCTCTGATACCATTTTAAGTTTTTACTATTGTTATTAGGTTATTTTCAAATTACAGAACAACAACATAAAGAGGATCACTGAAAGAAATACAATCACAAGGTATGGAATTTTTTATCCTGGGAAACCTTCATGGGGGAGAAAACCTAACAAAAAATTCCTCAATAATAGATTTCCAATACAATGCCAAGACTATGACCAAAACACCAAGAATAAAGTAATACTGAGCATGTGCTTCTCTTCTCCTTCTTCCTGCAACTGTAACTGCCTTCAATATATGTGCACTAGATGAGTGAGTGTGAGTGTGTTTAAGTGAGGCACCATCCTCACATATAAATACTAGTTGATGAGGCACTAGGGTTGTGTCTCTTCACTTAGTAGGGCCAACTTCTTCTAGAAGTGGTTAAGACCACTTTATAAACACTAGGGGACGAATTTAAAAATACCACCATATAAATATGGTTTGACCTTCTACAAAAGGGTATTTGATCGTATACAAGACTCGACATGATCAATCCACAAAAGGGGATTTTATCTATAAGATAATAGCTCAAATATAATTAGAATATTATTCAAAGTTACAATAATTCAACATGAGTCAGAGATGAAGAGTGAAGTGATAAATGAGAAAAAGGAGCTAAGTGTGCATTATATACGTGAATGGCTAGGTAATTTTTGGTATAACTAATGTATCTTTTATGAGCGTGGTGCACACCTGTTGTAAGGATTAAGAATGAATGAATAATATACGAAGCCAACCATTGTGGATGTAGCCCAGTTTGGGGTGAACTAGGTTAAATCTCTCTATCGTTATGTATGTTGTGATTTGTCTTTTTTATGTTATGGTGCACATGCAATGCATGGATGCTTAATATGAATATGCTATGCGATGTTTTTGCACATGTGATGAATGGTTAAGTAAGATGAATTTGTTAGATGCTATGACGTTGTTATGATTTCACACATAGGGTATATTACATGTTGAATCAATGTTAGAACAGTCCCCATTCACTTCATGAATGTGGAAGCTTGGTTCCTATAGTCCCCATTGGTACCTTGGGTGAGACTCCACCTACTTTTGGGTGATGCTGAAAGGGTCGATATATTGGGATTTGTTGGTGAATTAATGTTGAACCTTGGGTCTGCTCGATGCATGCCAACACAATGATGAATTACAATATAAAATTTCAATACACCTTTCAATTATTCTACTCAAACTAAGAAACATAGGTTAGCATTGAACTTCTCACAAAATTTTGAGAAAAATTAGTGTAAACTTGACTATGTTCTGAACAGGCGCTTAAAGACCCCATTTTGCATGCATAATGAGACTATGGGTCTCATACATGGAAAAATAGAATAATGTCTCCATTCACAACACTTTAGCACATAACTAACATCACCATCATATTCCTCTCGAAATTCTGAGAAAAATGAGTATACACACTCTATGCCTTTCTCAAATAACTCTATAACACACAAAATGAGGCAAATCTAACATAGTAACACCTCTTGCACACAAAATGAGGCCAATATACAATTGGAACGAACTTCTATGCATCTCCTCAAAAAAATGGAAACCATTTCTATGTCATACAAAGGTCGAGTGTTGGGTTTATATAGGGCTAGGTCGGCTACTTGACGCCCTTATATACCCGAGATGCATTTGTTAAACATAAATATAATATTTCATATTATTTTTAACAAACAAAAATGTTGGCGTATTGGTAGGATCATATGTGTGAAGGTATTGGAATATTTTGGAATATTCGCTCGGAGTTCATGGGTTCGATTCCCATTTAACCCAACTAATTTTTTACTCTTTAGCCATTATTGGTCATTTCAGTGCTGCCACGTGGTGGCCACTGATTGGACCACGTAGCACCACATAACTTCCTACATCACCTGCATAGTCACCTACCATTTGTCTGTCATGCCAACATATGGTTTCCATGTCACCATACTGATTGTACCGACCATGTCATCGTACAGATTCCACGTGGCAATTTTCTATTGGTTCAATTGGGTGCCGAAAATGCCAAATCTAAGTGACATATGGCAACCTCTTGTGCTACCATATCAGCATGATGATGTCATCATGTTCCCTTCCAGCTGTACAGATGGAAACATGGAAGCCTGTGGGACTACCATGTAGCATCCCCATTTTTCCTTCTGCTTTTTTTTCTTGAAAAATTCAAATGACCATAACTTTCCCATACGACGTCCCTTTGAGGCGATTCACATGCCATTGGAAATATATCGTCAAGATATAATCAATGAAGTAATTTTCGAGGGCATTTGAGATGATCATTTTTTTATCATTCTAGATCCTCTTGGATCACACCTCCCCACTAAAGAAATTTTAGACCACTAAAAGTTTGGATCATTCAGAAATGAAGTGACGATACTTCCACCTCACGTTTCTAGTATCACCCATCCTTCCTTCTTGGATAATGATCACTTCACTCATCAAAACAATAATTAAGGTTGAAACCACATTGTTGGCCAAGTTAACCATTTCCTTAAATTCACAAACTCCGCCATTCATTGTTGCAACTACTAAACATACTCCACTAATTAGTAATAAAATGAATAACAAAACTGAATATACATATGTGAAAGAGAATGAACCATCAAAATATTTTCCTTTTTTGAAAGGAATAATATCAACCAAAGGACTTGTTTTACTTTCAATTGTAGGCTGTAAATTTGGATCCTGGATACTAGAATTAACTAGCATTTTCACGTGCCCTATAGTGACAAATGTCAAATTCGTCTTCATGTGATGAGCTCTCTCAATGAACTCAATCTCATCCTTGAAAATATGATACTTGTCCTATTCCCTGTAGAAAATGACATTCTTTTCAAACAAGTATGGACTTCCCAAAACCATTATGCAAATGTCAAGTGGAACCACATCTAACTCTACCTGATCAATGAAACTAGATGTGATCTCAAATCGTAAGTTGCATTACTTAGTTACCTTTATATAATCATTATCACAAATCCAACCCAAAGGACACAATCTCAGATGAGGCTTAGTCTCCAATCCCAAATTCTTAACAAATTTCTATGAAATAAGATTTACTTGTGATCCACTATCAACAAGTGTATCAATCTTAGTGTTCTTTGAGATAACTCGTAAATGAAATAAGTCATTTCTTTTCCTTCCATCAGGTCTTACTTTAGACTTTGTAGAAGAAGAAAATGAACTGAAACTTGCAACAAAATATTTACCTTTAATTCCCATAGTTGTAACTTTAGTTTCATCCTTAGAATCTGATCCAAGATCCCTAACTATGGTCGTGGTCTTATTTTTACCCTTCCTAGTTTGAGCCCACTTTGGCTTCAATTCTGGATGCAACTTCCAACAATTATTCTCATCATGTCTTTTCTTCTCATAGTGAGAACATGTAGGATTCTTCTCTTCATCCTTCTTCACTGTAGCTGTCCTCTTACTCTTCCCTTTTTCCTTCGACTTCTCTTCGAATTCATGTGGCTCCCTTGACACAGCCTCAACAACATGTTTTCCTTTGCTAGCTTTAGGATGAGTAGTTTTTGTTGACACTCCATCAATATTAGTAGGATTAACATCAATATAGTATGTCAAATATATGAATGCATAGCACCGATGTACTTTAGAAGAGTTTCATGAGTATGTAATGGAATTCCCAAAGACAATGCCTTCCTCTTAAATTCTTGTGTATAATCTTGAACATGTTTCCAAGCAATCATTGATGTTTGTATATAATATAATGGATAAAATGGATTTCTTAATATAATAGTAAATTCAATATAGGAATACGTGATTTTACCATGTTGAATAAGATTAGCTTGTGTCCAACTCTCCCACCGTGTCAAAGTTGTGTCACTCAGACGAAGAGTAGCCAATTGCATCTTTACAGTATCCTTTATGATTTTTTGTACCTTGCAATATACTTCAATCTGTTTGACCCAATTATCCAACTTCTCTGCATTCAACTCTCCATCATAAATAGGAAAATCAAACTTAACATCTAGCTTTAACAAAGGCAAATCATGAGAATGAAAATAATTCCTAGAATAATTTTTCCTCTTATGAGAAGAATGTTCACTTTCATGGGAAGAAGAATATGATGATGATGATGATGATGATGATGGGGGAACAAGAGGCTTTGGTGGTTCTTCACCTTATCCTTCTTCTTTAACTGCTTCAATTTTTACCAATGTACTTTCTCCCTTGGCCTTCTTTCGATCCTTGTACATTTCTTCTACTATGGCCTTCATTAAATTAAATGCCTCGAATAAATAATCTTCAGATTCATAAGGACCTAACCTTCTTGGTGAAGCCATCTCTCCCCTTTGAGTGAATATCCTTGAACCAATTTCAATATTGTAACTTGCAAGCTTTCTTTCACCTCACTTAGATTTGGATCTCATAAGCATTCACTTGCAAATACACATCAAACCAGCTATGATACCACATGATCCAAAAATACTTAGATGCCAATTAGTTCTTAAGAAGATATTAACATCTAACCAGATTTGGGAATTTAAGATCGTTATGACTATTTTCAAAATATCATGTGAAAATGCTTATTTATCCATAAACTTCATTAACTGATAGATAACTTGTAGAAATAAATATTCAAAAATAGAGAGAAATAGAGACAACAAATAACAAGTCTCATTACATCATTTGATAACATAGTTCACCCATCTTGGGATACATCTACGAGTCTGCATCCAAATAGTGAGACCGCTCTATCAATGCTAAAATGCTTGATACAATGATGAATTACAAGGGAACATTTGAAGACAACCTTCAATTTTTCTTCTCAAACTAGAAAAAGAGGTTATCGTTGAACTCCTCATGAAATTGTGAGAAAAATGATTATAAATTTGATTATGTTATGAATTGGTGCTTAAAGACCCCCTTTTGCATGCATAACAATATTATGGGTCTCACACATGAAAAACTGAACTAACATCTCCACACACAACACTTTAGCACAAAACTAACATCACCATCATATTCCTCTCAGAAGTATCAGAAAAATTAGCATAAACATTCTATAACTTTCTCAAAGAACTCTATAGCACGTAAATGAGGACAATCTAACATATGAACAACTCTTGCTTGCAAAACAAGGAAAATATACACTTGGAATGAACTTCTATGCATCTCCTCTACAAACTAGAACATATTTCCATGTCATACAAAGGTCGGGTGCTGGGTTTATATAGGGCTAGGTCGGCTGCCCTCCCCCCTATATACTTGGGCTATATTTGTTAACCATAAATATAATATTTCATATTAGTTGTAACAAACAAAATTGTTGGCGTATTGTTAGGAGAATATGTGTGAAGGGGTTGGAATATTCTGGAATATTCTCCAAGATTTCATGGGTTTGATTCTCGTTCGACCCAACAGATTCTATACTCTTTAGCCATTATTGGCCATTTCAGTTCTGCAACTTGGCAACCATTAATTGGCCCACATGGTGCCAAGTCACTTCCTGCATCGCTAGAAAAATCACCCTCCATATTTATTCCATGTCAACATACGGTTTCCACATCACCTTGCCAGCTATACCTTCCATGTCATCGTACAGATGCCACATTAAATTTTTTTATTAGTCCAACTGGGTTCAAAAAATGACAAATCTGACTGACACATGGAAGCCTCCTGTTCTGCCACATCATCATGCTGATGCCATGCTTATGTCATCCTATTCCATGTAAATTTGTATAGATGGCCACATGGAATCTTGTGGGCTTGCCATGTGGCATCCCTATTTTTCCTTCTACCCTTTTTTCTTTAAAACTTCAGACGACCATAATTTTCTCATACGATGTCCATTTGAGGAAATTCACACGCTATTGGAAATCTCTCACGGACCTATAAGAAATGAAGTCATTTTCAAGAGCATTTGAGATGATCAATTTTTGAGCATTCCAAATCCTACTGGATCAAAATGAGTGGCATAGTTATTCCATATTTTTTCCTGATCATAAGAGGGAACCAAATCCCTATCTTTTCCATGGCACATTTATACTGAGAATAACATTGTCCAATAGGGGAGACTTCAGAGTAGAATAAGGAAACTTATTGGGCCACCAAGACACGAGACCCCAAGTAGAGGGATAAGCCTCAAACTTAGACACCAATACTGCCAATTGAGATGACCAAGATGCCTTGTCTACAATTCCTTTCTGGCAATGAAACTCTGCCATAGGTGTGTTCCAAAATTTCCTGAGGGCATGATAGGGAGGGTGCATACAGAGGCCAATTTGATGTCGTTCCAGAAGAACTGAAGGAATTTCTCTGGGATGAACCCACCTATGCATGACTACAATTCCCCAGACCCAGCTATCTCCTCTAAATTTAGAGCGGAATTATGCCAATCAAGAAGAGCTTATGGGCTCGAAATTTTGCTTGACAGATGGGAACTAACGAATCAAAGTTTCAAATTCACAGTAGGAGGGATTCTTAGGGGAAAGAAAAGAGGGATCTCACACGTAGACTGCAGACCAAGAACCTCCATAATGTTGATTAGGTGACAAGCCTGGCTGGACAATCCAACTAACGATGCAACCATCGCATCCACTGCATCCTGCATGAGCTACGCCCCCTCCATATTAACAAATTTAATTGTAATCTAATTGCACTATCCCACGATGACCGTGTAGAGGGCGTGTGAGAGCTACATAATATTGATTCGCCCTTGATATATCATACATGAACGGATTGGTAGTTGGTGTTCTGATGTCAGTCTCCCTGCCTAGATGTGCCACGCTTTTAGTCTGCATTCCTTCTAATGTAATTCACATTTAATATGGGATGGTGAGGTGGGATGATCTTTTATTAACACCTATAATCACTTTTTGTGTCAATGTAGCTAGATTGACTTGGGCATCAACCAATCCATTATTCTCCCATAGAATATGTTGAAACGTGACTTGGGGATAGCCTTGAGAGAATATCTATTTTTTTTAATGATGTTACCTAGTTGAACATCCTTCATCATGGATCCTTTTACCAAGATTTTGATCATGTTCAGTGAGTGTCCTAGAATCATAATTTGTTGAATCTGCCTCTCATTGGCCAACAAAACACCTTGGAGAAGGTCGTACTCTTCATCTTGGTTATTGGTGACTCTGCCTAAGCTCCACACATATATGACCTTGATATTTCCCATGAGGTCAAAGATGACCCCTCCAACGCCTACCACCCCAGTGAAAATCATTATTAATATTCATTTATTTTTAAATATTATTGCATTCTTGGAATTTGGATCATAATTTGGATTTAGTGTTACTCAAGTTAGAATATTAGTGTATTTTTTTCATATATTGGAATCTTTAGCTTCAACATGGACTTACAACCTGGTATGAATTCACACAATTTTAAATTTTTATCTTTTCAATAATTAAATTAGAATATTAATAAGAAAATTATATAATTTTTATGTAAAAATACATTATTTTACTACAAAATTATTTATTTTTAAATTAAAAAATTAATAAAAAAGTCATTTTTTTATTATATAAAATCATATTATCTTAAAAAAAATGTAATTAATCAAAATATATATTAAGAAAATTTAATATTATTTATATAAAATCTTATTATAATTATTTAAATTTCAAAAATATTTGTATGAAATAATTAAATTTAATAAATATATAATATATGCCTCTAAAATAGAATGGGTCAAAGCACTAAAATATGCCTCTGATTGTTGGAGGGTAGCACAAAAGGTTAGGTGGGCACTATTGTCATCAACACATATTCAAATCAATTTGGACACCACAAGATTTTAGTATGCAGACAATATAATCAAAGAACTAGACGACCTTAACTACCATCCCGCTGTTGACGACATTTTTGAGGAGCTAGAATGCCAGTCAAAAACTTTTTTCCCAATTCCCCCTACTACAATAGTTGAAGGCGATGATATCATATTGCCACTATAGAATGCATAAATAGAGGAAGAAAAATAAGTTGAACTATACATTGTCCCATTTATTGTCGACGAAAATACAACACTAACATCGCCTAAGAAAAAAATGACAGAAAGGAAGCAAATAGAAAAATGTAACACACATCTTGAAGGAATGAGAGAAGTCATAAATCTCAAATAGGAATAAATATTCCAAGGTATTACTAACATCGACTTTGAAGACCTTAAGACAAAGAAGTTTTTTGAAAGGATTTCTCAACAAGTACTTGTAGAAATGGAACAAAAATGAAAATCGACAAGGAAATAAGCACACAAAGAGAGGCAAATCCTCCAACTGAGTGTTGACCCCACCTATCAAGAAGAAATTGAAAAATCCTGAGATCTATTTTTTGAATCACTAAAGTACAATATTATAGCCAAGAGTGATCCAGATTATTTTCGGCAAAAAATGAGAGCGGAGATATAATAAATAAATGTACAGAGATATCTCGGATATCCAGTAATAACATAAATGTATTAGAGATGCAACCATAAACACAGATATACAGTAATACACAATTTTCTATTAATGAGCGAAAATCTACAAAGACTGTAAAAATACAGCGTGAAAGACTCGTTAGAATGGTGGCAGCTTATCTCTAAGAAGAGATCTATCTGATAGTTGAATTCACAAGAATATGATATTACAACGAGGCTCCAAAGGCCTTTTTGTCATAAAGAAAACCCAAAACCCTAACCCAAGAAGATGAAAAACCAACAATTTTGTGGACCTCGTTTTGGGTAGTTTGGTGTATCAACTTCCTGAGGGCGTAACTTTGGCATACGATCTCCGTTTGGGGTGCACGATAGCATGTTGGAAAGGTATCATCGAGAATATTAATCTTGGGGGCTCAATAAGAGTCTTCAACTATCATTGAGAAGATCGATACCAAAAAACATTCATTTAGGCCCTCAAAATGGCCCCGGAAGTTAAAAACTACTAAAAATAGTAAATTGCCAAAATTGCCAGAAAACAGTTTTGAGCGAGTTGGAAAAGGTGGGTGGTCACCGATATACACCTGGATCAATCATCACTCCTTAGGAATAAATGGTATCCATTACGTTGAGTGCCCAGGGGAGAGGGAAAAGAGTTTGTTGAATCTGCATCTTGATGAGCTGCTTGCCTTGTTGGAGAAGTTGTGATGCTTATCTTTTTGAAGGTTGTAATGAACCTATGGCTGGAAGGGTTGGACCTTTTTAACCAATCTGGATAGATGGTATGTTTGTATGTAGAAGGAATATTTTCTCTTTGCTTCATTCTTGTCGACCTGCTTCTGTTGGATAGAAGGTGCTTGGGTCGAGGTTGTAGTGTTTGCAGTATCTTTTTATTCACCTTTTGAATAGATTGTGAAGAAGCTAAATTTTGTAATAGGAGATACTACATTGCGTCACTATTTAGGTGGAAAAGTAGTCGAAACTACCTATGGTATTCTGTAGAGATGACCCCCCAGAGAAATAATGACACTGCAGGGTCGAGACTCATAAACAACATGGCGCTTCCACATATATGGTTGGCCCAAGAGGAAATCACAGGCATCCAATGGGGAAAAATCACATAATACCTCATCCTTGAAGGGTTGGATGCCGTATGAAAATCAACACTGCTACCTAACATGAAGATCTCATCACTGGCGAAGCCACCCGATGTTGTATGGTTGCGGGTGTGGTGTTGTTGACAATCCCAATTGTTTGACAACCTTTGCTAAGATGAGGCTCTTCTGGATTCCGCTATCAATAATAAAATGCAGTGGCGTCCCGTTCACCCACATCTGTGAATGTAAGAGTTACTCCCCCTCTTCAGGATATGTTGTTTCTTATGGTTGAATTGTTTCGGTCGCAAAAATAGAAGTGGGGTCTACATCGATGATCTTTCTTTTACTAGTGTTTTCAGAATTAGATTCTGAATTAGGGTTTGGCTCCTTGTCTTTGATATCAACCACCAATGATTGCTTTGAGAGACATTCATCGGTATTGTTCCAGGGGATTTTGTAGAAATCACACGATTTTCCAGTGTCCTTCTTTGTCTTCCCATGACCCTTCTTTTCCTATGGATTGGGCTGGTTTTTGGGAGACTGTTGGTTAGGGCCGTCTTTATCATACTTTGGTTGTTGCAGATTTGCAGACCCAAACTCCTATTTGTTCTAGTGCTTAAATTTCTGCTTGATTTTAACAACATATCGATAAGTAGCATTGAGTGATGAGATGTCCAAAAAATCCATTTTAGCTTGGATGTATCTATGTAGATTCCCACGGTATTTTAGAACCAAATGTCATTTAGAGTATTTGATACCTAGCTTGGTGCACAATTTATGGAAGGTATTGGTGAACTCAGGAACTTCTTGGTCTCTCTCTTGCTACAGTGTGGTCCATATCATGTACTGGTCCTTATAGTTGCCAACAGGGTAATACTGTTCCTTTACCGCATCCACAAAAAAAATCCAAGTGGGCTCGGCCCCATATATTCCTGAATTCTATGTGGAACTTTTCTCCCATTAATTTTCCCACCAATGTTTGACATGGGGGAGAGACTTAAGCAGTGTGAAGATGATTTTTTCCTTGTTGGAAAAATTATGAATAGAGAAATCACCTTCTAGCAGATTTAACCAATTTTATCAGGCATCTGCATCTATTTTTCCTTCAAATACAGGAATATTAAAATTAACTTGTACCTTGAAAGGAGAGGTACTTCCAAAGTGGCATCTTGATGAAGAAACACCTATTTTTATCGACAGGCTTTGAAGGATGTGGGAAAAATTATCCATCATTTCGTCCCTCTGTTGTGTGAAAGTTTGCTCAAGCAACAGATTAATAGAATTGTCTTCTCTGTCGTTTTTCTTTTCTTATGCCATGGAGGGTTTCTTGGACATTGGAGAGCGATTTTCTTCAAGAGAGACAAGATCGAGATCCAACTTTCTATAATCAGACCTCGTCGGTGACATGCACTGAAAAACGATCAAGAGCAACCTGCTCTGATACCACTGATCCAAATTATTTTCGGCATGAAATGAGAGCAGAGATATAATAAAGAAATGTACAGAGATATCTCAGATATACAATAATATAAAAAAAATGTATCAAATGATGCAACCATAAACACAGAGATACAATAAAATACAATTTTCTATTAATGAGTGAAAATGTACAAAGACTATAAAAATACAGAGTGAAAGACTCGCTAGAATGGTGGTAGCTTATCTCTGAGAATAGATGTGTCTGCTACTCGCATTCGGAAGAAGATTATTTTACAATGAGTCTCCAAAGGCATTTTTATCATAAATAAAATCCAAAACCCTAACCCTGGAAGATGAAAACAAATTGTTTTGTGGACCCCGTTTTGGGTAGTTTGGTGTATCAACTTCCCGGGGGCGTAACTTTGGCATACGATCTCCGTTTTGGGTGCACGATAGCTCATTGGAAAGTTATCGTCAAGGAGATTAATTTTTGGGGATAAATATGAGACTTTGTTTGAAATTGAAAATCTCTATCCCGAAAAACCTTCATTTATGTCGTCAAAATGGCCCCGACAGTTAAAAACTGCTAAACATAGTAAAATGCCAAAATTGCTAGAAAATGGTTTTGAGTGAGTTGGAAAAGGTCGGTATCGACCGATATACTCCTGGATAAATCCTCCCTCCTTAGGAAGCAATTATATCCATTGCGGTGAGTTCCCATGGGAGAGGGAAAAGAGTTTATTGAATCTACATCTTGATGAGTTGCTTGCCTTCTTGGAGAAGTTGTGTTTCTTAGCTTTTTGAATATTTTCATGAACCTATGGATGGAAGGGTTGGACCTTTTTAACCAGTATGGATACATGAGATGTTTTTTTTCACAAGGAATCTTTGCGCTTTGCTGCAATCTTCTCGACCTGTTTATATTGAATAGAAGGTGCTTGGGCCAAGGCTGTAGTGGTTGCAGTATCCTTTTGTTCACCTTTTGAATAGGCTATGAAGAAGATGAATTTTGTAGTATGAGATACTACCTTGTGGAATTGTTTAGGTGGAACAATAGTCGAAACTACAACTGGTATTTTGTAGAGATGATGCCCAGAGAAAAAATGACATTGTGGGGTCGAGACTTATAAACAACGTGGTGCTTCCACATATATGGTTCGCCCAAGAGGACATCACATAAATCCAGTGGGGAGACATCACATAATACCTCATCCATGAAGGGTTGGATGATGCATGAAAATTGACACTGTTGTATGACATGGAGATCTCGTCCTTGGTGAAGCCACCCGATGTTGTATGGATGCGGGTATGGTGTTGTCGACAATCCCAACTGTTTGATGACCTCTGCTAAGATGAGGTTCTTCTGGCTTCCACTATCAATAATAAAATGTAGCGGGGTCCCCTTCACCCACATCTATGAATGAAAAAGGTTCTCCCCCTCTTCAGGATTTGTTGGTTCTTCTGGTTTAATTGCTATGGTCATGACAATAGCAGTGGGGTCTGCGTCGATGATCTCTCTTTTACCAGTATTTTCAGAATCAGATTCTAAATTAGGGTTTGGCTCCTTGTCTTTGATATTGGCCACCAATGACTATTTTGAGCGACATTGATCGGTGTTGTGCTAGGGGATTTTGTTGAAATCACACCATATTTTGGTGTCCTTCTTTGTATTCCCGTGACCCTTCTTTTTCTATGGCTTAGACTAGTTTTCAAGAGACTCTTTGTTAGGGTCATATTTATCATACTTTGGTTGTTGCATATTTGTAGACCCAAACTCCTGTTTATTATGGTGCTTAAATTTCTGCTCGATTTTAACAACATATCAATAAGAAGCACCGAGTGATGAGATACGTAGAAAATCTATTTCAGTTTGGATGTATATGTGTAGATCCCCATGATATTTCAGAACCAAATTTCGTTCAGAGTCTTTGATACCTATGTTGGTGCACAAGGTATGGAAGGTATTGGTAAAATATGGATCTTCTTGGCCCCTCTCTTGCTGCAGTGTGGTCCATCTCATGTACTGGTCCTCATAGTTTCCAATAGGGTAATATTGTTCCTTTACCGCATCCACAAAAAAATTCCAAGTGGGCTCGACCCCATATATTCCAGAATCCTCTGTGGAAATTTTCTCCTAGTAAATTTCCCACCAATGTTTGACATGGGGGAGAGCCTTAAGGAGTGTGAAGGTGATCTTTTCCCTGTTGGAAAAATTATGAACAGAGAAATAACCTTCCAACATATTTAACTATTTTTCTAAGGCATTTGCATCTATCTGTCCTTCAAATATGGGAATATCAAAATTAACTTGTACCTTGAAAGGGGAGGTACTTCCAAAGTGGCTGATTTATGAATACCCTTTTATTGTTATCAACAGGCGTTGAAGGATGTGGGAAAATTTTTGCATCATTTCATTCCTCTGTCGTGTGAGAGCTTTCTCAAGCAATAGATTAATAGAATCCTCTTCTATGTCATTATTCGTTTCTTTCACCATGGAGGGTTTCTTAGATGTGCAAGAGAAATGTTTTTCAAGAGATTCAAGCTCGAGACCCAACTTTCTATACTCAGACCTCGTCGGGTATATGAACTGAAAAGTGATGAAGAGAAGCCTGCTCTGATACCACTGATCCAGATTATTTTCGGCATGAAATGAGAGCGGAGATATAATAAATAAATGTAAAGAGATATCTCAGATATCCAATAATATAACAGAAATGTATCAGAGATGAAACCATAAACAAAGAGATACAGTAAAACACAATTTTCTATTAATGAGCGAAAATGTACAAAGACTATAAAAATATAGAGTGAAAGACTCGCTAGAATGGTGGCATCTTGTCTCTGAGAAGAGATGTGTCTGCTACTCGCATTCACAAGAATATGATTTTCAATGAGGCTCCAAAGACAATTTTATCATAAATAAAATCCAAAACCATAACCCCAGAAGATGAAAAACCAACACTTTTGTGGATGTCGTTTTGGGTAGTTTGGTGTATCAACTTCTCGGGGGCATAACTTTGGCATAGTATCTTTGTTTGGGGCCCACGGTAGCTCATCAAAATGGTATTGTCGAGGAGGTTCATTTTGGGGGCTCAATCACATTCTTTGGCTATCAATGAGAATCTCGATACCAAAAAACCTTCATTTCGACCCTCAAAATGGCCCCGAAAGTTAAAAACTCCTAAAAATAGTAAATTACCAAAATTGCCAGAAAATGGTTTTGAGCAATTTGGAAAAGGTGGTTTTCCACTGATATCCACAAAGATCAATAATACATCCTTAGGAAGTAATGGTATCCATTTCGTTGAGTGCCTGGGGGAGAGGGAAAATAGTTTGTTGAATCTGCATCTTGATGAGCTGCTTTCCTTGTTGGAGAAGTTGCACTGCTTAGCTTTTTGAAGGTTCTCATGAACCTGTGGCTGGAAGGGTTGAACCTTTTTAACTAGTATGGATACATGAGATGTCTGTGTGCAGAAAGAATATTTGTGCTTTGATGCAATCTTATTGACCTGCTTCTATTAGATAGAAGGTGCTTGGGCCAAGGCTGCAGTGGTTGCAGTATCCTTTTGTTCACCTTTTGAACAGATTATGAAGAAGTTGAATTTTGTAGTATGAGATAGTACCTTGCGACACTATTTAGGTGGAATAAAAGTCGTAACTACCTCTATTATTCTATAGAGATGACCCCCCATAGAAACAATGACACCGCAGAGTCGAGACATATAAACAACATGGTGCTTCCACATATATTATTGTACCAAGAGGACATCACAGACATATAGTGGGGAAACATCACATAATACCTCATCCTTGAAGGGATAGATGTCATATGAAAATCAACACTTCTAGCTGACATGAAGATTTTGTCCCTGGAAAAGATACCTGATGTTGTATGGTTGCGGGTGTGGCATTGTCAACAATCCCAATTGTTTTCTGACCTCTTCTAAGATGAGGTTCTTCTGGATTCTTCTATCAATAATAAAATGCAGCGAGTTCCCCTTCACCCACATTTATGAATGAAAAAGGCGCTCCCTTTCTTCAGGATCTGTTGGTTCTTCTGGTTGAATTTTTGTGGTCATTACATTAGCAGTGGGGTCTACGTCGATGATCTATCTTTTACCAGTATTTTCATAATCAGTTTCCAAATTAGGGTTCAACTTCTTGTCTTTGATATCTTCCACCAATTACTATTTTGAGCAACATTCATTAGTGTTGTGCAAGGGTCTTTTTTGGAAATCACACAATTTTCCGGTATCCTTATTTATCTTATCGTGACCCTTATTTTCCTATGGCTTGGACTGGTTTTTGGGAGACTGTTTGTTAGGGATGTCTTTATCATACTTTGGTTATTGTATATTTGCAGACCCAAAATCCTATTTGTTCTGGTGCTTAAATATCTGCTCTATTTTAACAACATATCGATAAGGAGTACTGAGTGATGAGATTTCCAGAAAATCCATTTCAATTTGGATGTATCTGTGTAGAGCCCCACTGTATTTCAAAACCAAATTTCATTCAGATTCATTGATACCTAGCTTGGTGCGCAAGGTATGGAATATATTGGTGAAATCTAGAACTTCTTGGCTCCTCTCTTGCCACGGTGTGGTCCATCTCATGTATTGGTCCTCATAGTTTTCAACAAGGTAATATTGTTCCTTTACCACATCCACAAAAAAAATCCAAGTGGTATCGGCCCCATATATTATAGATTCCTCTGTGGAAATTTTCTCCCAGTAAGTTTCCCACCAATGTTTGACATGGGGGAGAGCCTTAAGGAGTGCGAAGGTGATCTTTTCCCTGTCCAAAAAATTATGAACAAAGAAATAACCTTCTAACAGATTTAACCATTTTTCTAAGGCATCCGCATCTATTTGTGCTTCAAATATGGGAATATCAAAATTAACTTGTACCTTGAAAGGAGAGGTACTTTCAAAGTGGCCACTTTATGAATATGTTCTTTTTGTTATTGATAGGCATTGAAGGATGTGGGAAAAATTCTCCATCATTATGTCCCTCTGTCACATGAGAGCTTGCTCAAGCAACATATTAATAGAATTGTCTGCTATGTCATTTTTATTTTCTTCATCCATGGGGGGTTTATTGGATGTGTGAGACCAATTGTCTTCAATAGAGACAATATAGAGACCCAACTTTCTATACTCAGACCTCGTCAAGGACATGCAGTGAAAAACTATCAAGAGAAGCCTTCTCTAATACCACTGATTCAGATTATTTTTGGCACGAAATGAGAGGGGAGATATAATAAAGAAATGTAGAGATATATATTGGATATCCAATAATATAATAGAAATGTATCATATATGAAACCATAAACAAAGAGATACAGTAAAATACAATTCTCTATTAATGAGCGAAAATGTACAAAGACTGTAAAAATACATAGTGAAAGACTCACTAGAATGGTGGAAGCTTATCTCTGAGAAGAGATGTGTCTGCTACTCGCATTCGTAAGAAGATTATTTTAAAATGAGTCTCCAAAGGCCTTTTTATCATAAATAAAATCCAAAACCCTGACCCGGGAAGATGAAAAACCAACAATTTTGTGGACCTCATTTTGGGTAGTTTGGTGTATCAACTTCTTGGGGGCGTAACATTGGCATACGATCTCTTTTTGGGGTGCACGGTATATTTTTGGAAAGGTATCATCAAGGATATTATTTTGGGGGCTCAATCAGAGCCTTCAACTATCATTGAGAATCTTGATACTGAAAAAAATCTTTTAGGCCCTCAAAATGGCCTCGACAGTTAAAAATTGCTAAAAAATAGTAAATTGCCAAAATTGTCAGAAAACAGTTTTGAGCGAGTTGGAAAAGGTGGGTGGCCATAAATATCCACCTGGATCAATCCTCCCTCCTTAGGAAGCTATGGTATCCATTTCATTGAGTACCCAGGGGAGAGGGAAAAGAGTTTGTTGAATCTGCATCTTGATGAGCTTCTTTCCTTGTTGGAGAAGTTGCACTGCTTAGCTTTTTGAAGGTTGTCATGAACCTGTGGCTGGAAGGGTTGGACCTTTTTAACCAGTCTGGATAAATGATATGTTTGTGTGTAGAAGGAATCTTTCATTTTTTCTGCAATCTTATCAACCTACTTCTGTTGGATAGAAGGTGCTTGGGCCGAGGTTCTAGTGGTTGAAATATCCTTTTGTTCACGTTTTGAACAGATTGTGAAGAAGCTAAATTTTGTAGTATGAGACACTACCTTGCAGCACTATTTAGGTGGAATAGTAGTCAGAACGACCTCAAGTATTCTGTAGAGATGACCCCCCAGAGAAACAATGACACTGTGGGGTCGAGACTCATAAACAATATGGCACTTCCACATATATGGTTGGCCCAAGAGGACATCACCGAAATCTAGTGGGGAAACATTACATAATACCTCATCCTTGAAGGGTTGGATGCCGTATGATGATCGACACTGTTGGATGACACAAATATCTCATCCCTGGAAAAGCCACCTGATGTTGTATGGTTGTGGGTGTGGTTTTGTCGACAATCCCAACTATTTGACAACCTATGCTAAGATGAGGTTCTTATGGCTTCCGCTATCAACAATAAAATGTAGTGGGGTCCCCTTTAGCCACATTTGTGAATGAAAAAGGTGCTCCCTCTCTTCAGGATCTGTTGGTTCTTCTGGTTGAATTTTTGGGGTTGCGACAATAGCAGTGGGGTCTGCGTCGATGATCTGGATTTTACTAGTATTTCTAGAATCTGATTCTGAGTTAGGGTCCAACTCCTTGTCTTTGATCTTATCCATCGATGAATTATTTGAGTGACATTGATTGATGTTGTGCCAGAGTATTTTTTGAAAATCACACCATTTTCCGGTGTCCTTCTTTGTCTTCCCGTGACCCTTATTTTTGTATGGCTTGGACTAGTTTTTAGGAGACTGGTTGTTAGAGCCATCTTTATCATACTTTGGTTGTTCAAGATTTGCATACCGAAACTCCCATTTTTTCTGGTGCTTAATTTCATCTCAATTTTAACAGAATATCGATAAGCAACACCGAGTGGTGAGATGTCCAAAAAATCCATTTCAGTTTGGATGTATCTATGTAGAGCCCTGCAGTATTTTAGAACCAAATTTCGTTCAGATTCTTTGATACCCAGCTTGGTTCAAAAGGTATGGAAGGTATTGGTGAACTTCCGAACTTCGTGGCCCCTCTGTTGATGCAGTGTGGTCCATCTCATGTACTAGTCCTCATAGTTGCCAACAGGGTAATATTGTTCCCTTACCGCATCCACAAAAAAATTACAACTGGGCTTGGCCCCATATATTCCAGACTCCTCTGTGGAAATTTTCTCCCAGTAAGTTTCCCACCAATGTTTGACATGCGAGATATCCTTAAGGAGTGCGAAGGTGATATTTTCCCTGTCGAAAAAATTATGAACAAAGAAATAACCTTCTAGCAGATTTAACCATTTTTTTAAGGCATCCGCATCTATCTGTCCTTCAAATATGGGAATATCAAAATAACCTTGTATCTTTAAAGGAGAGGTACTTCCAAAGTGGATTCTTCATGAATACGAGAATTTTGTTATCGATAGGCGTTGAAGGATGTGGGAAAAGTTCTCCATCATTTTGTCCCCCTGTCATGTGAGAGCTTTCTTAAGAAACATATTAATAGAATCGTCTTCTCTATCATTTTTATTTTATTCTGCCATGGAGGGTTTCTTGGAAGTGCGAGAGAGATTGTATTCAATAGAGAAAAGTTCGAGACCCAACTTTCTATACTCAAACCTCATCGGGGACATGCACTGAAAAACGATCAAGAGAAGCCTGCTCTGATACCACTGATTTGGATTATTTTCAGCATGAAATGAGAGTGGAGATATAATAAATAAATGTACAGATATATCTCACATATCCAATAATATAAAAAAATGTATCAGAAATGAAACCATAAAAATAGAGATATAGTAAAACACAATTTTCTATTAATGGCCGAAAATGTACAAAGACTGTAAAAATACAGAGTGGAAGACTCGCTCGAATGGTGACAACTTATATCTAAGAAGAGATGTGTCCTCTAATCGCATTCATAAGATGATTATTTTACAATGAGGCTCCAAATCCCTTTTTATCATAAATAAAATCCAAAACCCTAACTCTGGAAGATGAAAAACCAATAGTTTTGTGGACCCCATTTTGGGTAGTTTGGTGTATCAACTTCCTGGGGGCGTAACTTTGGCATACGATCTCTGTTTTGGGTGTATGATATATCGTTGGAATGGTATCATAGAGGAGATTCATTTTTGGGTCTCTATCAGAGACTTTGACTATTATTGAGAAGCATGGTCTTGAAAAACCTTCATTTAGGCCATCAAAATGGCCCCAAAAGTTAAAAACTGCTAGAAATAGTAAATTGACAAAATTACCAGAAACCGATTTTGATCGAGTTGGAAAAGGTGGGTGGCCACCAATATCTACATGGATAAGTCCTCCCTCCTTAGGAAGAAATGGTATCCATTGCGTTGATTTCCTGGGGTAGAGGGAAAAGGTTTTTTTGAATCTGCATCTTGATGAGTTGCTTGCTTTGTTGGAGAAGTTGCGCTCCTTAGCTTTTTGAAGGTTGTCATGAACCTGTGGTTGGAAGGGTTGGAATGTTTTAACTAGTTTGGATACATGAGATGTTTGTGTGTATAAGGAATCTTTGAGGTTTTCTTCAATATCGTCGACCTGCTTCTATTAGATGGAAGGTGATTGAGTCGAGGCTGTAGTGGTTGGAGTATCCTTTTGTTCACCTTTTGAATAGATTGTGAAAAAGATGAATTTGTAGTATGAGATACTACCTTGCAACACTTTTTAGGTGTAACAGTAGTCGAAAATACCTCTGGTATTCTGTAGATATGACCCCCTAGAGAAACAATGACACTACGGGGTCGAGACTCATAAACAACATGGTGCTTCCACATATATGGTTGGACCAAGAAGACATCATAGAAATCCAGTGGGGAAACATCACATAATACATCATCCTTGAAGGGTTGGATGTTGTATGACAATTGGCACTATTGGATGACAAGGATATCTCATCCCCGATGAAGCCACTCGATGTTGTATGGTTGCGAGTGTGGTGTTGTCGAAAATCCAAACTATTTGGTGACCTCTACTAAGATGAGGTTCTTTTGGCTTTCGCTATCAAAAATAAAATGCAACGGGGTCCCCTTCACCCACATATGTGAATGAAAAATGTTCTCCCCCTCTTCAGGATCTGTTGGTTCTTCTAGTTGAATTGTTGTGGTCACAACAATAGCAGTGGGGTCTGCATCGATGATCTGTCTTTTACCAATATTTTCTGAATCAGATTCCAAATTAGGGTTTAGATCCTTGTCTTTGATCTCGACCACCAATGATTGTTTTTAGCGACATTAATCGGTGTTGTGCCAGGGGAGTTTTTTGAAATATCACCATTTTCTGGTGTCCTTCTTTATCTTCCCGTGACCCTTCTTTTCCTATGGCTTGGACTGGTTTTCACGAGACTATTTTTTAGGGCCTTATTTATCATAATTTGGTTGTTGCATATTTGCAGACCCAAACTACTGTTTGTTTTGGTGCTTATATTTCTTCTCGATTTTAACAACATACCGATAAGAAACACTGAGTGATGAGATGTCCAGAAAATCTATTTTAGTTTGAATGTATTTGTGTAGAGCCCCATGTTATTTTAGAACCAAATGTCGTTCGGAGTATTTGATACCTAGCTTGGTGCGCAAGGTATGGAAGTTATTGGTGAACTAGGGAAATTCTTAGCCCCTCTCTTTCCGCAGTGTGGTCCATCTCATGTATTGGTCCTCATAGTTGCAAACAGGGTAATACTCTTCCTTTACCGCATCCAAAAACAAATTCCAAGTGGGATCGACCCCATATATTCCAGACTCCTCTGTGGAACTTTGCTTCCATTAAGTTTCCCACCAATGTTTGACATGGGGAAGAGCCTTAAGGAGTGCGAAGGTGATCTTTTCTCTGTCTTAAAAATTATGAAGAGAGAAATAACCTTCTAGCAGATTTAACCATTTTTCTAAGGCATCCGCATCTATTTGTCCTTCAAATAAGGAAATATCAAAATTAACTTGTAACTTGAAAGGAGAGGTAATTCCAAAGTGGCCGCTTGATTAAGACACACTTTTTGTTATTGATAGGCGTTGAAGGATGTGGGCAAAATTATCCATCATTTCGTCCCTCTCTCACGCGAGAGCTTGCTCAAGCAACAGAATAATAGAATCGTCTGCTCTGTCATTTTCATTTTCTTCTGCCATGGAGGGTTTGTTGTAAATGCAAGAGATATTGTATTCAATAGAGACAAGCTCGAGACCCAACTTTCTATACTAGGACCTCATCGGGGACATGCACTAAAAAGTGATTAAGAGCATCCTGCTCTGACACCACTGATCCAGATTATTTTTGTCATGAAATGAGAGTGGATATATAATAAATAAATGTAAAAATATATCTATGATATCCAATAATATAACATAAATGTATCATATATGAAACCATAAACACAAAGATACAGTAAAACACAATTTTTTATTAATGAGAAAATATGTACAAAGACTATAAAAATAAAGAGTGAAAGACTTGCTAGAATGGTGGCAGCTTATCTCTGAGAAGAGATGTGTCCGCTACTTGAATTTGCAAGAAGATGATTTTATAATGAGGCTCCAAATTCCTTTTTATCATAAAGAAAATCCAAAACCGTAACCCCGGAAGATGAAAAACCAACAGTTTTGTAGACCCCATTTTGGGTAGTTTGGTGTATCAACTTCCCAAAGGCATAACTTTGGCTTACGATCTTCATTTGGGGCACACGATAGCTTATTGGAAATGTATCATCTAGGTGATTCACTTTGGGGGATCAATCCGAGCCTTCTGATATTTTTGAGAAGTGTGATCCCAAAAAACCTTCATTTAGGCCCTCAAAATGGCCCTAGAAGTTAAAAACTGCTAAAAATAGTAAATTGCCAAAATTGCCAGAAAACAATTTTGAGCGAGTTGGAAAATGTGACTGGCCACCGATATCCACTTGGATCAATCCCCCCTCCTTATATAACAATGGTTTCCATTGCCTTGAGTTCCCAGGGGAGAGGGAAAAGAGTTTTTTGAATCTACATCTTGATGATCTGCTTGGCTTGTTGGAGAAGTTACACTGCTTATATTTTTGAAGGTTTTCATGAACCTGTGGTTGGAAGGGTTGGACCTATTTAACTAGTCTGGATACATGATATGCTTGTGTGTAGAAGAAATATTTTCTCTTTGCTACAATCTTGTCGACCTGCTTTTGTTGGATAGAAGGTGCCTTGGCCGAGGCTGTAGTTGTTGCAGTATCCTTCTGTTCACCTTTTGAACTGATTGTGAATAAGATGGATTTTCTAGTATGAGATACTACCTTGCGACACTGTTTAGGTGGAACAATAGTCAGAACTACCTCTAGTATTCTGTAGAGATGAGCCCCCAGATAAATAATGACACTACGGGGTCAAGACTCATAAACAACATGGCTCTTCCATATACAAGGTTGGCCCAAGAGGACATCAAAAAAATCTAGTGGGGAAACATCACATAATACCTCATCCTTGAAGGGCTGGATTCTGTATGACAATTGACACTCCTGGCTAACATAGAGATATTGTCCCTCGCGAAGCCACCCGATGTTGTATGGTTGTGGGTGTGGTGTCGACAATCCCAACTGTTTGAGGACCTTTCCTAAGATGAGGTTCTTCTGGCTTCCGCTATTAACAATAAAATGTAGCGGAGGCTCCTTCACCCACATCTGTGAATTAAAAATGTGCTCCCCCTCTTCAGAATTTGTTGGTTCTTATGGTTGAATTGTCGCGGTCCCGACAATAGCAGTGTCATCTACGTCGATGATCTATCTTTTACTAGTATTTTCATAATCCGATTCTAAATTAGGATTCGTATCCTTGTCTTTGATTTTGGCCACCATTTTCTAGTATCCTTCTTTGTCTTCCTGTGACCCTTCTTTTCTTGTGGCTTGGACTAGTTTTTGGTAGACTATTTGTTAGGGCCTTCTTTATCATACTATGGTTGTTGCGTGTTTGCAGACCCAAACTCCCATTTGTTCTGTTTCTTATATTTCTTCTCGATTTTAACAACATATTGATAAGCATCACTGAGGGATGAGATGTCCAAAAAATCCATTTCAGTTTAGATGTAACTGTGTAGAGCCCCACGGTATTTCAAAACCAAATGTTGTTCGAAGTATTGGATACCCATCTTCGTGCGCAAGTTATGGAAGGTATTGGTGAACTCGGGAACTTCTTGGCCCCTCTCTTGCCACATTGTGGTCAATCTCATGTACCAGTCCTCATAGTTTCCAACAGGGTAATATTGTTCCTTTACCGCATCCACAAAAACATTCCAAGTGATATCGACCCCATATATTCCAGACTCCTCTGTGGAACTTTTCTCTTCATAAGTTTCCCACCAATGTTTGACATGGGGGAGAGACTTAAGGAGTGTGAAGGTGATTGTTTCTGTATCGTAAAAATTATGAACAAAGAAATAACCTTCTGGCAAATTTAACCATTTTTCTAAGGCATCTGCATCTATCTGTCCTTCAAATATGGGAATATCAAAATTAAATTGTAACTTTAAAGGATATGTACTTCCAAAGTGGCCTCTTGATGAATATGTTCCTTTTGTTATTGATAGGAATTGAAGGATGTGGGAAAAATTCTCCATCATTTCGTCCCTCTGTTGCGTGAGAGCTTCCTCAAGCGACAGATTAATAAAATCGTTTGCTTTGTCGTTTTTATTTTCTTCCTCCATGGAGGGTTTCTTGGATGCATTAGAGAGATTTTATTCAAGAGATACAATCTAGAGACCCAAATTTCTATACTCGGACCTCGTCGGGTACATGCACTAAAAAATGATCAAGAGCAACCTGCTCTGATACCACTGATACAGATTATTTTCGGCACAAAATGAGAGCATAGGTATAATAAATAAATGTACATAGATATCTAGGATATCCAATAATATAACATAAATGTATCAAAGATGAAACCATAAACGCAGATATACAGTAAAACACAATTTTCTATTAATGAGCGAAAATGTACAAAGACTGTAAAAATACAGAGTGAAAGACTCATTAGAATGGTGGCAGCTTATCTCTGAGAAGAGATGTGTCCACTACTCACATTCACAAGAACAAGATTTTACAATGAGGCTCCAAGGCCTTTTTATCATACATAAAATCCAAAACCCTAACCCCGGAAGATGAAAAACCAACAGTTTTGTGGACCTCATTTTGGGTAGTTTGGTGTATCAACTTCCCGGGGGCGTAACTTTGGCATACAATCTCTGTTTTGGGTGAATGATAGTTCTTTGGAAAGGTATCGTCGAGGAGATTAATTTTTTGGGATCAATAAAAGCCTTCAACTATCATTAAGAATCTCCATCCTGAAAAAAAATTCATTTAGGCCCTCAAAATGGCCCCGACAGTTAAAAATTGCTAAAAATAGTAAATTGCCAAAATTGCCAGAAAACAATTTTGAGCGAGTTGGAAAAGGTGGGTAGCCACTGATATCCACCTAGATAAAAGAGAGAAAATTATCCGTGTGGAAAAATATAGCATATAGGTGACCAACAACAAGATTCCAACACATTTAAGACTCGTCTAGGTACTAGAAAAACTAAAAAAGTTGGGCCATACAAATATAAAAAGGTATTTCCCGCTAAAATCATGATAAAGATCCAAAACATGCTAGGGGAACATATAGAATTAACCAAAGACCCGCTCTTAGTCTATCTGAATCCATTCACCTAGGAGTTATCATCGCAGTTGAATTCACATAAGTAATCTTCAATAGATTAGTTGGGCCAACAACATGAGTAGTAGTCGATTTTAGGGAATGAACAACGAATAATTGAACAAGGAAAGAAACAACAACAGTCGACCGCAAAAGTTGAGAAACAATTGTCCAACTTGATTCAACAATTGAGTCAACATAAAGATCAAAGTCAACCATTGGGACAAAACTTCAACCAACCAAATGATAATCTTGTAAAAGGGAATGAACAACGAAAAAAATCTCAAGAAAATAAACGAGATTAGTTTACTGGTAATGTGGGTGAAGAACACAAGCCCAAGAAATAAAAAGACCAACATATTGAGAAAACAAAGGACCTAGGTCCAACTGAACAATCAACCCCAAACCAAACACAACAACAATAATCAAAGCACCTAGAACATGCAAAGGATAAATAAGTAATACGAGGAGCACCCACTTAGATGGGACCACAAGTCATTACGAATCACTAGCTAATTTGTTAAACCCTAGAAAAATCCCCATGTTAAGTATAAAACCCGTTATTAAGCCCTAGATATTGAATTATTATATTTCTAGTGTTATCTCTCTTATGGATTTCTATCCCCAGCTCATGGGTGACCTAATTTTGAGATACATAACAACAAGTCTATGGCTTGGTGGAACGTCTGTCCCAATAAGTTGGTTGCACAACTATTTTAAAATACAATTGTTTTATCTGTTTTATGTGTTATATTTACAAGCTTAATGGTTGTGCATTCACTCTGTGTTTAATAAGGATTTACATGTTTTTTTTTTGAGTTATTTAAACTGCATTCATTTCAATTTTAGCATGTATTAGAAAATAGTTAAATATGTGCATAATTTATAGCTGGTAAGCTACAAGAAATTAGTTAGCAATTTTTTTTAATTTTATGAGTATTTCCACACATAATGTTCCTTAGTCAAGCTAGGGAATGTTACACTACTATGGTTTCTTCATAAAACAAAATTCATGCATCATTAAACATCATTGTAAGAAAGTAGAAGAAAAACAAACCCCAATCTAACAAACATGTAAAATATCACCACAAAAAAAAAATGGAAACCTAATATTTAATTCTAATTGTAATAAATTAAAAAAAGAAGAAGTTTAAATCCACTTGGTTTAAGTGAATGTTGCAATCCATGATTCATAATTTTTTTTAGTGGAGAAATAACAACATGTGTTGCAACACCACTTGAATTAGGAGTAGAGGGTGCAACTATAATGGGATAATGGTGCATTATAAACACTTGTATTATATTTGTTTTAGCTTACTAATCATGATTTGTTTGTTTATCTTGTCCATGATATCAACATAACCTCTAATGGTACTAATAACATTACTCCAAAGGATGAATCCTACAACATGGAGGACAAATTCCAATATGGTTGAAGTCAAAAACCCAATGTGATGTCTAAAAATGTGTAGGAGCCTATATTTTTTTATAACCAAATCTGGAAAATTGTTTATATGAATCAAAAAATATGTTGTAGAAGAGATAAATAGCATAAGTACAATGTTCTTGAAAACTTTAGATAAATTAAGCATGAAAAATCCTTGTCCAAAATTCCCAGTTTACTAAATAATACTAAAAGAGATTTCCAACAGTTCACATAAGTATAGATCCTATAAAAACTTCCTACTGTCAATAAAACCTTGAAATACATAAGAATGTTAAATTATATTGTATTTTTCATCTTCTTTCATTCCTTGCATAGAGTGTGGTGGTTCTAGATCATCTATTTCCATGGATTCAAAGAGTTGTTTCACATTGTATTATTCCTTGATTTCTCCATTCTCTGTGGGGTTTGAATTTATGTGGTTGGAAGAACCTAAAATTCCATTCTGAATCTATTACAAGTTTCTTATAAAGTCACAATCCACTTCCAACTACATTACCCTCCGATTCAATTGGGCCAAAATCCCCATAATAGTTTCATTCTGTGAAGTAATTTGATTATCATGATCCTAAATTTTCATTGTAATTATGAAAAGGATGTCCCTTTTGTCTCTAATTAACTCCTTTTTCACTTGAATAACTCACATTACCTCTTGATAATCCATCACAGTCTTAAGGAGGGTACACAAACAAAGGAGAAGTAGAACTCAACACACAAAAAGACTGAACCAAATTCTACCAAAGCTTGCCACTGCAAAATCAAGAATCGCAAGATGAAATGATCCTGAGCTAAAGATAATGCCCAAGGATAAAGAGAAAAAAGGATTCCAACACAAGTCCAAAAAACAGAAAGAGCACCCAAAAATCCAGAGAAACTTGTAACCAAAATGAGCCAAAAGCAAGACAAATAGAGCTAACCAAAACTTTGGATCCAAATCAAAGGAAAATGCTAAAATGAAAAATAAAATATCCCACCTAAAACCAAATCCTAGCCATGCAGAGGGAGGTGAATAAGCCTTGAAGAAACACTTTCTTCCCTTAGACCCTCCTCAACTAAAATTCATTATTCCACCTGCATTGAACAAATTTCCTCTTCATCATTCAATTATACACCACTTTTTCATCTTGTGCATACACATAAGAATGGGGGGTCTCTTCACATTAATGAAGGATCTTGATAATGGACTACTATTGAGATCATTTCCTGTTTTTGGGTTTTCCTTCCCTGTTTTATCTTCCCAACTTCTTTTTTCCATTTATTTTCTCTCTTCTACACCTCCCCTTGTTTCCCTCTTTATTTTATCCTTTCTTCTCTCCCTTTCTAGTTACCATACTTAGTCATATTTAAGTGATCGATGGGTTTGTGGGTTGTTGAAACTTCATCTCCATCCACTTTCCCATGTCATAAGTCTGCTGCTACACTTATCCTTTTTTTTTTCAATTTCCCAGGTTCAAGCCCTCATCCTCCAAGTTCCGTGATCTTCACTTTTCACCCCAAGTTCTGTGATCTGCATTTTGACCATCAAATTTTTTGTCGGTTTTGAACCCTAAAGTATTTCATTCCTTCTACATGCAAGTATGATCAATTGCCTTTCTACACTTAACATATTTTTTATCATCCATAATTGCGGGTTGGCGGGTTCATGAAAGCTCCATTTGCAAACTCGATCTCTTCCTTTCCCACCATTTTCTTTCTTTTCCCAATATGAATTAAGTGTTTTTTAATGATAACAATTGTTTTGCAGGCTCCGAAAAGATCGTCATTAATGGCGAAAGGCTCGAGGAATTACTTATTAAATTGCATTAGATCACCATTTTCCATGGGATTAAATTATTATCATCTCTCTGAAATTATTTGTTTGAGGTTATTATCCAGCTGAAGAAATACTTCCATCAACTTATGGAGGCATCATCTAGACAACATTTTTTTGGTGATACTTTAAATATCTTTGGTCGTGAAGACAAGAACTTCCAGTGGTCAAGAGAATATTCATATTATGCCTCTCCTCCTACACAGAAAGATGTAATGTGAGCACATGGAATCGCTCGTGTTGGGTGTGTTCCTGAGGTTTTTTGTTGTAAATAACTTGTTGCATGGTTTGTGGAAAAGTATATGCCAAGTCAAAGAATTATACAACTCCAGGATCATTCTCCGATTTCTCTTTCACCACAATTTTTTCGCAAGATGTTGAATCCGCCAGAGGTGTATCTTACTTTAAAGGGAGAAGACTGTAGAGATTTTTGGAAGAAACATAAAAATGGGCTTGACCTCCTACTTGAATATTTGGAGAATCCTGCATCTATTCCAAAATACATAACCTGAATCCAGGTTGTGTCTTTGAAAAAACCTTATCGAGAGATTTCATGGCTATTTATTAGGTTGACAAATTAGGAAAGAATTACTTCTATCTCTCGCATGATTCTATATATTACGTATTTTACAGTAAAATAACATGCCATCTTTGACTGGGGAAAACTGATTTCTATCGAAATCTCATCACAGTTATCACACTATAAAAAGGAAAACAAATTATTTATGGATTCTTATATGATATTTTCTATTGTGTATTGTTGTTAATTCCTAAACTTAACCATAAGTAAGAGGGTGAACTGTGAAATATATCCAGTTACCTTTTGGTATCAGGACCTATGGAGACATAAGACCCCTCTGTATTTCTATGAAGTTTATAATGATTTTGTTTCAGTCTTCAAAAGGATGTTGTTGGATGAAAATACTTCAAGGATATCTGACCAAGCTAACAGATTCTTAGAGAAAAAAGGAACAATAGAAAAAATGGAGAATCACAGTGTCATAAGGATATTATTTTCAAAAGAAAATCCTTCTTTTCTCTCGTATCATGTATCTAAAAGACTATTTATTACAGAGGTGGCAAGACAATATAAGTTTTGGCTACATTTTTTCCATGAAAAAAGGAAAAAAACAATTTATTCCCCTGCCATGGAAGATTGGAGATTTCATGTTCAGAAATATAAATAAAATTGACGACTATGCAAATCATTTCAACAATGTGAATTTAAAGTATTCTGAAAATATCAAAGGATTTGATTCAAACAAAATCTTTGTAGGACATATGCTTTTGGTGGGATTCAATAACTCTTTCATCTAGACTATCTTGAATGAAGAAGAAGAAGGTAACAAAAAAAGTACTCTTGTACACAATGTTGGTGACTTTGAAACATTACTCAATAGTAATGATTTTTATAAGAGAATGGGAAAAGGTCCTAATGAAAGAAGTTCTCAAACTCCAATTTTTACTCCCAAGAATACCACATTCTTGAGCTATGCTCCAAGAACCCACCCAATTAAAAAGGTTGTCAATAGTAGTTCAAGTGGAGGGGGAGAGAAGAATCCTCCCCCTAGGAAAATTGAGAGTTCACATAAGTTCCCTGTGAGAAAGAAAATGAAGAATTTAGTGCAAGAGTAACATGATAATCTTATAGAAAATGACATCCAAACATTTTCTCTGGAGGACATGGAGCTAGAAGTAGATATTGAGAAAATATTTCCCGTAATGGAACAAAAGGAAAATATGTATCAAAAAAATTATTTATTGGAAGTCGTTCCAAATGAGACATTTAGTGAATAAGAATCCTTCACTTTTCAAAATGTTGCTTTTGATAAAGAGTCTAAAAAGTTGATTGTAGAAATAAGTGACCAAAAGAATGATCCAGGTGGATATTGGTAGCCACCCACCTATTCTAGCTAGCTCCTCTTGACAGTTTTTAGTTCAACACGTTCTTTTGTACTTCTTTGTAATTGTGGGTTATACACTTTTGGGGTTGTTTGAAGCCCTAGAAATATTCCAGGTGGATACTGGTGACCTCCCACCTAATCCAACTGCCTTATTTTGGAAGTTTTCAAGTCAACACATTTTTCTGTACTTCCAGGGCCATTTTGGGGCCCTAAACAATGTTTTTTTGGCTTTCCAAAGTCAAAATATAAACGAAGTCAATGTTTGATGGCATAACCTGTAGTTCTCAAAAATATCTTTCTAATGGGCTATCACACACCTGAAACATAGGTCGTATGAAAAGGTTACAACCCTGGGAATTTGAGGCACCAACTTATCCATCAGGGCCCACATAACTTTTGGTGTTTCATCTCCTTGTGTTAGGTTTTTGGAATTCATGAGTAATGTTAAAAAGGCCTCTGGAGCCTCATTGTAATCATTCTTCTCAAAGGGATATGTGTAGCAGCCACATCTCTTCTCAGAGATAGCTACCACCATTAGAGAAAATTGTTTTCATGCAGTTTTACAGTTTCAGCCTATTTCATTTATTCAATGCAAGTTATTGTTCAATGGATATCTATTGTTTTTCTTTGTATATATTTGTTATTTTATTTAGTATGTTATTCATTTCATTCTACTCATAAATCTGGATCAGTGGTATTAGAGCGTTCGACTCTTCATTTATTTTTCTTCATGCATGTCACTGACAAGATCTGGGTACAATAAGTTGGGACACAAACCAGTTGAGCCTTTGCAAGATCAGTTGCGCCGAGACCCAAAAAAACCCATTGGGGATAAAAATAAATATGATGGAGCAGGAGATCCTTTTAAAATGTTTCTCGAGGAATCCCTTGCGCAACAAAGGAACAAAATGATGGAAAAAATTCCACAGATCCTTCGGCGGTTGCCCATAGAAGACACATCTTCATCAAGAAGCAATGTAACCCCCTTCAAGGTACATGTAAATTTTGATATTCCATTATTTGAAGGACTGATAGATGCATATGTTGTAGATAAATGGATGAATCTGCTCGAAGGGTACTTTTCGGTCCACAACTTTTCCAATAGGGAAAATATTACTTTTGCACTGCTCAAGGTTGTCCCCCATGTTAAGGATTGGTGGGATACTTACTTTGAGAGAATGGACATAGAGGAATATGCAATATTTTCGGTCACCCCCACATGGGATTCCTTTAGGGATGCCATTAAAGAACAATACTAACCTGTTAGAAGCTATGAGGACCAGTACACAAGATGGACCACCCTGCATCACGAAAGGGATTAGACAACAACAAATTTCACCAATATTTTCCATACCCTACACACCAAATTGGGTATCAAAGACTCTGAGTGACATCTGGTGCTCAAATATTGAGGTTGTATACATAGATACATTAAAAAAAATTGGAGTTTCTGGACATCACATCATTAAGCAGAAGAGGCGAGAGTCCGGATTTGTAAACTCCTCGCAACCAAAGCAGGGAAAAGGTAGCCCCAACCCACAAAATAATGGATAGAGAAAATATGGACACTCTCAAGACAACCAATCCAAGCCACAACACAAGAAACATAATGAGAAGTCGAAGAAGGACATGGGAAAATGGTGTGAATACCATAAAATCCCTTGACACAACAACGAAGAATGGAGCTTCAAGAAATCACTCATGGTTGAGATAAAATATTCTAAGTTAGAGGCAGATTCTGACTCTGAATCAAATCCAGAAGGAGGGAAGAATATTATCAATGTTGAACCCAGTGCCACTGTTTCTACCACCAAATTCCATCCAAGCAAACCAGAAGAACCAGAGGAAGGGGAATGACTTTTCACTCACAGATGTGGGTAAAGGGGACTCCACTTCATTTCATTGTCGATAGAGGTAGTTAGAAGAAATTGATCTCAACATAGGTCATCAAGTAGTTGGACATACCGATGACACTGCACCCTCAACCCTACACCCTTGGATAGCTTTGCCAAGGAAGAGATCTCTATGTCATACAACAGTGTCGTCTTCCCTACAACATCAAGTCGTTGAAAGATGAGGTATTGTGTGATATTTCTCCCCCTGAAGTTTGTGATGTTATTTTAGGAAAACCATATTTGTGGAAGAAACATTTTTTGTATGAGTCTAGACCCCATAGTGTTATTATTACTTTGGGTAGATAATTGTATAGGATACTAGAGGTAGCATCGCCTACCACTATTTCTTTAATATCTTCTAAGAAATGCAGTAAGGTCATTTCACATGCCTGTAATTTTGTATTCTTTGTGATCCGTGCTCAAAATAAGTAGAATGTCACTGCCACATCCGTGGCCTCTACACAAAGCCTCTCTTTGCAGTAGAAGCAAGTGGATAGGATTGTGGAAGAGTACAGAGAGATATTCTCCTCACCCACCGGGGTATCTATGCACTATCAAGTCAAGCATCCATTTGATCTAACCCCCAATGCACCTTTGTCTAATGGATCAGTCTATTGTCACTCATTGATGGAAAATGATGAAATCAAGCGTCAGATCCAAGATCTGCTTCAAAAGAGGCACATCAAACCAAAATCCTCCCCTTGGGGAAGATCGATTGTACTGGTGCAAAATAAAGACATGACCTAATGACTCTACATTGATTACATAACATTAAACAAAATCACTGTTAGGAACCAATACCAATTCCTAGAATTTATGACCTTCTTGACCAACTCAAGGGGGAAACGTTCTTCAAAAATATTGATCGAAAGTATGGCTATCACCAGGTTCCCATCGAACTAACTGGTGTATGGAAGACAACTTTCAAATATAAATAAGTTCTCTTCGAATGGATGGTCATGCCCTTTGGCTTAAAAAATGCACCAAACACTTTCATGAGGTCGATGGATGATGTATTGAGACCCTTCACCAATTATTTTGTGGTGGTATATTTGAATGACATCCTCATCTTCAAGATAAATTGGGAGGAGAACATGTAGCATATTTAGCAGGTTTTGAGCACTCTGCCGCAACACAATCTATATGCCAACCTGGAAAAATGATCCTTTGGCATGAATAGGGTCCAATACTTTGGAAACATTGTTGATGAGCATAGGGTACATGTTGATTCAGCTAATATCCAAGTCATCCATGAATGGCCAGCCCCAACCACATTAATCGAGGTTCAGAGCTTCTTGGGACTTGCCAACTTATACTGACGATTCATGTTGGGATTCTCCCATATTGCATGGGCCCTCAACCAAGTGACCAAGGGAGGTTTAAGGGAAAATTTTGCATGGGGGAAGGAACGACAATGAGAATTTGATGATCTAAAGAATCACATGTGCTTAGCTCTAGTACTCTCCTTACCTGATCTGCAACAACTGTTTGAGATTGAGACTGATGCATCCAACTATGTTGTAGGTGCAGTTTGAACTCAACACGGTCATCTGGTAGCATAACCTAGTGAGACACTCTTAGATACTGTCCGGATATACCACACCTATGACAAGGAAATGTATTCCTTTATACAATCCTATAGTTAATGTAAAAATTACATTCTGGGAAAGGAGACAATCATCCACACTGATCACAAGCTGTTGTAGTTCATATAGACACAAGGGAAGTTGTAGAAGGACCTCCATAAGAAGTGGTCCACCTACATGCAAAAATTCCATCTCAACATCAAGTATAAGACAGGGAGCACAAATCATGTCGTTGAATGCCTCAGTCGACCTCATGTGGATGCACTCACCACCATGCTCCATTAGTGTGGACATGAGGCATCTGAGTGGCCCCAAATTTATCAACAAGATCTGCACTTCGCCACCACCTATAAGCTCTTGGGTACATGCGCGAATGTCATCGATTTTCACATTCAAGATGGATTATTATGCCATTTTGTCCATCTCTATGTTCCTATAAGAAAACATGCAAAAATGATTTGGGAGGCTCACTATAGTCAGATGGTAGAACATGTTGGTGTGGAGAAAAATGTGGCCATTATACATAAACATTTTTTTGGCCAAAAATTTGATAGGACGTCAGCCAATATATCATATCTTGCACTGTTTGTTCCATTTCCAAGCTAGCCATCAAGAAGCAAGGCTTATAAATCCCTCTTCCTACTCCCAAGAGGCCTTGGGAATCCATCTCAATGGATTACATGTATGGCTTTTCGTCCACCAAGAAAGGAAATGATTGTGTATTTGTGGTAGTTGATCGGTTTTTGAAGATGGCCATTCTCAGAGCCTTCAAGAAGAGCATCACAGTGACAGATAGTTCCAATCTCTTCTTAGAATGAGTGTGGTTCCATTTTGGTATACCACAAACCATCATCTCTAATTGGGAAAGAAAGTTCCTGAGCACATTTTGGTTGAGTCTCTGGTCACTGTTAGACACCAGGCTCACTGAATCCACTACTTTCCACCCCCAAACTGATGGAAAGACATAGGTTGTCAACCAGATGATTTTACACATCCTACACATGTACAACTCTAAGAATCTGTGTACATGGGATGAGAGTCTTCCCTATGTTTAGCACTGCTACAACAGGGATATCCATAGCTCCACACACCATAGCCAATTTTAGGTGGGGCTAGGATTCCAAACCTTGGGTCCCATTGATGTTGCACTACCTCTTGAAAACACACAAGAAGAATCTTCCCATGTTCAGTCTGAGGCCAACAAAGCCACTATATTCATTGAGAGAGTTCAACACATATGCCAACAGGTCCATGAGATTTTTCAGAAATCCAATGCTAAGTACAAGCAGCGCCATGATCAACACTAGGTACTGCAACAATTTCAAGTGGAAGACAAGGTATGGTTACATTTGCAGAAAGATCTACTTATAGGGCCCCATCGGAAGCTTATCCCACTTCGCTATGGTCCTTATACTATCACAAAGGATGTGGGTAGCAATGCTTTTGAGCTCAACACTCCACCCTTCCTTGGCTTGCACCTAATGTGCAATCTGGACCTCCTTAGGCCATATTTTCCACGATTATTGGAAACTTCAAAGATCCCAGAACAACTGACACCAATAGAGCTCAACCTTGACTGCATGGAACAAACATCCACTGATCAGATAGTGGACACATAGGTCAAGGGAACTCGCGAGAAGAGGATCCAAATATATCAGGTTGTCAAAGCAGGGCAAGTCCTACACTAAGGAAAGTGGCTCACCTGGGGCCAAATTCAATAGAAGGTTCCTCAATTGATGGGGTAACTCAACGCAATGGATACCATTTCTTCCTAAGTGGGGAGGACTAATCTAGGTGGATATTGGTGGCCAACCACCTATTCCAACTGGCTCCTCTTGACAGTTTTTAGTTCAACACATTCTTTTGTACTTATTTATAATTTTGGTTTGTACACTGTTGGGGTTTTCTGAATCCCTATAGATATTCTAGGTGGAGACGGGTGGCCACCCACCTAATCCAACTAGCTTATTTTGAAAGCTTTCATGTCAGCACATCTTTTTGTACTTATAAGGCCATTTTGGGGTCCTAAAAAATGTTATTTTGGCTTTCCATGGTCAAGTTATAGTCAGAGTTAGAGTTTGAAGGCATAATGTGTAGTTCTTAGAAATACCTTTCCAACGGGCCATCACACGCCTAAAATGAAGGTTGTATGCAAATATTACGACCTCGGGAAGTTGAGGTACCAACTTACCCATCAAGGCCCACATAAATTTTGGCATTTCATGTCCTAGGGTTAGGATTTTGGATGTATAGGGGTTTTTCATTCATGAGTAATGTTAAAAAGGCCTCTGGAGCCTCATTGTAATCATTCTTCTCAAATGGATGTGCGTAGCAGCCACATGTCTTCTCAGAGATAGCTACCACCATTCAAGCAAATTGTTTTCAGTTCTGCAGTTTTATAGTTTCAACCTATTTTATTTATTCAATAGAAGTTATTGTTCGTTGGATATATGTTGTTTTTCTTCATATCTCTATGCTATTATATTCAGTCTGTTATTTGTTTCATTCCACTCATAAATCTGGATCAAATAATTAAAATGTAAAGTCTCATTCAGAGGTTGAACTGAAGGACATGCGACTGTCCAAAATTTCCAAAATCCACAGGGAAACCGGGGATTCTCTTGATGATACTATTGATGGTTTGCAAGATGAAAAATCTAAGTTAAAAGAAAGGAACAAAGAATTGGAAAATTCCTTAATGCCTCTTCCAATCCTAGAAAGTTCTTTGTCAATGGTTAAACCAACTACACTTGTTATTAAGTTAAAATGATCTTCTAGTTTACTCACAACAATCTGAATTTATGTAGAGAAAAACATTAAAAAGAGTATGTCACTCATAACAAAAGCATGAGAGGTATCAAAAAATATTGTTTCTTTCGACTCAAGGGAACATTATTTTCATGAGTATCTAAAAGATGATTTAAAGAATGAAGAAGGCTTCTATGCGGTTGTTGTCTTGCCATTTAGAATAAAATTCTCAAACATGAAAGAATTGAGAAGAAGAGAAGAGGATATGCCTTCTCCAAGTCGAATTAAACAACATAATGCTTGTTGGAAAGAAAATATCAAGAATTTGAATAACATTGTCCAAGCATGTAGCGAAGCCATAGTTAAAAGAGAAGAATTGTTTAAAAGAATCCCAAAGATAGATATGGAATGAAACATTGATGAGGTAGAAGACCCTAAGTTAATTCTAAATTCAATGTTTGAAAAATAAACAATTTGATGAACAAGTTGAGACATTAAAGGGGTTATCAACTCAGAAATTTTATGGCATAATTGAATATAATGAAGAAGAGAGATAATTGGTTGGTTGATTATTCTATGAAAAATCAAGATATTGAGGAGGCAGTACATGGAATTTCTCTTGACTTAAGAGACTTGGAAGGAGAATTATTCAATATCAAAATCAAGAATGAAATAAATGTTGCACCAATGAAAAAATACATTGAAGATTGCTTTAAAAAGGCAATTGATAAATTAACTAAACAAGGTGAAGAAGCAACAATTGAGGTGGTTCCTATAAATGTCAATGAGGAAAATAAAGGACATCAAAAACAAATTTAACAAGGAGATATACCATCGTAGTAATTTTATGTTGATCACATCTTGCTTTCTTTATCAGTTTTTAATTCAGTTACTCCAGTTCTTTGACTAGAAAGGTTTAACTGAAATATGATAACTACTTCATGTCTTCTTTCTAGGTCTTTCTACTCTGCCATCGCCCACCATCTTCTTTCCACAACTTACTTCTTTTTTATGTTTTATTTATGGTCCACGGGAGCCCCAATCCCAATCCTAAGGACAAACACATTTAAATTTCAAAGCTTTGTAACATACTCTATATTTTTTAGAAATCCCAAGAGAGCTATTTCGGGATCTGTTTTGATGGTGTTTTATAACTCTGAGTTTTGAGTATAAAATATTTGAGATTGATCGAGCATTTTCTTTATTTGAGCTCCACATGTGTTTACTCTATTAAATTTCTCTTATGTGTGCATACCATTTTCTTTTATTTTATGTGATAAAAAATATTTAATTTAATTATGATGGATGTGAGGAAATTCTTCTTACGTTTTTTAAATATGTGATGTGTGAGGTTCCTGGTCATCTCTCAGGAACTTTCTTTAAAAACAAAACTATTTATTTTACTGCAATTTTTATATTTCTTTGAATATCACAAAGGACTTTCTCAAAGTCCTATATTATTTTGAAAATCTAAAATTCCAAGAAAATATTTAGCCAAAGAGGAGAACCACCTCTCTAAAAATGAAGGGGGACTAATGTCCTCATGAGGTTGTCGTTTCAGTCCTAATGGATTCAAGTGTCAACAACTACCTCATGATAGGCATGTGGCTTCATTAAATTATGGTTTTAGATTGTGAGTGGGTTGCTATTATAAGGTATGGCTTGGGAGTGTAATGAGACATTGAGATTTAATACCCAATTTTTTTTCTTTGTGGCCTCATTGGTGAATCTACCAACCTACATATTTATTTCTTATGAAACTTGTATGAACTTGCTTCTTTCTTTATTCCCAATAGGATGAAGTAAATATGGAATAACGATTGATGAATATCCAATCACAATAATGGAGAGGATTTTCCAAGTTATAGCTAATTTTTTACCTTGAAGGAGATAATAGGCATCTACCTAATTGTCGGTAAATATTCCAAGACCCCAGGCATGTTGCAATTCATTTTGTCCCTTGAGACCTTGGATGGTACCCCCTACATATTTCACCCATGGATTTCCTTTTGAGGCACCACATACATACATACATACATACATACATACATACATACATACATACATACATACATACATACATACATACATACATACATACATACATACATACATACATACATACATACATACATATATATATATATATA
>ML788140.1:601109-611111 GCA_009831015.1 Picea engelmannii | reverse complement strand
AAAGGAATATGTTGGACTGAGCTAACCACAAAAACAAATTTTGTTAAAGATATCATACATAAGCATTTAAGTACATAGCCCTACATCAAACCACATATATGCATAGGAACATAATCAATGTACTTTTTATAGAAGAAGGGATACAATGGACCAAGTTAAATATGATGAAAACAATGGAACCAATAATAGTTCCATATATCCAGTGAATATCTATACAACATCATAATAATTAGGATCAGGAAAACATTTGAACTGCACTAACATAGAATTAGCAAAAGAGAACATAAGTTTGATGGCATGTAATTTTTTCATCTTATGAAAAAATTAATAAAAGCATGTGTCTAACCAAGCAATTAAAATGTTCTATTGCACTATCAAATTAACTATCATGACCTTAAATAGTATCTCTCATATGCACAATATGGGCAAACTAGTAGTAGTTATGTCTTCCTAATTAAGGAAGTGAATAAGGAGAGCCACAAAACTCGACACCATATCTTTCCTTTCATCATTTGATTCATCAATATCATTATCTAAGTCTGTAGGAGTGATGGTCACATCTGGCTTCAACTGGGAAGATTGAAGAAGTGAAGGTGTCACCACATTCATGTAAGGAAATCTTGACCCAAACACTTGCAAAGTCTTTCCCATGCATGTTCAACAACATCAATTCCATTTGCAAATGAAAACATCAGGAAAAAATAATTAAAAATAAGCCATTTGTCATCTAGGGGTCCAAAATAAAATTAAGAAAACAAGAATTAATGTTGGAGATGGAAAACAGTTCAAATAATGTTGACCCATATAGCCATAAATAACTATAATGAAGAAAGATTCATGTTTCCCAACCCATAAGAAAAACAACTACTCATACGGGATACTTTTATTAATAGTACACAAATGACCAAATGATAGGTCAATGGGACTAGACATTAAAATAAGTGGCCACTAAACAACGTGTCTAGAACAGTCCTAGAGCTAAAATGTTTACAAAATGCAGGAGATAACATACTAAAAAATGTTAGGAAAAAAACCAGAGGGTTTAGTAGGTCTAATTAATCATATTGATAAAGGGTTTCAATACCTTCTAAACATGTATATACCTGATAAGTTTTAACATATTCTTTCTCATGTATTTTAGTTAAATGCATAAATAGGACACTCGCTTTGCAACAACCCACCAACACTTCTACTAACTTTGCTAACATCACCCATGGTAACCTTGTTCTTTCAAATTTCACAAAATGGTAACAAAACTGACCCTGAAAAAAAGGTAGCAAAGAATTCATGAATGGACACATAGTAACATCCCATCCATGGAAGATTCCCCATAAATAACTATATGTAAGATATATTTACATTATTCAACGATGGTGTGTAGCATGTCGCTTGTAAATTCAGGAAGCAAGGTTTACATCTTTTTTCACATATGACATACTGTAACTGAAGCACTTGCTTACTTCATGTTTAGCTGCAGTAATGTTAAGTAATTGAGACGATCATATGCAACTTGGAAACTATGAGTTGCTGACGTTTTCCCTCTCAAGTGTTATTACAAAAAGTCTAAAACATAGCAATTTGGTGGAAAAAATTATATTGGCTACTTCAGCAAAGTATGCAATTCATCTAAGTTAGATGTTGGTTCCTCTGGTTTATGTCTCCATTGTGGGTGACAAAAATATTACTTCAACCCTTTCATTGCTATTGAAAAAATTCATCTCCATATAGCCTATGGCTTAAGTGCCTACCCATTACCATGGGATTTCATTCAACAAATGTGATCTTAAAATAATCTAAGAACAATGTAGAGTGGGTACACATACCTGGGGGATGGATTCTTCATACCCATTACCATGGATGTACATACATATCAAAAAGGTACATATACCCGTCCCATGTTGTACCCTTCCATAACCTGCAACACCTTCCCATACCCCACCTTACCTTGGGTGAGTTTGGTAATGGAACCCAATTTTGGGTATGCAGGTGTTGATTTTAGCACAAATTAATTATTAAAATTCCCCACTAAGGTTTCATTTAGGATGGGCCCAACAAGAAACCCTAAAAAAACTAAGTGTTGTGGGTGTTTCCCCTTTTATACCTATAAACCTTAGTTTCATGCTCACTTTTTCATTTCCAGTTTGGCTATCTCATCTTGGAAGAGACCAGCAAAGAATTGGTGTAAGTAATAATAGGATTTAAGGGCGAAGCCACCCTCTGAGCACCTTAACCTTGAGAGAGAATCACTCCAAAAGAAAACCTAGGCTCGATAGCCAAACAAGGGTAGCGCACCTTTCCCCAAGGACAGCGCACCAAACAAGAGCTGATCAGATAGTCCAAACCATAACCAAGAGATAGTCCAAGCCAAATGGAATCTGCTAGTTGTAGCAGCTGCAATGGCATCTCTCCTCCAAACCTGTGCACAAACTGGGAAACTATAGTGCGCACAAGTGTTGCTCTGCAATTCTGAGAATGTCTTCCTGAATGAAGACTGACCTCCTGTATTTATACTAATTCTGGCTAATTGCCTGGGCCAACTTCTCATTCTGGGTATCTATCTGTTCAATATATATTATTTCTTCTGGCCGACTTCTTCAACAGGAGGAATATAGATGGAAAGTGTTAAGTATGGAAAAAGTATGGGTATGTTACCCCTATCAAGGCCTCCTAGTAGTACCTCTTTTCCCCAAGAGTGACAACACTTGACTAGAGTACATATGATGGCCATTAAGGTGAAACAAGGAAAAAAGCATAACTTCCAAGCATCATGATTCATTATCTGAATTCAACCCATGATCCTTACCTAAATGTCCAATACATTAAATGTAACACTTTGTATGAAACAATGGCTAATGTACCTCATGTATCGGACCACCATCATTTGATGAGCTTGTTGATCAAGTGAATGAGCTAAGAAATGATGAGGGGGAGGCATTTGAGGGGCTACTATATGTTGAGAATGTGGTTCATCATCTTTGGGACCACTTTCTGCAATGTGGATCATGAATAATGATCTCCTCTAGTTACCCCTAGGTGAGAGGGGTTAACATCATGATCTGGCTTCGACATGGGGACATGGCTAGGTGAGAGGGGGTAACATCTAGCTCCGACATGGGGACATGTGCTCACCATAGAGGGCATGAGAACCTCAACATCTTTACTAATCCTCTAGTTACCCCTAGGTGAGATGGGGTAACAGATCTCATTGAGGGTATGATGGCCCTAAATCTATAAAATGATATCTCATGCACTTCAGATCATATGAAAGATTTTATTTCCACACTCCTAGAGATAAAGAAGCACACATGGTGCTATTTTGTTGTGCATCAACCAAAATATAGTGGACCCAATTTGAGATGAGCTAAAAAACTATTAAGAAATTGATATGTTCCCAGTCCCACTATCCAATACATCTTCATTTGTGACCTTTTTCTATGTGCATTTTTATCTTCTTGCAGGTGTTTACTAATACAGGCTAAATTGTTCTCAAGTTTAGGTAACAAAATTGCTCAATTCTGGGAAGTTTCCTTGTTTCACATTATTTAAGACAAACTCCTTTGTAATAGTGATATTTCATCTCGAGCTCATTTAGGATGCTAATGTCCTTTAGTTTTAAAGATAATTTCATCTCTAGCTCATCTAGGATGCTAATGTCCTTTAGTTTTAAAGATACAATAGTATTAAGCACAAGGGAAGTTGCCCTGATTCACTTTATTTAAGACAAACTCCTCTGTAATAGTGATAGTTCATCTCTACTTCATTTAGGATGCTACTGCATTTTGGTTTTAAAGATACAAGAGTATTAAACACAATGTTCAATTTTTCTATTAATCAACAATAAACTGCAGTTCTCAAGATTGCAATACTATTCATCAGGTAGGTCAATTTTTCAGCATGAAGTAAGGACATACCTCAATCCTGGAAATTTTGAATACTCTTTCTGAAGCACCAGGAAAAGGCTTCTTTTTGACAAAACCAATTATTCAGGCAATGAAAGTGGGGCTGGTTGGTTGACAATATCTCTGCAACTTTCCTGACTTTAAGACAGGGCCTTATGTATAATAAGTTCCAATTTAAACATATATAATCAAAATGTCGAGTTAAGAGATCATTTCTCTTGAGAAGACATCAATTGACTGTCATCAACATCCCACCACATTCAAACAGAAAAAATGTGTTGATCAATAAACAAGGTAGGGAAAGAAATCTCTGATGTCACACAAATAATCTGTGGAAGAGCCTTGCCCTCTTCCATCATTCTCTCAGTTAAGAGCAGAAGATCTCAACCTGATAAAACCTAAACCTGTATTCCTAAAAAATGAACAAAAATTGAGGGTTGCTTGACAAAAATGCTGACTGGAACAGATTCTGAATCCTCTCCAATTGTTCCTGTCTTTGAAGTAGTTAATTTTTTACCATACCTCAGAAATTATCCACCATTTACAGTGTTCTCCCTCAAGTGATATGGCTGAGAAGTACTAACATTTCTTTCATTAGCTTGTTTTCTTCTTACAACTGATCATTTGTGCCAAGTGAACTAATGAGGACACTATAAGTCTTAAAGTTTGGCACTAGCCCCTTTTTAATCATTTCATCATAAAACATCAAAGCATCTTGCATTCTACCTTCCTTACAAAGCCTGATAATAGAGTCCATATCATGTAAGTTGACATAAGTGACCAAACCCTCCTTTGGAATTTCTCCATCTGTATTAGTTGTTGGCATGGAAGTTGTATCAAGGTCATCATCATCGAAAGACCTATCAAGTTGCATAGTACAACTTGAAATACCAGAAGATAGATTCTTGAAATGATTATAGGTCAGAAAATACTGCTGAAGAAAGCAATCTAAAAAATACAATGCTTCAACTGTTAGAAGTACGGTCACTACAGGAATCAGTGTCCCGAGCTAAATAAAAGGAAGAAGAAACAAGAAGCATCGATTTCCAAAGAAAAGGAACCTACTAAGAAGACTGAGCAGGATGGAAGAGACTTCTTCTACTAAAAGGTAACAACACTCTTCTTATTTTCTTGTACATACCTTGCTTGCATCGTCTTTGTACATATCTTGCATATCTATCTCTTGGAAGATAATGTGTTCCAAAAAGAACTATACCTATGGAAGAACAATAAGATAAGAATGAATATCACTATATATTACACATGAAAGAATGAAATATATCATGTGAAAGCTATTACAAGATAAGCCGAAATCAGAATCAATCTTGAAGAGACTTAGAAGTCAGACATCAAGAGAAATTGGAGAAAGACTTATGACGACAACTAAGCTGGAAGCGTGGACTCTGTTAGACAGAGAGAGCCAATTATATATTGCAAAATACAATAAGGATGTAGATGAAAGTATGAACTCTATCAGACAGAGGGAGCCGATTATATGCACTCTTACATAAAGCAAGGATTAGGAGGGAGCTAATCCTATTATCCATTGAAAATGATGAAATGTATATATCCATGGTAGAAGCCATGAAAGACAGTACGTGTTCATCTCAACCACAGAAGAAGACCTCTTTGAAGAAAAGCCTTAAAGTATTCCTGGTTGTCCATCCAGATCCATGATCCTATGATGAAAGGTAGAAGTGGAATCTCTAGGGTATGGAATCTACAAGAAACTACATGGACCCAAAAGTAAAATAAAAACATGAATAAGAACATAAAGATTCCAAGAAAGAAAGAGAAGAACCAGAACAACTAGTCATTGTATCAAGAATCACAATATTATAGCCTGATATGAACTCACTAAAAGCAATCAAGCAGAATAACTGAAAGTCGTGATGAAGAACAATGTACGGAAGACTTATGAATGAAAGCATTGCGAGATCTAGAACCAGAGGTTCTCTCAGATGGAGGGAGGAGACTATGATGATTGATTGTTCCGGTACACCAGACTTATCTCTATATAAGTCATTACATCATCCGCAACATCCATGATTCAAAATTCCACATCAGACAAATGCAAAGAATGTTCTCCAGAGAAATTAACTAAAGAGCGTATGAAGAGCAATCTCAAGATAGAGGGAGCACCTTAAACTTGACTGAGAATTACTCCGGAAGCAAACCCTAGGCTAGATAGCCAAACAAAGAGTAGCACATAAATCCCCAAGGATAGTGCATCACAAAAGGATGATCAGATGTTCCAAACCCTAGCCAAGAGATATTCAAGACAAAACTGAGATCTTGCTGCTATTGCAGTTGCACCAGCTCTTCCTCCAAACCTGCGCATAAGACTGCAATTTCAGTGTGCACCAAACTGCAGAACTGCAATTCTGAGATATGACAAATGAGAACTGGCACCCTGTATTTATAGTGGTTCTTCCAGTTTTGCTGGGGCCGACTTCTCCTTCTGGATAAGTGTCTGTTCAGTATATTATTATAATTTCTGGCCGACTTCTTCTCTTGGAGGTTAATATCCTAATATAAATTATCTTCTTGAGCCAACGAGGCTTCTAGGGTTATTAGCCAACTCATTAGGGTTTCTCTTGCTTCCCAGAGTCTTCTATTCTCATCAGGTTCACACGTGGGGGTAAATACCTCCCGCAGCTACCATAATATTAACAGTGATTTGGGTTAATGCTTGCCTCTACCATTTGTTCGAACAATTGCAGAACTTCTTTCCCACACCAATAATGAATTTTCACCATATCTGCCCATATTTGCTTAATGTTGTAGCTGGGCTCTGATACCTATTATCCCTCATATAGCATGAGGATTGCATATGTGATTTTCATCACATGATTCAGAGATTTGCAGGGTGGCATGATGATTCTAACCTTCCAAAGGTTGGAATTTTGGTAGAAGTTGTACATCATGTTCTTCATGGACTTTTGGGCTTGACTTGGAGATGGCACTTCCCCTTGATTGGATGGTGTCTTGGTAGAAGAGATTAATTTTCTCCTTGGATTGATTATCATGGTTTGGGTCTCTCTTCATGGTTGCACATCTTTGGTTGATGGATCAGGACATTAATGGGAACACTATTGTCAATATACTGCAAAATAATTCACATCAACAGTTTCAAGTTGACTGGTTAAGTTTTGATGGTATGGTTGTGTGCTCTCTTGAAGCAAAAAAGTCACAATTTATAGCCCCTTGCAGAAACCTTTTAGAATGGTACCTGTAGTATGGATCATTCATGAGAATACATTAGGAAGGCGTCTAAGGCTTTATGCTTTAGACAAATGTAGAACAAATATCAGTGACTGGAATTGTGCATTTGATAGAGCTGATGTGGTTGTCTTTTTTCAGAATATGCTATGATGATGATGTATTATGTATTTGATTCTAGGAACTTCTTTGTTATCCTTGGCTCCCCAAAGGAAACATGGGAGGTAGAGAATTTTATGGCTTTGAACAGAAAAGGAATTTGAGTAGGCTAAGAATAAAGAACAAACAGATGGAGAAGCTGGGCCATGATTAACCAGAAGGGAAAATATTAGATGATATTATAGATGCAAACCTAAAGAAGAAGAAATTCATGCAATGATTCAAAATTGAAATAGCCCATCCACATACAAGGTGCCTGACAACCTCTTTTCTTGTAACAATTTCTTGGTGGAGATGTGTATAGCCTGTCATCTAAGGCATCATCCATGTGTCAATTTTATCTTGATTATTACCTGTAGCAGATTCATACACTCAGGCTGGTTATGACTAAGCTTCAGCTCCTTATTGCAGGCTTGATGAATGATCTGGTTTGCACTCAAACGTTCTTTATACTGAAGGTTATGCCATGCGGTTTTGAGCAGTAAAACCCAACATATTGTCAGATCTATTCACTACCATACATTCCAGTTGAAAAGACTCCAGTTGTTGTGACTGTTTGACATCAAAAAAGGCGTGGATATCAATCATATCACTGTGAGACATTCCCATCTCTTTATAGGCCAGACTCTAAAAAAAAGTGAGGGGCACGATGCATTTGTTTAAAGACTTTTTCAGCTTGCAGCCAGTGACATAATGAGTGACCTCAATTATCTACCCAACAAAGAAGACTTGTATATTTATGGTGAAAAGATGACATAAGAATAGGGATTTCAGTAGTGCATTAGGTGAGACAAGAAACATAAAATTTGAGATCAACCATATTATGCTTTACTTCTGTCATAGCAGTGTCAGAGGTAGCTTGTAAATTCACCACATTTTGGCAACAATAAATGGAATATTTACAGCCTCTGTCACTTCAAAATTCATATCTGCATGTAGAAATATTGAGTGGGTAATTTGTAACAATCTATAGCATATTGAGGGAAGTTATCTATATTAGCGTTGAGGTAAATTTTCGGATATCCCTTGACAGCATATTCAAACAGAGTTTGATAAATAATGCATGAGTAAACCCATCAGTCACAACTGGTAACATGTAATCCTGGTAGATCTGATAAAAGGGGTATCTCCAACAGGTTTGAAGGGATAAATAGGTGAAACGCCCTAGCATATATGGAGGTAAGGGGCAACTATATAGGGTTTTAAGGAGGATTTATATCCAAACAGAAGCAACACTCCCCCTTTTGTTGAAGCACACATATTTATGAGACCCACATCTTAAGAAGTTCAGTTGAAGGAGTGCTCAACCAAGGAGGGTTGTGGGTGGCAGGTAGACTTATTCAAAACTTTGATGTATGTACCCTCCCATGAGGAAAACCTAGGCTGGAAAAAGGAGTATAACAACAAGCATGCAAAAGTTTGAAGAATCATGCTAGCCTGGAGATCTTTCTTTAGCAGTATTTTCTGACCTATTATAGTTCAGGTCTATAGTCTTTTCTCCACTTCAACTCGGTCATGTTCATGCTATAGGTTGGCCACTAACTTCACCCCTGAAAATGAACAAGTTGCAAAAAAAATTCCAATTGTAGTCCAAGGCTTCAAAGTCCACATTTTTTTAGCTTTATTGACTCATAAAATATATGTCAAATAGTTTGAGCTTTATGTCCTTGAATTGTTTTTTGAGTGTGCCTTATATCTATCAGGAGGGTTAGCAGATTTGTGTCCAATGGAAAGAGAAGAGTTGAAAGATAAAATCATGAAATTTTTTATAGTCTATGATGTTGCATATCACATCATTCCTATGCTAAAGTTTCAGCCTTTTACTATAGGATGAAAAGCCAATTTGTAACTACATGTATATGAATAACAGTATGATAACAGTAAAGGAGAAATTTCAAATCTAGAAGGTATCAACAATAGTTATGATAGCCCTCTTTGGGAGTGTACAAGCAGGTCTTGTAGTAGACCATGTCCATTTCTAATACTTGATAAATTTTTCCTGCATCTCCTCCATAGGAATGAAAGACCCATAAATTGAATGTTATTCAAAGTCTCACTACCATGAAGTTTCAACATCCAATTCTCCCTATATAATGCTTCTTTTGATTGATGTCAGTGCAAAAATAGCATAGAGTACTCAATCATGATCTAATCTGGGCCATGTTGCAACTACGAAAGGCATGTTTCACCATCTCTTCTTTATGAAAAAAAACAGACGATTTGACAATCTAGTGTTGTGCAACAAAACTTGAACTTGACTCTCTTTTAGTGCCATCCAGCCTGTTACCCCTCAAAATGCATGAGCATATTGAGATATACTTTCCAGCAATACAAGCCTTGTTGTCATGATGATTTTCAGCAGATTGGAACCTATAGCTTGAGGACATGTATTTGGAGCCTAGCCAGTCTTGAAATGTTACCCAAAGACAACCTTGTGAAGAGTTGCAATGGCATTGGAGGAAGAATGTGGTTTTATTGTGAAGGCTGGAATTTCTACAGAGTACAAAGTTTTCATCAAACAAGCTTGAACAACAAGATGGAAGTCAAATATCCATGAAATAAGGAGTACTATCCTAATCTGCAGCAAAGAGGGCCAGAGCAGATCTTAACATAGGATTTTTGAGGACTAAAATTGCTGGTATTTAGGCTCTGATTTCTCAAGTAAACCCTGAGATTACACAACTCAAAGAGAAGTTTATTTTGTACAAGAGAAATCTAATTT
>ML788140.1:551434-586843 GCA_009831015.1 Picea engelmannii | reverse complement strand
ATCAGTTATATGTGAATACATATCGACAACATATATCAACAACATATCATCAACAAATCATCTCCACAAGGAATATAAAGAACACAATATGTATGTACAATTTTTTCTTTTATTATGGACTTCAATCACGGGGTTTTTCAGTAACAAATGAATAGAGTACAACTCTACAAGAGAACCAGATCTATATGCAAGATTTATCTTACATTATCATCACCAACTGAGATGAGGAAACAATCCTCAACAGATATCAATCTGTCAACATAAACAAGTGCATCAACCATGCACCAACCTATGCCAAACAACCTATACCATAAACAAGTGCATCCAACCATGTACCAAGTATATATCAATATTGTGTCAACTACTCATAAACAATGACTCATCAATATGTACCAACATCATCAACTATACACCTCACGTATGTGCCAACTCATCAACTACTTGTCTCATCCATGACTAGTTTTGGATTAGTCAACAACCCCAACTTGAAATAATCATAACTTTGTACTTGTAATGAATAAAGATCTAAGACTGATACACAACATTATTCATTTTGTTTTATGCAATTCCTCTAGGTGGCACTACTTGGAACCTCTCATAAAAGGATTTATAGGAAAAATGGCATACCTTGTTGAATTCTAGCTTATTCTAGAGAGCGACCTTGTAGAGCGTGCCCCACACAAAATATTCATTGAATTGATCTGAAACTAATACAAAACATACTAAAGAATTTACCCTCACCAACACATTTTGTCTCACTGAATTTGGACCTGTTATGAATAAGTTAGGATTTTTTTACCCAAACCACCTGTTTTTGACTAGTTTCAGGACTAACCACAAACCCTATTTTCCACGGAGTGTAACTCCCAAAATACAATGACCCACAAGATGATTTTTTTACCAAAGATACTTTGGTATGTTTTATAAATGGAATATCAATTTCATGGTCTGAATCATTATATAAAAATGTTATAGAGAAAATGGTGAGATGACCTGTAAATAACATACCTTAGAAAGCATCATAAAAATAATTTATCCTCCCTTCAATTCCGACTCTGTTTTCTTCACCTTCCTTCTGAAATTCGGCTTGGATATCCTTGGTTACCTCATTCACCTATATATATATTCAATATGCTCAAGTGTTCCACACCAAAAATGCTCAAGAAGCTCTCAAAAGAAGCTCTCCATCAATACTCCAAAATATATTCTCACAAGAAGCTCTCCATTGATCCACAAAAAGGATGGATCTACAAGAGACCATTGCTATCTTATTTATACTTTCATCCTCTAGGTCACTTAACCCATTTTTAGGTCACTTAACCCATTTCTAGGTCACTTAACCTATTGTCCTTATTTTAGGGTTAACCACTTTCCATAAATAGAAATTTCTCCAATATTTTATCATTTAAATATTCCTTCTTGATTTTCTCATCTTACTTTATCATTTCTTAATTTTTTCACTTCTCTTTATTATTTAAATAATCCACCTTGACTTTGTCACCTTACTTTATCATTTAAATAATGATTTCTTCTTTTAGGTCACTTAACTCATTTCTAAGTCACTTAACCTATTTTCCTTATTTTTAGGGTTAACTACTTTCCATAAATAGAAGGTTCTCCAATACTTTATCATTTAAATATTCATTCTTGATTTTGTCACCTTACTTTATCATTTCTTGATTTTGTCACTTCTCTTTATTATTTAAATAATCCACCTTGAATTTGTCACTTCACTTTATCATTTAAATAATGATTTCTTCTTTTAGGTCACTTTGACTTCTTTGACCTTGGGGGCTTCAAGTCTTCATGTGGGGGTTCTTCATCTTCGTAAGGCCATAAATCTCAAACCATGAGGAGTTATGTGACATTCCACATACCACCGGAAATCACATGACAAGAATTATCACATGACAATTTCCTTGATCTTCATCTCATTATTCCACATACAATCATGGGTACTCCAACCATTGTTCTAGGATAACTCAATTTGTAAAGCGTCTTCCCATAAGGGATTTCACCATAAGGGAACCACTTTGGAGTTCATCCATTTGTGCACCTTATCAATCATGATAAGAATATTATGAGACCAAGGGTCCTCCAACCATTCTTCTAGGATAACTCAATCTGCAAAGCATCTTCCCGTGAGGGCTTTCACCATAATGGGACCACTTTGGAGTTCATCCATTTGTGCACCTTATCAATCATGATAAGACAATAATGATTCATCTATACATTTTTCCAACAATGCATCATATACCAATGAAACTACAATGATCCATCTTCATCATGTATCAATGACAACTCATTGATCCATCTTCATCTATGCATTCTCATAAAGGAAAATACATATTATATTACATCGGTCATGAATCAATCAATCCTTTAACATCTATCAATGACATCAATCAATCAAACCATTGGAATCAATGACAACATGATCCAACAATGGTATGTCAATGCATTTAGGCCTTTTTTCCACTAGTCCACTTCTCCTTTAATCAACCTCCATATAACCTTCACCCACATCACTAGGTTCATTATCAATAGATCCTTTATCCCTAAACCTCTAGAATCCTTGGCAGCCCTTGCATATTTCTAGATGACTAAATGGGTTTTTTTTGTTTTGATGTTGTTCTTACCTCCTTTCCATAGGAATTTCCTAATTTATTGAGCCATCTGAAGAGATATTCCCATGAGGACCAACATTGTTGAAAATTGGAAAATAGGGAGAGATGAAAGAACATATTTTATTAGGATTATTCTTTCAGCTAGGTGTATCCATTGAGATCCCCATTGGTGAAAATTGGATTTTATTTTCCCCAACACACTTTACCAAGCTTGTAAAGTGGGATTTGAAAAGATAATTATCATCCCCAAATACTTGAAATATGACCAATTCTCTTGATGAGAGAACAACAAGATCCTTGAGATAGCTTGAAGCTGGATTTTGTTAACATTCCACTTGAATATTTGGCTCTTGTTGTAGTTTTATTTACCTCACGAGGCCTCAATAAAAATATCCAATGATTTTTTAAACATGGATGCAATAATAAAGGAAGCTCCTCCAACAAGAAGAGTGTCATTGGAAAATTGAGAGGAATTGATACCTTTTACTCCCATGATAATCATTATTCTTAGCAACTTTCCATTTCTCTATTCCACTTTCAATTTCCTACTAAGAGATTCAACCATAATGATATAAAGAAAAGGGTAGAGGGGGAAACCCTCACACAACCCCCTACTACTATGAATAAATCAGATGACCTTCCATTAACAAGAGGGAATATCTAAGGATCATATATGCATGTTGATATCCATATAATGAAAGAAGAGCATAAGAAAAACTTGTACATAACATCAGGAGCCTATCATGAGAAGTGTTATGCCATTTTCACAAAATCAAGTGTTAAAATTAGAGACAAATTCATTAATTCATAGTTGGAAGGGAAATTATGCTCAATCATCCTACAAATTAATAGTTATAAACAATTATTTACTACACAACAAACTAGTAAAACGTCGTAGACTAGGGAGCACAAACATTCATTCGACGAAAAAAACCAAACAAGAAAAGTTCCCAACCAAATGATCAATTTTATTACTTTGGATAAAGATTTGAATAGGATAAAATGATGATATTAATTAAAGGGACCCAAGAGCTTCAACAATGGCTATAAAAATTCCAATAAGGGATATACTGATAATCTAGAAAAATTGAGACCTAAATCAAACACAACTCTTCCAAAATAATTTGCATATAATCAAGTTAACAAAGTAAACCTATATCCTATTTTGTTAATCCTCGAGATAAAATAAATGGCAAAACAAGGTATATAATTACTTATCACCATTTATCCTTTGACCCAAGAAAGTTGTATAGATGAAAATGATGATACAGAGTGTAATTCGTTTAAAAATAAGTATATTCTCTCTCTCTCTCTCTCATGTAATATACAATAATAAATTTTCACATATGTAATTCGTATATACATTATTTTAAGAATAACTAAATTAAAAATTGTAATTAACATTTTCTTATGGTTGGATTGCACGATAACAACTATTTCAACATGCTTAAAAAAATTAATCAACATTATAGCCTTAAAATTCCTAAACTCTTTAATTGTCTCTGAAAGCTTTTCCCAAATTTCCTTACATGGAGAAGGAAATCAAGCCTTTTCATATTTCCTTCTATCAATACAAGATGCAATATAATCTAAACCATGCAATGAAGGGGTAGAGATGAAGCTTCTACAATTACATGGCACATTGGAGTGCTTTGATAATATGGAAAATTCAAGTTTCAAGGGTAACCCAAATAAATATGACAAGGTAGGTGGAGTGGATTTGAAAAACAATAATGAGAATCTTCATAGCATTCATTTTATAAATATCAAAGATATATATAATATGATAGAAGAAAAAGGTTCCATTATGATCATTATAAGAATGTAATGAGCGGTTCGATGTGAGATTATATAAGGAGATATGAAAGCTTAGCAAGAATAAGAAATACCAAGTCTTCGTTAGTAATTATCAACTCAATATCAAGGATTGTTGTCCTTAAAATAGTGAAAAAACCCCGACAAAAATAATATATATATATTTACTAATGAACTTAAAAAAATTCTTTGCTTCGAAAAGATGGATGTTTGATTTTATCCCAACTGCAGTTTGGGACTGCATTTATTTATTTATTTTTTTATTTTTTTTATGGTTTATGGGCTATAGTCAAAACTTGCGGTTAGGTCTCAAGATGGGAAATTTGTATGAGGAACCTTAGGTAGTTTCTTTCATGTCCTGTTCTTAGCATGGTAGTGAAGGTTCTATAGTGTTCCCCCCTCCTTTTCCAACTAACACAAGGACTTGTAAACGTGGAGTTTCGGGGAGCCATTATGGAGATTTTTCTAGTCCACGTGGCCACCACAGAGGACCAACTGAGTGGAGAAGGGATATGGTTGGGAACATGTTGAGGTTTGGGGGATCACGAAGTGGAGAAAGAGACATCCAACAGTCAGGCACAACACCTGGCTCCTGACAAAGAAATCCCTTCTCTCCCTGGTAAGTCGATACAACTTTCCTTTTTTCAACCTTCCTTGAGGAATGAGGTTTTTGAAGGTTGTTTTGGGGATTTCCTGGAGTTCCTGTCATCAGATAATTTACACACAGAATGAGGAATTCCTCCCTCCCTTAGCCCCCCATATGATATAGCTTTCGACTGGATCTCACAGACTGAAGGAGGGTTTCTCCTTTCTTCATCCCCTTCCAGTCAGGAGGACCTTGGCAGTGGATTAAATCTACATGGGTCAAAGCCCTGCTCAGAAAAAGTTCTAGAACAGAGTAGATCGTAGAGCTTCTATTCTCATCTCCCAAGTGTACCAGAGGATCTATCCAAAAAAACCCCAATAAGGGCTTTATACCGGCTCTCCTTGATGTTGAAGAACAAGGGGGTTTCTTCCAAGAAAAAGACGGTCTTAATCAAACTTCCCATAGGAAGAAATATTTTTTCGGGGGGCCTTGGGAACAAAGGAAAAAAATTAGTGCTGGACAGAGATAGAAAAGGAAAAGTTTAAAAAACAAAGGAAAAATGGGGAATCTCATTCTCGGGGAGGAGGTAGGTATGAATCAGGTTATCCAAATGGAAAACCAAACACTAGTAGGGAGAGAAAGTGGTAGATCGTTCACGCACAAATCCATCATTGACTAGGAACATTCCGCTTGGAAAGAGAATCTTGGCTACATCCCTTTGATCATTGAATTAAACAAGAATTGGTTCGCATTTAACTTTCTTCAACCAAATCATGCAAAATGGGTACTTGGAAAAAAATGGATTGTTAACAATTCCTGCCTTTTCTTAAAACCGTGAAGCCCCCTTTTTGATGCCAACAAAGAAAAAATGGATAAAATCCCAGTCTGGGTCTATCTCCCGACACTACCTCTACGGTTTTGGTCATTAGATTGCTTCAAAGAAATAGGGAATTATCTGATGTAATTCTTGGAAATGGATTTATCCTTTGAAGAATCAAAACAAAGGAAAGTGTAAAGGATTTTAGTTAATTTGAATGTTAGAGAAGGGATTGGAAAAGAAATAAATTTGAATTGGGGGAACTATACACACTCAGATTTTGGATTATGATAATGTCTCATTCAGATGTTGTAGATGCCATTAGTATGGACATTTGGTGATGAAATTCCATCTTCCTTTAAGAACTAGAGGAAGGCCCCTTTTCTGCAACAAGGGGAAGAGAGTGATTCAGGAGGAGGAAAGTACACACACAGGTGCTACAATTGATGAAGCACAAGACTTAGTACACCTAAAGTGGCCTTCATCACCCAAAGAAGCTCGTATGTAGGAAATTCAAGAACCACTTCCTAGAAAAGTGACGGAAGGATCCGAGCCTACAAGCCTTATAAAAATCAGCTTGGGAAACTCAATGAATTTGGTCTTGGATAATCCTTTACCTCTTTATATTCCTATTACTGTTTTAATTAAAAATATTACTCTAGAAGGTAATGAGTAGTCGAAGGCTCTCAAAAAATTGTCCCTGGATATGAGCCCCTCTTCATAGACCAATAGAGGCTCAGACACCGTCAAGACAACTATTTCATCAAGGGATCCACCTTCCCCAAAGAGACTCTATTGTGCAGAAGATGATTCTTCTTCTTCCTCCCTTCCCACTGACACTTCAACAAATCACTATTTTTTTTTATATCCTAGAAGGAAACCAAACCCTTAGGAGGGATGTGAAAGGAAGTGATCTCGTAATTGGATAGAGGAGTCCGTGGGAGAAAATACCCGATCTCAAAAGCTCAATCCAAATCCAGGATAGATGTTCTGGATGGAAAACAACAGTTGATTGAAAGCGCACTTAGAGCAGTGAGGCCCTAGGTAAATGTTTTGAGATGAAGTGCATGCCTTTCAACTGCAGGGTTTTAGCCGGTTCCCTAAACAAACCAGCCTTAAAAGGGTGATTTCTTCAGAACACCCTGATGTTTACTACTACAAGAAACCCTAGGGGAAGGAGAAGAGGTGAAATATATCCTGGAACAACTAATTCCTGGATGGAAGTTTGAAAATTTTGATGCCTTGGGAAGATCAGGGGGTTTGGTAACATGATGGAATACCCAGACAATTCAAGTTATAAATGTTTGTGGTATAGACTCCGGACTAGGAATTACTGTTTTGGCCATGGAGTTAAGGGAATATATACACATCCTAAACATTTATGGCCCTTTTTAAAACATAAAACCTTATTGGGAAGATCTTAGAAGCTAAAATATCAGGTTCTTTCTCCGGAATCAAAGTCTCGCAAGTTTTGCATCTCATTCACCTTCTCTTTGTTGACGATGTATTAATATTCAGTGTAGGATACAAAAGGGAGGAAAAGACTTTAAATAATATACTTCTTATTTTCTCCAAAGCAACATGCATGAAAATTAATGAAGGGAAATCATCCCTCACTACAAATTTGCTCACTAAAGAAGAATGTCAAACCCTTAGGATTTTTTTCCCCTTTGAGGAAAATAAATTAGACGATGGCCTAAAATATTTGGGTTTCTTCCTAAAACCAAATGAATACAGAAAAGAAGATTGGAAGTGGCTAATAAAAAAAATGGATAAAAGACTAAATACATCGAGCCACAGGTGGCTTTCACGCTTGGGAAAAATTGTTTTGGTTAAGTCAGTCTTGGAAGCTATTCTTTTTTATTGGATGTCACTCTCTTGGATCCCAAAAGGAATATTGGAAGCAACAAAAAAAATCACCTCCAAATTTCCGTGGAGCGGGAAACAATAATCTCATGTAACTCCATGGGTTCATTTGGAAAATATCGTTGTACCAAAGGTTCTTGGAGGTGCGGGTGAAATTATGAAGATGGGTGTCTATTTTTCTTGTTTTGTGAGGAAAAAAAACTATATTTTCACAAGTTCTTCAACTTCTGGTATACAAAAAGTATTTTTTTATTTATAATTTCACTTAATAGTAAACACAAAACTTGTGAATAATTTTGTTAGCTTTCCACTAACTATTTTTCAATTTTTTTTTTTTATTGAGATTTGATATGTCAATTTGACAATTTTTTAACACTATATTCCTTAAACATGAAGGGAATGATAATGAGTTATTTCCCCCCCCAACAATGTATCTATTATTAAACTTTTTTTTTAACAAACGGAATATACTGCAACAATCTACAGAGAATCTATTTTATTATGACTATAACTTTGAATTTAACGGATGAATATTATAATTTCTAGAATTTTTTTAAGTTGACCTAGCTGAAAACGTTGCATATTTTAAACACATGTTTCCACCCACCTTGTATCTATCTTAATTTTTACTTAAAATTAAAATCTAAAAGTACCCTTTTGAAAAGAACAGTTTAAGGATTATGAATATAATTTTTCTAAATTTTTCACTGTGTATTTTTAGAGATATAGATATTTCATTTCACTAAATAATAATGTCAGCTAAAAATATTATGCAGTGATTTTTTTTAAAATTAAATAAAATTAGATAAAAATAACGAAAATGAAAACAAATTATATCCATTGAAAGTAGATTCAATTTTGAAAATGCTGGTATCATTTTTGAAACTAAATTGTGAGTATTTGCAGGAGTCTGCAACCTCGAAAGTTCAGGTAAGATAGAGGGAATTCTCTGGTTCATGCAAACAGTCCCATTCACTAGTTTTCGACCGAAATAAACTTTTTTCGACCGAAGGATGGGTGAGAGAATTATGTTGGTCGGAAACAATGAAGAGACACGTCGTATTGTTTCACTTCGCACCAAATCGTATAAATACACTTTCAGTCGAACAAATTTAACACAATTCACTTGCTTGTTTCATGGTTTTCTAGAGCACCTAAACAAAGTTTCGAATCATCTCTTTCATTTTTGTTGAACAAGGTAATTGATGTTTTGAATGAAAAAATAAAGTTTATTTTTTTATGTTCAAGTTTTTATAGGAATAACAATTTATATATTGAAAGCTAAATGTTGAAATTTTTTCAAGGTGAAGCCTTTGTTGAACATTAAATTATTGATATTATTTTTTAATAATTTTTGTGGCAATGAAGTTTTTCTGAGACTATTCTAAAATGTTGAGTTTTTTAAAAACTTTTACAGATAAGTATACTCATGGGAAACAAAAGTTTGCGCAAGAGAAAATTTGATCACACTTGAGATGAAACTCACCATAAATAAATGAGAACGTGAAAATATTGAAGAAATAAATGATGATAATGTAAATAGAGATTTTCAACAAGAAGAATTCCAACCATGTATGCATGCACATATTGTCTGTATTAAAAGTATAGAATTCAAATTTAAAATATTGTTTAATATAATTGATTGTAATTATGATTTGATGTTTTTCAAAAAACATAAATAGATTTGTCGCATAATGTCGATGAAGACATTGAAACCGAAATTGAAGCAGAATATGAATCACCTATAGGTATGCACATGAATTTAGATAATACAAAATGAACACTTGTATATAGTTTAGTGAATTTATGTTCGGGTTTTGTTTTTTAATATAAACTTTAAATTGAAATATGCAGGAGAATCTATCAACATTGATGATGAAATATTAGAAAATGTTGATACTGACAAATTTGGGAAGAAAGAAGCTAAGAATTATATAAGATATCGAACTAAGAATATCTATAATACTTTTTTCAAAGATGAATTAGTAACAGTACAAGCTCAAATTTTACTATGTCTAATAATGTCAAGAAATGTAAAAGAAGCTACCTCATTATTGGGTATTCAAAAGTCGACAAAAGACACAAAGGTGAAATAGAATGTCTTTGATAATATAACTAGTGTATTAAAATCTTTTGGAAAATATCAGAAAAAAGATGCCAATGTTTCACATAGAGTGATACGAACAACAATTGTTTCATCTAGCAATATAAAATATCATTTGACACGACACATGGAAAAAATGATAGGAACGTCAAGAAAAACATTGTACAAACATAGAAAATTTTGACTGCAAATAGATGCAAATGATGAACTTGCTTGTTGGACAGTGATTTCTAGACAACCCTACAAAGAAAGACTTGCGGAAAATGTTAAATAATTGGTCCGTAATTGTTGGTTGACAGAATCTTGTGTTTCACCACATACAAGGTATGTGTAGCGATGAAGAATAGAACAAAAACAATATAAAGAAAATCCAAAACATATATTGCCAATGACAAAAATAGAATTGTTCAATAAGTTCAAAGAAGAGCACAAAGAAGTTAAAATTTCCATCAATACATTTGTGAAACAAAAACCATGGTTTGTTAGACCCATCATTGTTCGTGACACTTTTTGTTGTCATTATCATGTGGAATTTGAGGTATATTATGACACTTTTCTTGATTTTGGTAAAACTTTATGGCCAAGTTCACCTCCTCCTTCTGTAACATCCCCGACCACCCATGTCAGGCCATGCTACTCTAGAAAACGCTTTCTTTCTCTGCTCAACACATTGTAACATGCCCAACATCTAACTGAGCTATGCCACATAAATTTTTCGAACTACATGCAATTAAAACATATACACACAGAACTCATGTAGAACTTATATATAAAACTTAAACATACAAATACATTATGTAAATCCACGGATTCATTTTGAAATGACAATAAACATATACATGAAAAATATATAGGCAATGCCATAATTTTAAGGACAGTTATAAAGAGGTATCTCATTCCCCACATGTGTCAATTGAAACTAAAATACTACAGTATCTCATTCCCCACATGCTTGTCCCACCCCAAGAAGTGTGCCCCTTCTCTTCTCAACAGTCCTTTGATTGCTCCACTTCCCTTCCAGGGCTTCAACAGCAGGTCGGACATGAAGTCTCAGAGCCTTGTAGTTGTAGCTTAGCAACTTTAGAAATCAATTCACAACAATTCTCTCACCTTGAGATATTTCTCATGGCCATGACAACCCACCTCTTCAATATCCCATGGGTGTGATAACCCACTGCTTTAGTCCAACTCCCAAGCTAACCAGGTACACCAACATGTATGGGTATAGATACATGTTCAGGTACAGTGACATGAAGGTATGGAGGACAACTAACTGAGTGAGTGAACGATCATGCCATGAATGAACAAATGACTGAATGATGTGAAAATGAACTAAGTACAAACTATATGTATGCATGTTCCCAACTTGACACTTGTCATGTTGGGAGCTACTTTGGCCCACTTGTCCCCATCCTTAGAACTTAGGATAAAATAATTTTCCATACTTTATGATTTAAGGAATATTAATATAATATTACTTTTTGGATTAAGCTCCCTATATTATCCTTTTTTCTTAACTTTTAGCCCCCCCCTTTCCCTAACTAGTGGAGTTTAGTCCCCCATACTCTTTTATCGTGGTCGCTTTGCGTGCAGTGATGTATTTTATATTAATGATAAGACATATACAAAAATAGGCACACTGACCTTTAGCATGTAGGCTCTTTGGCCTAACAGAAAACATAAGCCTCCTAGATTATAATAACTAGCTCATCAGCCTATAAAACACAACATATACACAAAGGATCCCTAGCCTCAAAATCACGCACACTTAAGTTGTTGCGTGTGGTATCCTAGAATGTGCACACTTCACCATTTTTAGTGCGCAGTACATGCGTGCATTATGCCATGAAATGTGCATACAAAAATGATATCAAATAGTTCATCAACTTAAGTACATTTTCATTTTACATTTACAATTGGATTCGGCCTAAGAGTATTAAACCTTCCACATTCTGTGCTTTTATATCTTAAATTTTATGTGAAAGAGAAGGTGATGAATTATTTTACCAAAACAAATGTGTTGGTGGAAAGAAATGTGATCGTTGTGGAAATCTAAGTTTGTTTCTCTCAAAGTATCCTATTGATATGAATGATCAATCATTTTTTAATATAAAATCCAATTGGAAGAGATATGAATATATCAACAACATGGTTCCACATTCTTCAAATGTTATTTCCAAAAGGATTGATTTGAAGGTAGATAAAATTTGTGTGATAGATGTTTTGAAGAGGTTTGAGGAAGAAATTTATAAATACACCAAGCATTCACATAGAGATCGATGGCAAGAACTGCGATTCAAACAATCCTGTGAAGTGTTTCCACCAAGGACAATTTTTTCTGTAGTTGATTTTGCAGAGAATTACACATTCATTGTACAAAAATAAATATATAGTGAATATTATTATTTTGATCAAGTCACTATATGTGTCCATGTTCTATATAGACATTCTCAACGGATTCTTGATAACATAGAAAGAAATAACGACAATTGGCATGCTATTAAAGAATATCAATTTTATATAAGTTATGATTGAGCACACGACACACATTATGTATGACATTGTTTTGATAAATTTTATGATTCATTGAAAGAATTGGGGATCAGATTCGATAGACATTGGATATGGTCAGATGGGTGTGTGGGTCATCTCAAATCTTCATGATCATTATATTGGTTGTTTTGTCTTCATAAAAAATCAAACATTATACATTGTTGGATTTTTTTAAGACTGGTCATGGAAAATGAGAGCACGACGGTGCAGAGGAATGTGTAAAATGAACACTTCGAAGGCATCAAGTGAACCCTCATGCCGATCAATTTGTATATGTTGATTAAGTTGTTGAATGGTGCAAAATGGCGCTAATCCATTAAAATAATTCGTCAAGGGATGTGCGCATGTGTGTCTATAAATAAATGTTACACATGTACACATGATATTTTTATTCACGTGTTCAAATTTATATGGTCTTCAATCATTTTCTTGAGAGATTTCAAGTTAATTTTTTTTTGTCTTGTGCAGGTTATTTTGGTATGTTGGAATCCAAGATGTAAATAGATCAATCCCATATGAAGTTGGTAAAATACATGGGACGCAAAAAATGCATTCAGTTAAAACAAAAATCTATCAAAATGTGTTTGCATTTGATAGAAGAAATGAGTCTTGTTTTTGTTCAGTTTGCATAGAGGACATAGAATCCATAGAGATTTGCGAAAATGAAAATGCAGAATATGTTAAAGCTTGGAGACATACCGAACTTAATATAAAAGGAAAAATGCCACTTGCAAGCTCAGAGGAGATGGAATCAAATGAAACTGTAGTGTCAGTTGATGGCAATAGAGTTTTTGATCTTGTTAGAGAAGGTAATTCTTATGTTTAAATTTTTTCAAATAACTTGTAGATGTACTTGTCTGATAATTTAACATGAACTACTCATTTTCCAACATATCAAATTATTTGGAGGAGATGTGTTTTCCTTGGTTGCACCTATAGACAACACCGAAAACATGAAATATTATTTGATGTGATTCACAGAACAAAATATGAGGTTATTAGAATATTTTGATGATAACGATTTTATATATGAAAGAGGATCCATCATATTAAAATGATATTTTTTCAAGAAACCCATCAAACCGATACTCATGTTCACTTTTAAGACTACCAGTTAGATGTTATAAGTTGTCAATATAGTCATTTGGTATGTGCAGCGTGCATAAAGTTAATACAAGTTCAATCAAGAACAAAAACAAAAGTTAGAAAATGGAAAATGTCCAAAGTCAATCATAAACGAATAATTGAAGATGGCATACCATTATGATTTATTTAAACAAGTGACATGTACATTCCAAAATTTTATATTTTGCATTGACAGTACACGTATTTATGAATATCTAGGATTCTAGAATAATTTCCAGTTTAGTTTACTTTCATGGTCCATTCAATTAAGAAAAGTTATATTTTTGATGAATTATAAAGTTTACCAAGCCTTACTTACAATTTCAAGGGAGAACTTATAGATTGTATGTAGGGAACCTAAAATGACCTATACTTTGGATGATTATACTTTAATCCTACAAATTATCCATATCGTATACACAAATACTTTAATGCATGTAACCAATTTACTACATATAGGATTTGCGTTCATTATTTGCAATTATTGTTCAATTCTTTTTCATATGAAGAGGATAACTTCATATCAAAACTATGAACCATTTCCATGTCATTCTAAGGGACTATTGATGGCTTAGAAAAACTTTAAAGACATCTTAAAAAGTATGGTTAACATCATAATTAAAGAATTCAAGGTAATACATATGATTAACATCCTAATTAAAAATTTTAAAGACATCTTTAAAAGTATCAACTTTAATTATGAAATTGTGAATTTTGATTCCAAAAGTGTTGATATTATATTAAATTGTTAAATTTGTGCATTTAGATTTCAATATCTTGAAGCAAATTGAAAACAAAATTGAAATTATGAGCTACTTGAAAAATGTGTATAATGAACATAACACTATTTATATTCTACACATTAAACATAGTTTTCATTAACTTTGATTGAAAAAAACTTAAGTTTAAAATGAATTTGATTTTGTGACCAGATAACAAAAAATAAAAAATAACAGGTCATCTACTAAGGCTTGGTTTGCTGCATTTATATTTTCATTTTTTAATTGAATTTGGAGTATATTCAAAATTCAAGGTAGTGTACGATTAACATCCTAATTAAAAATTAATAGCACTAGTGAGTACTTCCATTAATGGTAGGTGTCATATTAATGGCACTAGTGAATATACTTCTAATGTGCAGAGGATTTATAATTTACATCAACCATTTTCTACCCTTTTCGATACATAATTAATTTATATCAATATAAATTTTAATGAAAATCACTTACTTATATTAAAGTATATTTTAATTTTACATATTAAAATAGGTTCTAGATCATGTTTTTATTTCAAATTTTATTTCAAATTTTCTTGAATAAATATATTGAAAGCTCGAAAATAAACCAAACGCTAACGTAACCAGTTTAGTGTTGGACTGTCATTTCATTGTGAATTTTCAATAAAGAAACCAAGGATGAACATGACTAGTTTAGTTATGTACTATCATTTCATTGTGAATTTTCAATTGCGAGTTCATAGTTTTTACTAAATTTTGGATTGATAGGAGTCTCCGCCCTATCAAAATAAAGGAAGGGACTAGATTGATGAAATGATCAATATGCTTAAATTTACAATTTGCATTGTTAAAGTCAATTGATTATCACTTGAATGGAATGGAATAAAACCCATATCACCCAATGAAAATCGGATTTTACCTCAATAGTCTAATACTAATTTTTCATCACCATGGACTCAAACTTTATTTTTATGTTTTCACTCTCTCATAAGAAGCTCTCATATATTTTTAATATACAATATTGTTTGTTGTTTTTTCCATTCTAATATTATTAATAGGAGACAATTGAGAAGTCTGAAACCTAACTTGAGCAACCCTCTAGTCCTAAACCCTCATATTTGAGTGTCATTTGGGGTAAGAGGATCCAAAATGGGAAACTATAAAATTTGATGACTTTTTTGACTAATTTATACCATATTTCCAAATCAAACAAATTTTGAATTATAATTTAGAAACTAGAATTTGTTAACTACCCAGATCTCCCATCAATACAGAATCAACTTCATTGTATACAAAATCAGCTCTACTTCACATAGTACAAATCAAACAAAATTTAAATTATAAGTTAGAAACTATAATTTGATAACTACTGAGATCTCCCATCACTACACAATTAGCTTCACTATATACAAAATCATCTCTACTTCACATAGTAAAATGATGTTTATAAATAAAATGAAATAAAACATTTTTAATTTCAACACAGTATCATAAAACATAAATTAATTTTTTTTTTTTTTTTTGTAAATAAAGTAGGATCCTTATATTAATAACTTCTTATGTCTATACAATGCCACCTATTAGCCACCTGTTCTGCCACAAAATGGAAACTGGAACAGATAAATTTCAACAAAAGTTGGGGGGAGTTTCTTCCTCCACAATATAGCTTTCTGTGCGAAGCACCTGATCTTGTGGATGGATTTATTTTTTTGGGGGGGAAGAGGATAATTGAGAAGATGAGTCCTCTCTTTCGGAGGGGGAACCTCCTCTTCGACCGGGTAGCTACCAAGGATCAAAGGAGGTATGTGAGGGGGTGACAAGGAAAGCTGAGGCATAGTTACACTGCCAAATACACTGCCAAATACATAGGTTCCACATCCATTTTAGGATGATAACAAAAACTATGACATTTAACTCCAAAATTATGGACTCTAAGTCATTTCTTTAAGATAAATCACTTCATACCTGCAAAAAAAAACATTTGTCGAATTCAAAATTTAAAAATTTACAATAAAATATATCTACAAATTTAAAATAAAATGTACACATGTATCATTTTAGATAAATAAAACAAGTTGTGATTAAAGAAAAATTGACATACATACCAAAAGAGTTAAGTCTCATCCTCGAACATACTCTTTTCCACCAAATATAATGTAAACATATTTTCCACCAAATATAATGTAAACATCTGTAACAATAAAATAAAAAATAACACATATTAGCATATATACTTTAACTAAATAATAAATAAATAATAAGAAATAATAACATACCCAACCAGAGTTCCATAGATTTAAGATTATCACTCTCTTTTTATTACACTTTTTTGGCACTTTTTTTAAACCAAACTTCCATCACAAACTTCCAAAACTTCCAAAGTTACTCTCCATATTAAGCATACATGATCTAAACAATGTAAAATATTATCAAAAATCTTACAAATTTTTAAAGAGAAAGATTGTGTTCTTGATAACCAATTTTTGTGTTCAGAGTTAGATAATACTCTGAAAATAAATATAACTGTGTATGCAGTAAGTTCATAAATCTCCATATTAAGTCATTCTTCCAATAAAATACTTATCTTCTTGTGGATAAAGTCCCATATCCTTCAGGTGAAATTCTCATGCAAGGTGACCTTATTTACTCAGCAGTAAAATACTTTTCTCCTCAACAGTAAAATACTTCTCTCATCTTCTGCAGTGGAATAGATGTTCTCATATAATTAAATGCCCTCAAATGCCATTTCAAATTAAATGACTCATAAATCTCCATATTAAGCTATTCTTCCAAGAAATTACTTATATCTATGAAAGTTCACAAATCTCCATTTTAAAAACCATTCTTCCAGAAAATACTTATCTCATCTTTCTGTGGTGGAATAGATGTTCTCATATAATCTTTCATATACACATGAATAAAACACAAATCTGCACATATATTAAGTCATTCTTCAAGAACCGTTTAAATATTTCATCTTTGGGATGTATTCATATTACATATAATCAAATTATCTTTGAAATATGCCTTCGTCATAATCTAAACATAAGTGAGATCATGCACATACATAGATTATTTGTAAATCTACTTGAATGTTGGTTTTTGTGCTTAGTGACCAATTTAGTTAAGAGTTTGACAATACCCTGGTAAGAAGGAATTCACTTCGGTGTATACATAAAACACAAATGTCCATACTATGCCATTCTTGGACAAGAAGACAAGGAATGCGATCGAAGAAAATTTAGAAACTTCCCCTTTTTTGATGTGGGATAGAGTCTGTTCTCAAATAATCAAATGTTCAAGTTCAAAATTAGGTCTTCATCATGATCTAAACATAAATAAGATTGAATGTATCATTTTAGACAACTATAATCTTATATAGGGGTTCTATATATATCAAAATAATTGATCAAAACATTGAAAAGTTATATAGACACTAGTTTAGTGACCTTTTGAATAGGAAAGGCTAAACTAAAAATTTGAGAAAACAAAAATTTGAAAAAAGTAAAAAATATAAGCTTATTCAATAAAAATAAGGTTGAACACTTTTATATAAAATCCCAACATAAAATAAATTTAAAACTCACTAATGTGCAATGAATATACATTTATGAATCATCATGAATATACGCATCCTTCCCAGGTATGGATGCATCTTCCTCAATCCCAATCTCCCGCACTCTCTTCTCCACATTTTGTTCAAGCACACTCTCAGACACTCTCTTATCCATATTTCCCTATATAACACATTTCAAATTTGAAAATTAAATTTAAATGATTTTAACACATTAAATTGTAGTTTTAAATTTTGAAACATGTAATGCATGTGATGTGACAACCTAAATATCAATAAATTATACCCACCATACCCTAAGATTCAATAAATTAAATATTGTTTAAGACATTCTTCTTTTAAATTAATAATTTAAATGACAATTTACAATTTTAATATATAACTAAATTTGTTTTCAACGTGCAATGATACCTATGAACTCCCACCTTCTTCAAACTCTCCTAATGAGAATTGGGACAAGCCTGCCCAACTAGTAGGAGATGGAATAGGTATATGTGAACAACACAACTAATAAATAAATCTAGGATTCAATGTGCTCACATTTATACAAAAACATAAATGTCATGTTGTTAATCTTATTCAAAAGATTGGAGATTGGACAACTAAAGTACTCATATGTGGATATTAGAAAACACATACCTGATTCAACCCATCCAAATTTAAACTTGTGGAATCAAGTCTCCTATTTGTTGGAGATTCATTTAACATATGTCCAAACTGCAATTAATGAAAATAACAACTCAATTATTTCTCTAGATACAATGATATGTATCTAGATATAGAACTAGAAGTAAACTATCCTCAAATGCGTAAAAAATTTACAAGTATAACACATCAATCCAATGTTCGGTTCATCATTATGAATGAATTCCTTCCAACCATTACTGAAAAAATTTGCATACTCCTTATGATCTTCTACTGACATGATATCTAACTCCTCATCTATTTTATAAACAAAAATGGCTTGAGAATTGGCTTCCGCTCTCCGACGGTTCAAACCAACATCAACACCATAAAAAACCAATTCCAAATTTTCCTCGATTGAATTCCTAGCCTTTTTGCCAACCTCTGATGAAGCTCGCAACTCTGAATGTGAGGCAAATTCCCCTATTGGGTGAGATACTAAAGGTTGTGGAGACCTATGCAATGTGGCATTTCGATATACCCCTTTACGATCATATGTTTGTCATTTACCGGCCCCATAATAATCGGATGGTAGGCTAATATAATCAGGGTCCATGTACATGAAAAAGTCTACATAAAAGTTTCTAGAAAAATAATGTGGAACCTCATCATTCCATGAAAATTTCTCATGTGCTTCCATAAATCTATTGTAAAGATGTCATTCTATGTTGGGGTGCTTCAAATATTTCACCTTCAACATATTTTTCTTTGGCTCATATTTGAAATTGAACATAGAAATTGTGTTTTATTTTGAAAATTTATCTTTTACTACGTCCCATTTATCAGAGCCCATCACCTTCAACTTTCGTCTCCTCATCAAATCGATAAAATTGTCAGTCGTTGGCTTCATCTTTTGATATGCATCCATAAATTTTTTCAATGAATGTAAAACAATATACAATATCTCTTTACTCTCCCAAGGGAGATACAAGCTTCTCAAATCATTTTCCAACTTGTTTTTAACACCTGAGCATCGCTCATGGGTCATTTCTTCAGTAATCCCTTCCCAGGGAAGCTCATCAACAACATACAAAGGATTGGTGGACGTATGCATGTAATCTTCTGTTTCTTGATAATTCCTTCTAAATCCTCCTTCACCCTCTTTACTAACATTAGAATCTGCATGACACCGTCTCTCTCTTTCATTATCTTCCTTCGCATTAAACTCATTGTCTACACATACACATTTGAAAGCAATTACAACATTTAACAACATAATTTAACATAAAAAAATTTATATATATATATATATATATATATATATACAAAAAAAAAATACAAAATCAAAGAAAAATACCAAAAACATTTTCTTGTCCTAATGTATTCCCTACATTCTCCGGTGTAGGTGTATCAATGTGAAACCTATCTAAGAAGGTTGCATCCATAGCACTATTTTGAGAACATTCTTGAGTTGATCTATTCACAGACTCATTTGATAATCTTCTCCTATGACTAGATTTTCATTGGTCACTTAGAGTTTCAGTCGAAGAAGGGGTTCATCTTCTTCCTTCATGGGATAGCCTAGAGCGTTTTAGAGGAATGTTTAGAGACTCTTGTCTCGACATCTCGCCTCAGTATCTATCCTTTTAAAATTCATGAATATGAAAGTTCATAAGTTATAGAAACATTAAATAGAAATATTAAATTTATAACACAAGCATTTAAGCATTTATAACAACTTTAGAGTATCGCAGACATATATTGAAAAAACTAGAACAACAATTTTTTTTACAATCATTGACAAAAACAATCACTGACAAAACATTTACTTAAAACTAAAACAAGAAACAATATTACATGATATGTTGTTTATATCCTCTTAGATATATGCTCAAAAAAAAATTCAAGGGATCATTGATCAAACCCTCGAGGTATATCTCATCATGACAAATGGAACAAATTGCCCAAAAAAACTTTTATGGTAAAATACCAATATACTAACCAACAACATACACAGGTGGCACCAACAATAGAAGAGAACAAGAACATACACAAGGTGGCATTAGCAAGGAGATAAATAGGGCTACACTAGCAAAAAAATGAGGAGGGTGACACCAATAAGTAGAACTAGAATCCCCAAACAATAACCAAGAAGAGATCTCCAACAAGATGGAAAAGACCAAAAAGACCTATCCTAGAGGGGTTGTAGCCACTCAATTAAATAATTAAAACAAATAATATTTTATAACATAAAATATTTATTGTTAAATCATAAAAATCAACAAGAAAAAAAACAAGTCAAGAGAAGGGATCCAAAGTCAAGGAAGTTAACTTTATTTAGGAAAAAGAAAATAACAAAACCAAAAACCCACACAACAATTAAGGGGGGCATATGTCAAGAAAGGGTGGTTTCAACACAAAGTGAACAATTAAATTCTTCCAAAGTCAAAGCGGCTAACTTTCTTTAAGTAACAACAAAGCACAAAACCAAAAACCCACACAACAATTAAGGGGTCCGTAAGTCAAGCAAGGGTGATTTCAAGACAAAGTCGACAATTAAGTTCTTATTTAATGGAAAAAATGTCCACATGATTCTCATAATATTTACTGATAAGATTTTATCATCCCAGCATAAAAGAAAGACCAATAATGTGATCATTCTTTTCTTAACTACTCCTAAGTCTCATGGACCATCCCAGGAGAGAAAAAAATCACACATTATCTCAACTTGGTACTTAACGAAAAACAAAATTAACCAAAAAATCAAAGGAAGATCAATAATCTGACCATTCTCTTCTTAACTACTCCTAGGTCTCATGGACCATCACAAGAGAGAAAACAAATCGCACATTATCTCAGCTTGGTACTTAACCAAAAACAAAATAAACCAAAAAAACAAAAACCCACACTAATCAGAGTTTTCATATTTGAATTTATGTGATGTGTGAACTAAGTTAAATTCATATTTGCAAAGAAATAATGAATTTTAAGCAAAATTAAAGTACAAAATTCAAATTTGAATACACAAATACAATTTGAAATATAAATTTTCTGCATCAAAGAGTCCATTATAATTCATAACTAACCTTAAGATTTCCAAACTGAATGTTTAAGTATTCAGTTGAATAGGGATTGTTTGTACATGGACAGGGATGTATTCAAACTCAACCTTAGGAAGAGGCTGACATGGTCTAATACAACCATGTCCATGTATAGGGAGAGGCCCAAATTTGGGCCCACCCGTGTACATGGACAAGGTCATTTTGATGACAGCATATGCCCTCTAGGCAACACCTTGAGACTAGAAAAGCACAATCCAAACATAGGGGCTCCATCTTTCCAACCATAACAGGGGTTGGCTTTCCTGCAGTTATTAGGTGAATCTTCTTGTGCATATTTGTGAAATCATAAATGAAAATATTTAGGACTAAAACTTATGCATCTATGTGAGAGGAACCACAAGCAATGAGAGAGAGAGAGAGAGAGAGAGAGAGAGAGAGAGAGAGAGAGAGAGGTGGTATATTTTTAATGGAAACTCTGATGCGTTTATAATGGGGAATTTGATGCATTTATTAGTGAATATCGGTTTCTTTTATCATAGGAATTTATTGCATTTAGGTACTATAATTATAGAGGGAAGTCAGAAAAGTGTGAATATGATGGGAATAATGGCACCCATAAGCTCTATTTAAATTTTATAATAGTCTAAATGCCTAGTTTTGAAGGTTTAGCAGGAAATAAATGCAGGGAAGATGCTAACATTGATGAAGGTTGGTTTTCTACAATAATTGAATTGTCATTTTCAGTGAATATTAAATCTTTCTATATAGGCAAACTACAGATGATATTAATGTATACTGCTATTAATGTTCTATACAGCTGTTATTAAAGTCTAGTATGGATGTTATTTAGTTTATAATTATGTTGTTATTTAATCGAAATGTTTAGCATGGTTATGCATGTCATTTAATGAGTGATATAGATTTCATTTAATTAGCAGTATAGTTGTCCTTATTGTTTTAAATTCTCTTTGTTTTTGTACTCATTCTTAAGTGGTGCTATGAAAACTATTCATTTCATAAAAAAAACACAATTTGGTAAACTATAATCCCTAAGTTAACTTAGTAGGCATTAATTGCATGCAACTATGTTTATATGAAGGATCCATAAACTGGTGTTATAGGGGAGGGAGAGAAACTGCCTAAACACATACTAAGCTATAACTATTATGTATATTTTGAGAAACTGTTGGAAACTACAACCTCTAAATATTATTTTGAATTTCATTAGGACCCTTGAGAGTCATTCTCAATTTTAATCATGTGAATATCATGCATCTCAGATCAATTCAGGCCTGTCTCTGTATATGGACATGGTTGAATACGACCCCGTCAACCTTCTAAACTAGTAAAACTAATAGTATAACAATTTTAAACTATAAATTACCTGGACCACCCACCTGTAGGGTCGAACACGACCCTGTCCATGTACAGGGACAAGCCTGAATTCAGGCCTGTCACTATACATGGACAAGGCCGAATATGACCCTATCCATGTATAGGGACAGGTCTGAATTCAGGCCTATCCCTGTAAATGGACAAGTCCATATTCAACTCTGTCATCCCATTCAATAAGTAGATGATGCCTCTACTTGTTTGTTTCTGATATGGTCTAGGTGTTGTTGTTGTCGTTGGTTGGTTGGTTGAATACTTTTTTGTATTTGTTTTTCATTTGCATGACTAACACTAACAATTTAATACTAACACTAACAATTTAAATTATAAAATTTAAAATTATTCTAAACTAAATGCCCACATCACCAATGTCCGCCAACCCTCAGCACCAACGTTGACCGGAATATGGCCCTATCCATGTATAGGGACAGGCCTGAATTGGGCCCATCTTTATACATGGACATGGCCATATTCGATCCTGTCCATGTATAGGGATATGCCCAATCTCGGGCATGTCCCTGTACATGGACATGGTCTAATATGGCCATGTCCATGTACAGGGACATGCCTGAATTCGAGCCTATCCCTGTACATGGATAGGGTCGAATTCATCCCTATCATCCCATTCGATAAGCATATGATACCTCTACTTGTCTGTGTCTGATAAGGTCTAGGTGTTGTTGTGTCTATGTTTTTACTCTATTCTTTCAACATCCTATTATGTTCATAAATTATTAATTTATAGGAGGTATTGTCTCCATCCTATATTGTTCATATTGTGCAAAATCAAGTTTGGTTTGTACATGGATGTAGCCTTCCAAATATATAGGTAAGGATTACATTTGTATATTTTTTATTCAAATGAATTTATTTTGAAGATAAATTACCATATTAAAATGGGACAATATTATTGTTTAGAGTACACAGATGTCGCCTCCTAAAAATATATGGGTCGGGATTGCATTCATATAAACTGATTAACATATAAAATGAATTTTATAAAAAATAACAATAAACTCAGCACTTGCGTAAACACATATATAATTAATGCCAAAACCAAAAATCCATTTGAGATTAAACGGATTAAAATATTAGCTGAATTTTATAAAACATAACAATGTACTATGTTGGTGTGTAAACATATATAAAATTAATGCCAAAACCAAAACTCTATTTGAGATTAAAATGATTAAAATATAAATTGATTACACTCTGACTGTGGCGTAATAGTATTTACTCTTTCGAGTTATAATTATGGTAATGTAAGGTATCATTTGGGCATGTCTATGTACATGGACAGGGACATATTCAACCCTGTCCATGTATAGTGACATGCTTTAATTCTGGCCTGTCTTTGTACATGGACAGGGCAATATTTGGCCCTATCCATGTACCTGGACATGCCTGAATTCAAGCTTGTCCCTGTACATGGACAAGGCAAAATATGGCCCTATCCATGTACAGGGACATGCTTGAATTTGAGCATGGCCCTGTACATGGACAGGGCCGAATTCGGCCCTGTCATCCCATCTGATAAACATATCATACCTCTACTTGTTTGTGTCTGATATGTTCTAGGTGTTGTTGTGTCTATGTTTTTACTCTATTGTGTCCACATCCTATTGTGTTCATAAATTGTTAATTTATAGGAGGTTCAGGCCTATCCCTGTACATGGACAGGGTGAATTTGGCCCTGTCATATCATCTAATAAACATGTGCTACCTCTACTTTTATGTGTTTTATATGGTCTAGGTGTTGTTGTGCCTATTTTTTTACTCTATTGTGTCTTCATCCTATTGTGTTCATAAATTATTAATTTATAGGAGGTTTGGGCCTGTCCCTGTACATGGGCAAGGCCATATTCGACCATGTCCATATATAGGGACAAGTTCGAATTTGAGCCAATCCTTGTACATGGACACGGTCGAATTCGACCCTATCATCCCATCCGACAAAGATATGATACCTCTACTTCTCTATGTCTAATATGGTATAGGTGTTGTTGTGTTCGTGTTTTCACTCTATTGTGTCTGCATCCTATTGTGTTCATAAATTATTAATTTATAGAAGGTATTGTCTCCATCCTATATTTTTCATATTGTGGAAAATCAAGATTGGTTTGTACATGGATGTAGCCTCCCAAATATATAGGAAAGGATTACATTTATATATTTTTTATTCAAATGATTTTTTTTTTAACATAAAGTAACATATTAAAATGGGACAATATTATTGTTTAGAGTACATGGATGTTGCCTCCTAAATATATATGGGCCAGGATTGCATTCATATAATTTGATTAACATATAAACTGAATTTAAAAAAAAATAACAATAAACTCTGCCCTTGCATAAACATATATATAACAAATGCCAAAACCAAAACTCTATTTGAGATTACACTGATTAAAATATAAATTGAATTTTATAAAAAATAACAGTAAACTCTGTTGGTGCTTAAACATATATAAAATTAATGCCAAAACCAAAAATCTATTTGAGATTAAATTGTTTAAAATATAAACTGATTACACTCTGACGATGACGTAACAATATTTACTCTTTGGAGGTATAATTCTGGTAATGTAAGGTATAATTCGGGTATGTCTCTGTACACGGAGAGAGCCATATTCGACCCTGTCCATGTACAGGGATAGGCTCGAATATGGGTGTTTCCATGTACATGGACAGGGCCGAATACAACCCTGTCAACACTCTAACACTATAAAATTGAAAATCTAAAATCTAATCTAACAATTTTATGCGAACACTAACTATTATACAAAATTTAATAATCTAACTATTATACAATTATACAAAGATTATTAAATCTAACAATTTAATAATCTAACTATTATACAATTTTATACGAAGATTAACTATTATACAATTTTGTACAATTTTAAGTCTAACAATTTACTAGGACTAACAATACTAATACTAACTATTTAATACTAACTATCTAACCATATTCGGTCCTATCCCTGTACATGGACAGGGCCGTATTCGACCCTATCAACACTCAAAATCTATAAAATTAAAAAACTAAAATCTAAAATTTAAAATTAACTCTGAAATTACCTGGACCGAATGTGCGCAACATCAACGTCTGCCCACCTACATCACCAACGTCCGCCCCCTTCTCCAACGTCTTCCCGCAACAACAACGTCCATTAGCACCAAGACGTTCACCTAGCACTATCACCTAACCAACAAGATGTTAAGACCTAATATTGGCTCATTACCCCTTAATTGGGGCATATTAGATTAGTAATGTTATTTTATTTATGTCGGCTTTAGGCCATTAGTTGTAATTATACCTCCTAGTCTCCTATATATTCCAAGGAGACATTTTCATTTTGAATCATCTTGTACTTGAACATTTAAGTGGGGTAAAAGGAGGTTGCCCCATTGAACAGGCTTTTTATCTGAAATTATCTCTTTTTCAAGGCGTTGAGTACTTTTCCTGAGGTTTTTCTATGCTATATTGATGTTTGGTAGTTAACATATGGTACCAGAGCTCAAGGTCTTGGGGTTTCTCTGCTACATTGGAGACACCGTGGAATTTTCACTATAACTTTTTTTCTACAACGTTTCAGAAGGAATGACTTGGAGGATATTTAGTAGACGGATCAAGGTACGTTGGGCTAAAAATTCATCTCCTGAGACCTTATACTTTCGGAGATACAACCTGTACAAGATAGGGTTCTGGAATCATCCTGAAATGAATCATTGTGGAATTTTCGCTATAAAAACTTTTCTGTAACACTTCATACATTGACATTTGGAGGACATTTATAGAAATTAGTAGTGTAACTATGGTAAAAATTTTAGCTTCTGGGTCATCTTAAATTTGTAGATACACCCTGTGTAAGATAGGGTATCTGACTAGTCCTATTGACTAGTCTCAAGAAGGTGTTCCAGGTAAAACAATCATAACCTCTTCCTAGAATATCCAAATTGTGTGGGACTGGTTGCATTGGATTGTGGACAGTCTGTAGTATTTTGGGTGCAAGTTTCAGAATTTTATATCAATTATTTTGTGTGGGGAACACTATACAAGTGAGATCTCCTGGAAAGGCCAAAAATCGGCAAGTTGTGGGGAAGTTACCATAAATTCCACTTGGAACATCCAATTTTGATCAGACCTGTGGCATTGCAGAGAAGAAATATCAGTGAAATACATAAGGGAAAGTTTCATACCTAGAAGGGCCAAAAATTGGGAGATACAACAGAAGAAATATTGTCTAGCAGAACCACCTCAAAATCAAGGTTCAAAAGTGATACTTGGCCAACATGCCACCCAAAAAGGGAACTTCTACACCAAATAAGCCTCCAGAAAATCCTACTTGGACTCTTGATAAAGGTGAAGAAATGCGTAGGGACATAAATGAACTAAAAATTAAGATGGATTCTGATGTAGGAGCATCGCTCACTCATCAAGCGAGCCGGCGCGTGGAGCAGGAAAAGACAGCTGGACAAGCCAGGAAACTTCTTTTTGAATCTTACCTTGATATTTATTGCGCCAAGCATTAATGAGTTAATGTAATGAAGCGCACTTGTATTGTATTATAGATAGGAAGGAATTTATTAGAGTTAATGCTAGTAGATAGGAATTCATTGTAGATTTGATAGTTTCAGATTTCGAGAGGGCAAACGGAATATAGGCACCCTCCTTTGTATTATTGTACATTCATACACGAGCAAGAGAAGAGAAGAGAAGAGAATTTGTGGAGAGCCCTCATGTATAGATTGGATTAATAGAGAGAGCTTTTGATTCAATTTCATGACTAGTGTTGTTTTCTCTGTGTATGTTGCTTATGCACTTGTGAATGTTTGTTTCCTTTGTATGCATTTTCTTTTGAATATGTTGTGCAATGATTCATAGGTTTAAGTCAGAAGTCTGAGAGAAAGGAGAATGAGTTTCAATTGTTTCTCTGTCTGAGCCAGGAGATTCCTGCATAGAGTGCAGTCGAATGCATCCACATAGAGTGCGTTGATGAGGCTAGACAGTTGAAATCTTGTTCTCATCTGCCCAGAGTTGAATTGGGTTATTCGAGCCGTGCAGGATAAGTGCAGGCCGAGGTTGGAGTCTCAGTGGGAAGTCTGAGGAAAGGAAGGCAGGGATTTCTATTGCTGGAAATGCATAGAGTCCAGAAGGCCCAACACTTAGAGAGTGATTGGACGTCGAGCTCAAAGAGTGCACCAACCTTCAGTTGAAGGAGTGGGAGAAATCAAGCTCAGGAGGGATAATTCCTTTCGGTTACGGTGGGAACAGACCCAGGTGAGGATTCGAACTGGGAAAAGCTTTGAAGCATATGAAATTTTCAAGGCAGGGAATCAAGAGCCATCGTATATTGGCATTCGGCAGTTGTCGAGGTGATGCGCAGACTCGTGAAATCGCAAGTCGCGATTTCCCGAGTTATTTGGAGCCGTTGATTTCCACAGGACAGGTGGCGTGAGATCCCGAGGGATCGGGGTTCGACGTTCAGGGTTTTCAATGCCAATGAAAGTTTACATCATGGATTCACGATCCGCGAAATCCCGACGGTGACGTGGCAGTGTGGGACCATGAGATTTAGTGGAGTCCAGGTGGCATTGTATTGGAAGATCGGCACCTCGGAGCTCGAGGTTTGGAAAGTCAGATTGCTGACATTGCAAGCAGCGATTTCCCGATAGGGAAATCCCCGACGGAAGAGGAACCGTTGACCTTTGACTCATCGGGTTCGGGGTTTTGAATTGCATGAGAACTGTGCTCACGTGAACCGCGAATTCCCAAATCGTGATTTCCCGAATTGCGCAAGTGAGGAGATCACCGAAGGAGATAGATGTGGGTAGAGAACTCCCGAGAGGAGTTGGAAGATTTCTTTAAATCTTTGGGCCTGTGTGAAAGGAGTTCCTGGTGAGAGCGGGTTGGACCGGGAGGGTCGCGACTTCGCATCAAGTGGTATCAGAGCGGGAGAAGAGTTCCCTTTGTTCCGGTAGCAGAGAGAAGCAGATTTCATCATGCCGCCCAGAAGAGAAAGGCAGTCACCGGATCGTGAAGACAGGGACGCCCGAAGAAGGGGTAGGCCGGCAGGGAATCCAGAGATGGAGTGCCAGATGAGAGATCTCCTAGCAAGGCTTGAGGAGATGGAGATTGCGTAGAGATGCGGATCTGGTGCAATAGAGTTCAGTGATTCCGAGGTGGAAGAGGAAGCTGGACACGATGCAAAAGAGGTATCAACAGAGGATGCGTCGACCGAACGGTTGATTAGAGCTATCGCCAGGATGAGCTCAAAGACCAAGATGGACATTCCCGTCTATAAGGGAAGTCTAAATGCAGAAGAGTTGCTGGATTGGATCCGAGCACTCGATACCTACTTTGATTATGAAGATATCAAAGAGGACAAGAAGATAAGGCACGCGGTTACAAAGTTGAAAGGACATGCAGCCTTATGGTGGGATGAGTTGCAGGCTGATAGGCGCTGTAAAGGAAAACAAAATATTAAGAGCTGGGACAGGATGATCGTGAAGATGAAAGCGAAGTTCATCCCCAGAGATTATCTGATCACTCTGTTCAGGTGGATGCAGAACCTGAGACAGAAGATGATGACGGTGAAGGAGTACACTGAAGAGTTTTACAGGCTCAATATCAGAGCAGGTCATCGGGAGAGCGATGATGAGAAGGTGGCGAGATACCTGAATGGTATGAGATATGACATTCAGGATGAGTTAAGCATGCTAACCATTAGGACGGTGGAAGATGCTTATCAGATGGATCTGAAAGCCGAGGAGAAGTTGAATCGCAAGCAAGGTCAGCGAGGGCGAGGCAGAAGCCAGCCAAGAGGTAAAGCAATTGCCCAAGATAGAACTCAGAATCCCAAGGAGGAGTGGAGGAAACCTCAGGGTAAGGTTGAAAGAGATGGAACCTCACAGCAGAGGCAGCCACAAACTGAACAGGGGCAGCAATATGGTGAGTCGAGGAGGCAGCATACAGAACAGGGTGGCGGATATGCCGACGCCGACGCTATTCCTCTTAACCGAGGTAGAGGAAGAGGTCGAGGAGGAATTATCACATGTTTTACATGTGGAAAAGACGGACATAAAGCCGTGGATTGTCCAGACCGAAACATGGACAGAAGAGAAACTCACATCACTGAGGTGCAGAGATGTGATACTGAGAAAGAAGATGCAGACAGCGGAAGGTCGCTTGGGATGCATAAAATTCTTTTGACACCTGAGAAAGAGGTAGAAATCTCAGTGCAAAGGAGCAGACTGTTCAGAACGGCTTGTACAGCCAAGGAAAGGAAATGAAAGGTCATAGTTGACAGTGGGAGCACCGATAATCTCGTTTCATCTGAGATGGTGGAAAATCTGGAGCTGGAAACGACTAAGCACCCGAGTCCATATAAAGTCTCGTGGTTACAGAAAGGACACCGGGTAAGTGTCACTAAACGATGCTTAGTTAAATTCAAAATTGGGAATTACCATGATGAGATTCTGTGTGACGTCATTCCCATGGATGTATGTCATATATTGCTGGGTATACCATGGCAGTATGATAGAAATGCGGTTCATGACGGAAGGATGAACACATATACCCTAGAGAAGAATGGGAGAACTCATAAATTGCTTCCGATAAAGGACAAAGAAATGAATCTGGAAGTAACCAGCACCATACTTCTCATGAGTGGGAAGGAGCTTCTCACATAGATGGAGAAGAACAAAGATCCACAGTTCTTTGTTGTCAGGAAGCCGAGAATTGTCCTGACAAGCACAAGAGTGGACGACTTGCCAGAGGAGATTCAGGAACTGCTGGGAGAGTTCGCTGATATCATCGTGGATGAACTACCTCATTCGTTGCCACCAATGAGGAGTGTGAGTCACCATATTGACCTCATACCAGGAGCAAGTTTACCGAATAAGGCAGCGTACAGGTTGACACCTCAGGAGAACGAGGAAGTCAAAAGGCAGGTACAGGATCTGTTGGACAAAGGACTGGTCAGAGAGAGTCTCAGTCTGTGTGTTGTTCCGGCAGTACTAAGTCCGAAGAAGTATGGAGGCTGGACGATGTGTACAGACTCCAGGGTGATTAATAAAATCACCGTCAGGTACAGATTTCCACTGCCAAGAATGGATGACTTGATGGATTGCCTGAGTGGGGCAAATTATTTTTCGAAGATTGATCTCAAGAGCGGATATCATCAGATCCGGATGAGAGAAGGAGATGAATGGAAGACAACATTCAAGACAAACGAGGGTTTGTACGAATGGATGGTCATGTCGTTTGGTTTGAAAAACGTGCCAAGCACCTTTATGAGGCTGATGAATGAAGTCCTGCGGGAATTCATTGGCAAATTCATGGTCGTGTATTTGGACGACATATTGATTTTCAGCAAGACCAAGGCTGAACATTTGAGACACTTGGCCATTGTAATGAGAAGGCTACAGCAGGAGAAGCTGCTGATTAATTTGAAGAAGTGTTCGTTTATGAAGACAGAGCTCATCTATTTGGGTTTTGTCATATCAGCCAATGAGTTGAAGATGGATCCTGAAAAGGTAGAAGTGATCAAGAATTGGCCATCGTCGAGAAATGTTTTTGAGGTAAGGAGTTTCCATGGATTGGCTAGTTTCTACAGAAAATTCATTCGGAATTTCAGTGGAATTAGCGCAGCAATGATGGATACAGTGAAGAAGCGGCATAAAGTTTTTCACTGGACAACAGAGGCTGAGAGGAGCTTCAATCTATTGAAGCGGAAGATAACAGAGCAACCAGTGTTGGTGTTGCCTGATTTTCAGAAAACATTTCAAGTGAAATGTGATGCTAGTGGGTATGCTGTTGGAGGGGTCCTGAGTCAGGATGACAGACCTGTTGCATATTACAGCGAGAAGCTGGATGATGAAAAACTGAAATACTCCACCTATGATAAAGAGTTATATGCCATCATACAGGCATTGAAGAAGTGGAGGCATTACTTAATACCCAAGGAGTTCATTTTATATAGAGATAACCATGCATTGCAGTTTGTAAGTCAACAGGAGAAGTTGAACCAGAAGCATGCGAAATGGGTAGAGTACATGCAAAATTTTACATTTGTAATCAAACAAATTTCAGGAACTACTAACAAAGTGGTTGACGCTTTGAGCAGGAAATGCTTGTTGCTGCAGGAGTTCAGAGTCAAAACCTTGGGTTTTGAAAATCTGAAGGACATGTATGCCGGAGATGCAGACTTCAGGGAAGCTTATGAAGCAGCTGAGAATCCAGTTCTCAGGGATCGGAGTCTGTGGCTGGAATATATGATCCAGGAGGGATTGTTGTTCAGGGGAAATCAATTGTGCATTCCGAATTTCTCCATGAGGGAGAATTTGGTGAAGGAGAAACATAGCGGAGGATTAGCAGGTCACTTTGGACATGATAAGACGTTCGCCAAACTGAGCGAATCATATTTTTGGCCTAGGATGCGCACTGATGTCAAACAGTTTGTTGACGGGTGCAGGATATGTCAACATTCAAAGGGTCGCAAACAGAACACAGGTTTCTACCAGCCATTGCCCATACCTGAGAGGCCGTGGGAGGCGATCAATATGGATTTTGTTCTGGGATTGCCGAGAACAGAACGAGGTGTTGATTCCATATTTGTGGTGGTGGACAGGTTTTCAAATATGGCACATTTCATTCCGTGTCATAAGACCAGTGATGCAACCCACATTGCAAACTTGTTTTTCAAACAAATCGTCAGATTGCATGGATTGCCGAGAAGCATAGTCTCGGATCGGGATACAAAATTCATAGGTCACTTTTGGAGGACGCTATGGAAAAAGCTGGGAACTAATTTGGCATTTAGCTCAGCTTACCATCCGCAGACAGATGGGAAAATGGAGGTGGTGAATAGAAGTCTGGGGGATCTATTGAGAAGCTTGGTGACGGAACACCACAGCAGTTGGGACCAGATATTGCCACATGCAGAGTTTGTGTACAACGATTCGGTGAATCGGAGTACAGGAAAAAGCCCATTCCAGATTTTATATGGAATACAGCCAAGGGGAGTTTTTGAGCTCAGGGAGTCAGGACAGGATGAAACTAGCAGCGCGAGTGCTGAAGAATTCGCTGAAGCGATGCAGGAACTTCACACGCAGGTGAAGCAGCGATTGATGAAATCAAATCAAGAGTATAAGCGCAGAGCTGATAAACGGAAGAGACAACTTCAGTTTGAAGTTGGTGACATGGTTCTGGTGCACTTAAGAAAGGATAGGTTCCCAAGGGGAACATATAACAAGCTCAAGATGAAGAAAATTGGGCCATGCAGAGTCCTGAAGAAATTCGAGGAGAATGCATATGAGATAGAGTTGTCAGATGGCATCGGGATATCTCCGATTTTTAACGTTTCGGATTTATACCCATACAGGGCTAGAGAAGCAGGCATTGGAACTAAGGAACCAGTGGTCCAGTGGCAGAAGCAATTTCCAGTTGCACAGAAACCTCAGATGGAGTGTATACTGGATAAAAGAGTAGGCAGGAAGACCAAGCGGAAACAATATTTTGAATACCTGGTGAAATGGAATAATCACCCAGTGGAGGACGCCAGCTGGGAGACATATGCGGTGATTCAGAAGCATGGACACACCGTGCAGGAGCTTATGGACAGGATCCCATGAAATCTATCGAGCTGAGGAGTATGATGCAGGAGCATCGCTCACTCATCAAGCGAGCCAGCGCGTGGAGCAGGAAAAGACAGCTGGACAAGCCTGCAAACTTCTTTTTGAATCTTACCTTGATATTTATTGCACCAAGCATTAATGCGTTAATGTAATGAAGCACACTTGTATTGTATTATAGATAGGAAGGCATTTATTAGAGTTAATGCTAGTAGATAGGAATTCATTGTAGATTTGATAGTTTCATATTTCGAGAGGGCAAACAGAATATAGGCACCCTCCTTTGTATTATTGTACATTCATACAGGAGCAAGAGAAGAGCAGAGCAGAGAATTTGTGGAGAGCCCTCATGTATAGATTGGATTAATAGAGAGAGCTTTTGATTCAATTTCATGACTGGTGTTGTTTTCTCTGTGTATGTTTCTTATGTACTTGTGAATGTTTGTTTCCTTTGTATGAATTTTCTTTTGAATATGATGTGAAGTGATTCAGAGGTTTAATTCAGAAGTCTAAGAGAAAGGAGAATGAGTTTCAATTGTTTCTCTTTCTGAGCCAGGAGATTCCTGCATAGAGTGCAGTCGAATGCATCCGCATAGAGTGCGTTGATGAGGCTAGACATTTGAACTCTTGTTCTCATCTGCCCAGAGTTGAATTGGGTTATTCGAGCCATGCAGGATAAGTGCAAGACGAGGTTGGAGTCTCAGTGGGAAGTCTGTGGAAAGGAAGGCAGGTATTTCTGTTGCCAGAAATGCACAGAGTCCAGAAAGCCCAACACTTAGAGAGTGATTGGACGTCGAGCTCAAAGAGTGCACCAACCTTCAGTTGAAGGAGTGGGAGAAATCAAGCTCAGGAGGGATAATTCCTTTCGGTTACGGTGGGAACAGACCCAGGTGAGGATTCGAACTGGGAAAAGCTTTGAAGAAGACGAGATCTTCAAGGTAGGGAATCAAGAGCCATCGCATATCGGCATTCGGCGGTTGTCGAGGTGATGCGCAGACTTGTGAAATCGCAAGTCGCGATTTCCCGAGTTATTTGGAGACGTTGATTTCCACAGGACAGGTGGCGTGAGATCCCGAGGGATCGGGGTTCAGCGTTCGGGGTTTTCAACGCGAAGGAAAGTTTACATCGTGGATTCGCAATCCGCGAAATCCCGACGGTGACATGGCAGTGTGGGACCACGAGATTTAGTGGAGTCCAGGTGGCATTGTATCGGAAGATCGGCACCTCGGAGCTCGGGGTTTGGAAAGTCAGATTGCTGACATTGCAAGCAGCGATTTCCCGATAGGGAAATCCTCGATGGAAGAGGAACCGTTGACCTTTGACTCATCGGGTTCGGGGTTTTGAATTGCATGAGAACTGTGCTCACGTGAACCGCGAATTCTCGAATCGCGATTTCCCGAATTGCGCGAGTGAGGAGATCGCCGAAGGAGATAGTTGTGGGTAGAGAACTCCAGAGAGGAGTTGGAAGAGTTCTTTAACTCTTTGGGCCTGTGTGAAAGGAGGTCCTGGTGAGAGCGGGTTGGACCGGGAGGGTCGCGACTTCGCATCAGATTCAATGGAAGCTAAGATGGATTCAATGGAAGCTAAGTTGGATACTAAGATGGATTCAATGGAATCTAATTTGGATACTAAGATGGATTCAATGGAAGCTAAGTGGGATACTAAGATCTATTCAATGGAAGCTAAGATCATGGAAGTATTGAAAAATTTCGTAACAGAGAAGACACCTGAAAGTGAAAATGCATCACATGAAATTCATGATGTGGACACAAGGAAGGTGAATCAAGAATGGAGAAACTCCAACTTTGGTTTGAAGACCAACCACGTTCCTAAGATTGACATGATGAAGTTTGATGGCAAGGACCCAATCACATGGATACTTCAGATGGA
>ML788140.1:516049-526463 GCA_009831015.1 Picea engelmannii | reverse complement strand
TTGAGTACATGGTTGAGACAGTAGTTGATGAGTTGGCACATACATGAAGTGTATAGTTGATGGTGTTGGTACATATTGACGAGTCATAGTTGATGAGTAGTTGACACATGATTGGTACATACTTGGTACATGGTTGGATGCACGTTTTTATGGTACAGGTTGATTACAGGTTGGTGCATGGTTGATGCACTTTTTTATGGTACAGGTTGATTACAGGTTGGTGCATTGTTGATGCACTTGTTTATGGTACAGGTTGATTACAGGTTGGTGCATGGTTGATGCACTTGTTTATGGTACAAGTTGATTACAGGTTGATGCATGGTTCAGATTTATTGGTACATTTTTACAGTGGTATATCTCACAGTGATAGTGTGACAATGGTTCCTTCATTCTACTTCTAATTCAGGGTGGCAGGACGGGGCAAGGAAAGGGGTGTTGTAGCCACCTTCCGGTTGTAGCCAGAGGACATTGGGGGTTGTAGCCTCCTTCTGGTTGTCTCCATAGATTTGGGGAGTTGGAGCTTCCCTCAGGTTGTAGCCTGAGAAACTAGGGGGTTGGAGCCTCCTTCCAGTTGCAGCTGGAAAACAAAGGAAGTTGGTACTTCCAATGAATGTAATTCTTCAAGACATATAAGAAAAAACATTTCGTGGTTTTTTCCCGATCTGGGTTTCCACGTAAAACACTGGTGTATTGTGTATGTGTATGATTGTTCATTTGTTCATTGTTTATTTACTCTGCAGTTATTGGATAATAATGCTTCATTTATATATCACTTGGATTATAAATTCAAAAGGGATTAAATTGCTCTATTACTGATTCACCCCCCCTCTCAGTAATCCAACAGGGATTATTGAACCTGTCGAAGAGTTTGAGTGGATTATTCCTATGGTAGTACAAGACAAGAAGACAGGTGAGATCAGAATATGGGTGGACCTCAGAAAGTTGAACGATGCTTGTTTGCATGACCCCTTCCCTACACCATTCACTGATGAAGTATTAGACAATGTGGGAGGCCATGAGGTATATTCTTTTATAGATGGGTTTTCATTATATCATTGGATCCAGATTGCCAAAGAGGACCGCCACAAGACCACATTTTCCACAAAATGGAGATCCTACCAATACACAGTGATTCCATTTGGACTGAAGAATTCCCCAGCCATCTTTTCTAGGGTGGTGGTCGAAGCGTTCAAAGAATTTTTGCATAAGTTCTTAGAAGCCTATTTTGATGACTAGACTATTTTTAGTTTGCTGAAAAACCATATTGAATGTCTAAGGCTAATGTTGGATAAATGCAGGAAATGCCAAATTTCTTTGAATTTGAAGAAGTGCATCTTCTTCTCACCATTTGGAGTATTATCAGGTCATATTGTATGCAAGCAAGGATTGTTGGTGGACCCATCCAAAATTTCAATTATAGTTGATTTGCCACCTCCTACCTTAGTCAAACAACTGTGCACTGCGCTAGGACATACTGGCTATTACAGAAAAATTATCAAAGTATATTCTCATATTATTGTGCCAATGGAGAAGTTATCAAAGAAAGACTGTCAATTTGGTTGGACAGAAGAATGCATGTAGAGCTTCGACACACTGAAACAAAAGATGGTGACTGCGACTATTCTGTTCTTTCCAGATTGGAGCAAGGAATTTCATGTGCATGTTGATGTGTCTTCCATTGCATTAGGAGCAGTACTAGCAAAACTTGGAGAAGGGGACATTGATCATCCATTAGCACTTTCCAGCAGAAAGCTATCCACAACTAAAATTAATTACACCACTATAGAGAGAGAAGGATTAGCCATGGTGTATGCATTATAGAAATTCCACGACTACTTGTTGGGAGGACACTTTAAAATGTTTATTGATCACTCTGCGCTCAAGTACCTGGTCAAAAAGCCAGTGTTGGGGGGGGGAATATGCAGATGGCTTCTCCTGTTTCAAGAATATGATTTTGAGATCATAGTTAAGCCAGGAAGAATGAAAAATGGACCTGACCACATGTAGAGGTTGGAACATGGTGAATAACCCACCAGTTTAGAGGATACACTACCATATGCACAGCTACTCGCTCCAAGTGAGTATACAATTTCCCAGAAGAAACAGCTAGTGGTGCGTGCTACAGACTTTTCACTAATAGTTGGTCAGCTATATAAGATGGGACCTGACGAGATACTAAGAATATGTGTGATGGAAGTAGAGCGCCCGCTAATCCTCACAGAAGCTCATGAAGATGGATAACCACTTCACATACATTGTCCAATTCTTGTCAATAGGAATGGCTCCAAGTGAGTATACAATTTCCCAGAAGAAACAACTAGTGGTGCGTGCTACAGACTTTTCACTGATAGTTGGTCAGCTATATAAGATGGGACCTGACGAGATACTAAGAAGATGTGTGATGGAAGTAGAGCACCCACTAATCCTCGCAGAAGCTCATGAAGGCATCATAGGAGGACATTACATGGGTAAAGAAACTACGCTGAAGGTTCTGCGAGCTAGCCTTTGGTGGCCTCCTTTACACAGAGATGCTAAAGAGTATACCAGATCTTGTGATGTATTCCAGAGAGTTGGAAAACCATCCATAAGAGAAAAAATGCCACTAGCACCATAGATGACCCTACAATCATTTGAAAAGTGGTCCATTGACTTCGTGGGACCTATAAACCCACTAGGAAAGCGCACAGGAGCAAGGTATAGTATCATTGCGACATAATACCTGACTAGATAGGCTGAAGCAAGAGCAGTCAAGGAATATGGTGCAACTACAACTGCACATTTTATATTTGATGACATAATAACCAGGTTTAGATGCCCTAAGACCCTTATGAGCAATCAAGTCACTCATTTCATCAACAAGAAAGTTGAAGCCTTGACTGAAGAATTTGCAGTCCACCATCAGAAGAGTACACCTTACCATCCACAAGCAAATAGAATGGTTGAAGCATTCAACAAAATCTTGGAGACAACATTGACAAAGATTTTCAATGTGAACAAGGATGACTGGGATTTAAGAGTACCAACATTACTCTAGGATTATAGAACCACTTGCAAGAAATTAACAACGCAGACCCCTTTCAAGTTGGTTTATGGTCTTGAAGTTGTTTTCCTGATGGAGTACTTGGTACCAAGCTTAAGAATTGTTGCATTTAAAGACATGGATGATACAAGCGTTGTTCGTGAGAGGCTTGTCCAGCTGGTTGAACTAGAAGAAGACATATTTATTGCAGGATTCCATCAACAGGTATAGAAGGGAAGAGAGAAGGCCTATCATGACAAACACATCAAGAAGAAGGTGTTTAAGCAAGGTGATTTAGTACTGGTGTATAATAGTAAATGCACAAAACATCCAGGGAATTTCAGAACGCATTGGGTCGGACCATATGAGATCTCCTATGTTACAAAAGAAGGAGCTACATAGCTGAAGACATTGAAGGGAGAATGGAAAGAGCGATTAGTAAATGGGAATTAGCTGAAGTTGTACTATGACAACCAACTTCCTCGCAGCTCTCAGTAAAAGCAAGGAGAAAAGGGTCTAGGTACTAGGTGGAGTTGAAATTGGGTACCAGACACAGAAAAGACAATCTACACAAGGAAGGGAAAGAGACATGGAGCAGAAAGAAAAGGCTGCACTCCATAGTCCAAAGTCGAAGTGACATGGAAGGATCATAACTGAAGTGCCTTGGGACAAGTCACAGGTGAGTGTTGGGGGCTTGTTGGCCCTTGGTTATGGAGGGAAGAAAAGATCAAGGAAGAAAAGGTAAAACGAGAACTGCATGGGAAACACAGTGAATGTCACTAGGTCGAAGTAAGCAAAAGAGCAGAAAAGATGGAGTGAAGTATGGAAAAGCAAGCCGTTGGATGAGGAGATCAGGGATGACAGGTCAACAAGAGAAAAGAATCGTGGACAACTCAGCAAGCAGAAAAATACACCATTGGATGCTTTGTAGCACTGCATGACGAGGAAGGAAAGATAGGTTGGAGAACCCCAGAAAATGTGGGTCAAGTTGACCTAGGGTTTTAGACACCTAGGGTTTTGGGTAATTACAGTTTTTGACACCTAGGTTTCAACCTAAGGTTGTCTGTGAGGGACTATAATGTATAAATAGAGGTCGAGAGGACCTAGGTCGGGTTGGTAGTAGCATTGGGTATTATTATTGATTGTGGTTGATTGAGAGATTATTGTACTATGAGAGAGAGAAGTGTTGAGAGTGAGAGCCTTCTAGTATTGTAAGATCTTCAGTTGGGTGCGAAGATTAGATCCTGTAGCTGGGTGCGCAGAAAGGGGAGAGAAAGAGAGAAGAAGAGAGAGGATCATAAGCACAGTTATGTGGGCGTATCCCTAGAGAGAGGGTGAACCACGTACATTTTGTGGTGTATGTGTGATTGATGCCTGCATTCCTGTCATTGTTATGTTGGCATTTTCATTATTGTGTTAGATCAGGTCTATAGTTGTGCAGAGTAGATCTAGCTAATAAGTGACACATGAATGATACATTATTGTTGTATTAGTTCCACTTGATATTCCCCTAGTTGTAGACATCTTTATCCTGCAACCCCCCTCTTAGCTGCTTCGGGTGAGATTGCATCTGCTTCGCAGGTGTTGTCGAAAGGGCCAATAGCTAGGTCTTGTTGGTACACTCTTGGAGTGAACCCCGGGTCTATGCCTACGCCAACACTCTCATTCCCATAAATTTCAGCACCATCACTTTCAATGTGACCTAAGCCTTCCGTGGGTGGATGTGACCAAATTTGATGGCTCGGACCCCACTGGTTGGGTAACCAAAATGGAACATTATTTTTTCTTTATACGACATTACAGATGGCTTGGCCAAACTCTGGTATGGTTTTCTCCATCTAGATCAAGAACGTTGGCAATGGTGGCAATGGAGAAAAGATTCTCATCAAGAGTATATTGCTTGGACACACTTTGTGGCAGATATTTATGAACACTTTGACACCGACACCAACCATTTGGGTTGTTTGACAAAGTGGAAACTATGAGGAACAATGAAAGTCTTTATAGTTTCCTTTGAGCACCTAGATTTTCAGACAGAGGGCATGTCTGATGCCTTTTTCTAAGAGTGTTTTATCAGTGGCCTCAAGGATGAGATTCGGGCCCATGTCCTCATGGCTCAGCCTCAGAGTTGGGTGGAGGATACTAAAAGAGATAAAGAAGCACAACAAGTTGTATCTTCTAAAAACCAAAAACCCTCCTTTATCCCTCGCCTTAAACCAATAAATCCCACTACTTCCTCCACTCCACTAAAGATCCAAAAATTGACCAAGGTTGAAATGGTTTAACACCAACTCAAAGGCCTTTGTTATAATTGTGATGAAAAATATTTCCTAGGCCACAAGTGTAAGGAACAAAATATTTTTATGGCCATCTCCAAGGATATTTCGGAAGAGGATGTTGAAACTCCCCTTGTGTCTAAGTCACCTAAAACCACTGACATAACCCCTCCCTCAGACCCTCCTGAAGTAGAACTAGTCATTTCCCTCAATACTCTCACTGGCTTCTCTGCCCCCCAAACCCTCAAGCTAATAGGTTACATCAAGCATCATAAGGTCATCATTCTAGTTGATAGTGGAAGCACCCATAATTTTATTCATCTCCACATTTCCCAAGAAACTCATTGCTACATCCATGTCTTCAATGATTTCCAAATCATTATTTCCAATGGTGGCTCAATGAAATGTGGAGGGCATTGTGAAAATGTGTGTCTCTGAATTGGTGACTACCACCTGAAATATCATATGTTTGCTATCAACATGGGCGATTGTGACATTGTGTTGGGTGCAGACTAGCTAAGGACTTTGGGTCCCAGTCTCATGGATTTTAAGGAATTAACCATGCAATTTGACCAGGAGGGCCACCAATAAAAGTTCCAAGGCATCACTGTCAATTCACCTGATATCATCAGTTCCCATCGCATGGAAAAGCTACTCAAAAAAGGTCATTCTGGTGTTATTGCCCAACTCCATGCCATACAAGCAACATAGACACCCTCGATGCCGCAATACCTCCAAGCCATCCTTTATAAACATCAAGTGGTCTTTTCCACTCCCCAGGGACTCCCTCCTTCCTGTCGTGTTCATGATCATTCCATTCCCTTTGTACCTGGAAGCCTTCCTCCTAATATTCATCTGTATCGTCACCCATTTTCCCAAAAAAATGAAATTGATAAAATGGTCCAGGAACTCCTTAATGCAGGCATTATCCGCCCTAGTATGAGCCCCTACTCTTCTCCTGTGGTCATGGTCTTGAAGAAAGAAGGTTCTTGGCGAATGTGTCCTGACTTCCATGCCCTCAACAAACTTACCATTAAAGACAAAATTCCCATTCCTATCATTGATGACCTTCTGGATGAATTGATTGGTGTCCAATTCTTTACTAAACTTGATCTTTGTTTGGGCTACCACCAGATACGCATGAAAGAGGTAGACATTCCCAAGACTTCCTTTAGAACTCATGAGGGCCACTATGAGTTTTAGGTCATGCCCTTTGGCTTGTGTAATGCCCCCTCCACCTTCCAAAGCCTCATGAATCATGTCTTCCATCCCTTTCTCCGTCATTTTGTCTTAGTTTTCTTTGATGATATCCTCATCTATAGAAAAAAAGGGATAGACCATCTTGCTCATATGGATCGAGTTCTCCATCTACTCTCTTAGCACCAACTTTTTCTGAAACAGTCTAAATTAGCTTTTGGCGCCTCAGAAGTAGAATACTTGGGTCATTTGGTTGGAAAGGATGGCGTCAAGGTGGATCCAAAAAGGATTGAAGCTATGCAAGACTAGCCTCACCTAAAGACTCTCAAAATCTTGTGTGGATTTTTGGGCTTAACAGGTTATTTTCGCAAGTTTGTTAAGAATTATGGAAAGATTGCAACACCTCTCACTGCTCTTGTAAAAAGGAACTCTTTCACTTGGACTCTAGCTGCTGCTCAAGATTTTCAAACCTTGAAGATGGCCATGTGAACCACTTCATTCCCGACCCTTCCTAATTTCACAAAGACCTTTGTCTTGGAATGTGATGCCTCAGGGAAAGGAATTGGTGCTATCCTTATGCAAGAGGGTCAACCTTTTGCCTTTACGAACAAGAAATTGTCTGAAAGAAATCTGGGCAAATCAATCTACGAAAAGGAAATGTTGGCTATTCTCCATGTTGTTTATCTGTGGCACCCTTATCTATTGGGGTAATGTTTCCAAATTAAGACATACCATCAAATCCTCAAGTATTTTCTGGAACAACGCATTTCCTCCCCGGAGCAACAAAAATGGGTGACTAAGCTCTTTGGATATGATTATGAGATCATTTACAAGAAAGGTAAAGACAATGTGGTGGTGGATGCACTTTCCTGAAAATATGAAGATGAAGGATCCCTTTTTTCTCTTTCCTTGATTGTACCAGATTAGCTCCAAGTCGTTCTCCAAGAATGGCTACAAGATCCCACAATTTCGCATATGATCCAACAATTGCAATCCAATGCTCCAACTTCCCCAGGGTACTCTTGGCTCCATGATGAGCTTCGATACAAAGGTCGTTTGTATTTAAGTAAATAATCAAAGCTTAAATCCACACTACTTTCTAAGCTTCATGCTACAACCACAGTGGGGCACTTCGGGTTCACCAAAACCTATGACAGGGTCAAACGTTCTTTTTTCTGGGATGGTATGAAACATGACATTTGTAATTTTGTCGTTGAATGTGATGTGTGTCAATGCAACAAGGGAGAAACATTCAAATATCCAGGCACACTACAGCCGCTTTTGATTCCACCTGCTATTTGGAAGGATATCTCTATGGATTTTATTATAGGCTTACCCAAATCAAGAAATAAATCAGTCATCATGGTGGTTTTTGATTGCCTTTCCAATTATGCTCATTTCTATGCTCTTCAACACTCGTTTACAACATCCACAATGGCTCAAATTTTCATGGATTGGGTCTTCAAGCTTCATGACATCTTGCACTCTTTTGTTTCTGATCGTGACCCAACTTTCACAAGAAATTTTTGGCAAGAATTGTTCAAGATACAAGGCACCCAATTGCATCTCATCATAGCTTAGCATCCCCAGTCTGATGGTCAAACAGAAGTTGTCAACAAGTGTTTGGAAACATATTTGAGGTGTTTTTCCTTGAAAAAGAAAAATCAATGGGTTCAATGGTTATCGCTAGTTGAATGGTGGTACAACACTTCATACCATACAACTACACCATGAATCTTTTTGAAGTGGTATATGGATAGAAGAAACCTTCATTTTTCTCATAATTACCTGGTGTCTCAAAGGTCTAGGTGGTTGACCAAACACTTACAATTCGAGAGGCTATTCTCCGTACCCTCAAAGAGAATTTGGTCATGGCACAGAATCGCATGAAGCAACAAGAAGATCAAGGTTACTTTGAACGTCAATTTGCAGAAGGGGATCAAGTGTTTCTTCAACTTCAACCTTACAAGAAAAATTCCCTCGAGGTCGAGCATTGTTAGAAGCTAGCGCCCAAATTTTATGGTCCTTATACCATTCTCAAGCGTGTGGGACAAGTAGCCTATCAGTTAGATTTTCCCAGTCATTCGAAGATACATCCTGTTTTTCATGTTTCATGCTTAAAGAAGGTGCTTGGAACTAAGTTCCAAATTCAAACCAACCTTCTTGAGTTAGCCGAAGAAGGATCCATTTGGCTACAACCACAATCATTTTTGGACTAGCGTGAGCGTCGCCTGCGTCAGAGAACCATCAAGGAAGTGTTAGTCCAATGGAAAGATACAATTCCAGCAGATGCCACTTGGGAACCAGCTACCATTCTATAGCAATTTCCCCATCTCAAGCCTTGAGGACAAGGCTTGTTTTAAGGGGGAGGAAATGTTAGGGTCCTAACCTACACATAGGTAGAACAATATATTCAGATGTAATAAAGGTCAATATTAATAAGGCCTTTCAATAAAATAGAATAAGTCAAATGTACGAAGACCTAATAGAAGCTTCCACTTCTAGAAGGATCTTCCTCTAGATGCTTCTTTTGATAGACATATTTAGTATAAATAGGAGTCGAGGGTATGAGAACCCTAGCTTGGAGATTATTGTAATAGAGCTCTTCTCGACTAGAGGTTTCCCCCTCAAAGAGTCCCATGAATATTTCTCTCAGAATCAAAGTGTTATTTTTGTTTTTATTCTTATATCATTTCAGCATCATTGTGGTGATTGTTTTGGTTATATTACTGTTATTCTTCCATTTCTAGCATTTTGTTTTTGTTCTGCATACTTTTTATATCTAGTATATTACAATTTGTAAGGAGACCAATGGGTTTATACCTCAAAACTCAAGATGATATGGTTTTTTTAGTCGTTGTTGGGCGTGTCTTGGTAGATAGTGTTGCCTTGGTCATTGTTCTAGTTGGCATGCTCATTGAAATGTTTATTTGTAAGGATACCAATGGGTTTATACCTCAAAACTCAAGATGATATGGTTTTTTTAGTCGTTGTTGGGGTTGTTTTGGTAGATAGTGTTTCCTTGGTCATTGTTCTAGTTGGCATGCTCATTGAGATGTTTTTAGGAGCAAGTGAAAATTGTGTTAAAAAAATGTCAATAAGAGTAAATTTATTAAGGGTTTATGGTTTAGTGTGTTTAAGAGAAGCATTTGGTTAGTGCATAAAAATGAGGGGGAAATTGATTTTTTTTTAACAATAATCTCGCAATCAAGAGTTTATCTCTTGATTAAAACATTTATTCAATCTCTTGGAAAAACACTTTTATATATGAATCCAACCATTCAAGTGAGATGTTTATGTATTTATAAAATTCTTGATCAAGACTTTATATCATACATTTCTTTTCTATTCCTTTCCATTGAGTGGAACACATATTCATGGTTTGAACACACACACACACACATCCAAAAATATGTTATATGCCATTTGGCTAGTTTTTTGCTGGCAGGTGCTTGATTGAAATTTCTCTAGGTGAGGTACACTAGCTTAGGTACACTAGCGTATCACCCAGAGACTGACGGACAGACAGAACGTATGAACCAAACCTTGGAAGGCATGTTGCGCATGTGCGTGATGGACCAACAAAAACGTTGGGAGGAATTCTTGTCTCTAGTAGAGTTCGCTTATAACAACAGTTACCAGATCACCATTAAGATGGCGCCGTTGGAGTTTCTTTATGGGCGACCGTGTCGGACGCCCTTGAGTTGGGATCGGCTTGAGGATAGGGTCCTGGGGGGACCAGAAGCGATCCAAGAAATGAAAGAGCAGGTGCAAACCATGATACAAAGGATAAATGAAGCGCAGGATCGACAGAGAGTTATGCCGATGCGCACCGAGTCGACCGTAGTTACGAGGTCGGCGATCGAGTCTTCTTACGGTTTAAACCGCATAAGAGTTCGATCAAGTTTGGAAAAGGGAGCTA
>ML788140.1:489450-504672 GCA_009831015.1 Picea engelmannii | reverse complement strand
GTCAACAACATATCATGAAATCAATAGCATATCATCAAAACCACACAATATCACTGTAAATGAAAACAACTCAAATAGCCCACTCCCTGACTCAATCCGGAGTCCAAGGGAGTTCCACCGATGCCTCTGCATCATCAAGGTCCAAAACCCTGCACACTCAATGAAACTGAGTCAATAGCACCTGTATATAGCAATAGTAAAACATCCTGTCATAAATCATGACGCATCATCATCAAGGTTAAGTGGTTCATCATCATAAAAATCCAGATCACTTGCGAGCAAGTGTCCTCAAAGAATAAGTTTTGTCAGTGCGCCAGAGCGGGATGTTACAGTGGAACACATATTCATGGTTTGAACACACACACACACACATCCAAAAATATGTTATATGCCATTTGGCTAGTTTTTTGCTGGCAGGTGCTTGATTGAAATTTCTCTAGGTGAGGTACACTAGCTTATGTTCATGGATTTATTAGGAATGTTGTCCATGAATATGGGGAAGAATCCCTTTGGTTCTCCATTATTTTTTTTTCGACTCTCTCTCTCTCTCTCTCTCTCTGATCCAAAAATTCTTAGATGTTAAAATAATCTGTAATCACACTTCAACATCTAACCTAATTCAAAATTATTTTTTATCGTCCTTTGACAGATTTGCATAACACATGTGAATGTTATTTCTTTTCCAAAACTTCATAAAATGATTAATAACTTGCAAAATAATGAGATATAACACAATAAAAAATAAAAGAACTAATGAAACAAGATTTGATGATGGATTTCACCTCTCCTAGGATACATCTCCAAGACCCTTTCAACAATGAGACTGCTCTTCATTAATCTCAAATTTCAAAAATTACAATCAAATGGACTTACAATTACAAATTTTGAATTCACTCTTCAATTCTACTACTAAACCGCATAAACATAGGTTACCATTGAATTCCTCTCGAAATTCTAAAAAACAATGAGCATAAACTTGACTATGTTCTGAACAAGCTCAAAATGACCCCCTTCTTGATGCAAAACAATGCGCTAAAAATCTCATACAAGTCAGTATGAACTAAGATCCTCGTAAACACCATCTTAACACACAAAAAACATCACCATCATGTTCCTCTTGAAAAAATTGAGAAGAATGACTATAAACATGACTATGTTTGGACAAAATGCTCAATCGCACACAAAATGATGCGACACCATAACTAGGCATCTGTAGGCATGCATCCCAATGCAGTGTAATTTACTATCGACAAAAAATTATATATACTATACCATGCACACAACCCATACCTTTCCTTTATTTGGGCACCAGTTTATATAGGGCATAGGTTGTCCAAAACCATGGCCCAAACATTGTGTTGACGTAAGCATCACCATTACTAATATTTATTTTGTTTATTGTAACAAGTTCTAATTGTGGTGTATTGGTTGGAGGATATGTTTAATTCATTTGGCATATGGAATATTCTTTGTAGATTCCATGGAGGTTAGGGGTTCAAAACCCACTGAGCTCCAATGATTTCTTATACCCATGCCAACTTGGTCTTTTAGAAGGTGCCACATGGCACCATTTGATTAGCCCATGTGGAAGCCTATAATTGGCCACCTTTACCATTGAACGTATGACCCTCCTAGGTCACCTGCTAATTGTGCCACCACCTTTCTACCACGTCATCATACAATAGGCCATGTTTCACCCTGCTAGTGGTGCCACGTGGACCATATGGTGTGCCACATCATCTGTGCGGATGACATGTGGAACTTTTTTATGGGTCCAATTAGGTGCCAAATTGTCCAAATCTAGGTGACATATGGCAGCCTATGGTGCTTCCACATCAGCATGCTGACATAAACTATCCACATGTCACTCTCTGAGCTTGCCACTTGTCGTACAAATTCTGATGTCATATGTTGTACGGAAGGAAATGAGTTTTCCTCTTATTCATCCAACTCAGTTTTACGGATGCCACATGGTAGTGTGTCATGATACCATGTTATCATGTTGATGTCAGCAATATGGACTTCCATGTCATCATTTTTCCCTATTTTTGACGAAACTTTTGAAGGCCATAACTTTCTCATGTGACGTTTCTTTGAAGAAATTCATGTGTTGTTAAAAAGATCTTGTCAAGATCTACACAATGAAGTTATTTTCAAGAGTGTTTGAGATTATCAATTTTTGAACATTTTGGATCCTCCTGGATCACACCTTCCTAGTGAAGAACTTTTGGTCCTCCAAAAGTATGTATATTTCAACAACTTAGTGAGGATAAATATTCTTCACTCTTCCACCTTAATGAATTTCTCTTCATGGTTTTTTCAACAGCGTAGTGATGATAAAGCTTCTTCACTCTTCCACCTTGCTGAAATGCACTTGTACTGATTTACATCTCGGCCTTGATATTTTCCTTTGATCCTCATCTTGGATATGGATTTGATCTCCTTTTTGAACTTTCATAAGCTCAAGGAAAACAATCTAGATCAATGTGCTACTATCTGCTTCTCTGGAACATGGCTCAGACTATTGCACTTGGAAATAGATCTGAATCAGGCTCTTTCTTACGGCTACTGACGTTAGTTTCTGGATATAGATCTAGCTCTCTTCCTGGATCATTGATTCCTTCATTACATAATTATTCTCATTGACTCTCTACTCCACAACATCCATATTTGAATCCTAACTCAACATTCACTCCCATCTCCTTCTCTTCTGAAGATAGTCCATATCAGAAATCATGAAACCAAGTCGAATGTTGGTCTATGCCTCACCCATATTTTCTTAACTATTTTTGTACTGCTGATGTATTTGTAAGAGTCTTTGAATGAATTCCCCATTCATTTCCTCTCTCCTTCCTTGAAATATTAAACCCAAACATGTTTTCCACAAACATTTGTATCATTTGAATTGCTTTTGTAGAATGTATACATATTACATGAACATGGATATCATAAATAATATATCTTTACATAAATATTTTATCTCTTATATTTACACAAATACTATTTATTTACCATCTCTAGAAATTCTTGCATAGCTATGAAGCTCTTCCCACTCCTAATATACATGTTCCAATGCTTGCATTTTTATGTTCCTTCACTTGTGTACTTTGGAATAAGAATGTTATTACTTAGGAAATTGATCCATATGTAGTACATTAGATGATAATAAGACAATATAACAACAATTGTCTACATTGCTTTCGAAAGGCTTTAGAAATCCCTACAAGATCCCTCTCTCTCAAAATTCCCCAAGAGTGGCTAATAAAAACCAAATCTTTAGAAATTCCTATAAGATTCCTCTCACTCTCAAAATTCCCTAAGGGTGGAAAACAAAACCCAAGGCTTTATAAATCCCTACAATATTCCTCTCACTCTTGAAATTCTTTAAGGAGTGGCTAATAAGACTTCTACTACAACAATAGAAGTAATATTTAGAAGGTATTTACATATGCATACTTACTTTTCTATTTTACAAATATACATATTTACAAACTATTTTTCCAAAATGGAATTTTTTTTGATACCTATCTAGGGATGAGATATGTGGCTTCTTCATGTAATCATTCTTCCCATAGTGTTGGAAGGAGTCTCACAACTTCATGTATCTGAGAATGCCTCTCACAATGAATTTGAATATGACATTGAATTGGATGTTGAATCCAAATAGTCACTAGATCGAATTATAGGTTGTCCAAGTAACCTATATAGTCTCTCATTTATCAAACCAAGCACCACCACCATGTCCTGAGTAGCTTTCTCTGAATACACTAGTACCTGTCCATCCTAGAATTTAATTGCATATCCTTCATCTTCGAAATTTGAAACCAAGAGTAAGTTTACTTTCAACTATGGAACATATAGCATATGTTCTATCCCCAGAAATCTTCCTGACTCGAGTTGGAATCTCACATGTCCAACTCTCCTTATTTAATGTATGGTGTTAGTCCCATATCCCACATGGAAATATGTGTCAATGTTTTAGAAAGTAAGGAATACTAATCTCATTCATGTCATGTGGCTAGATGAGTGATTTTCCATGAACCATACCTCAATGTCTTCATACACTACACTGTTAAGACCAACCATCAAGAATAATTATTTCTCAAATCTCTTAGAAAGACTATCAAATTATGTTGAGGTTGTTACATGTCTTCTTCTAATTTACTTTACATCTTCTTGGTTCTGCTTCGAACATAAGTCTGGATGAGGTGTCCAACACTTCTTAATCTGATTTCCACTCTTACCATAATGAGAGCAAAAGTTATTTTTCCTTTCTTGGAACCAGAATCCTTTCTTGTCACTTTCCCTATTCTTTTGTCTTGGAAAATGAACTATGCTTATGGCCACTTTCTTATATGGATTCTCCTACATGGATTGTCTTTTCCAACATTTCTCCATACAATGGTTATTAGTTCCACAAAAAACACATGGATACATAGACCATAAATTCATATTGGTCTTACTGGTGGGAAATGTCTTCATTCCTTCATTGGAATGCTCATCTCTTCCTGGAGATGATTTGCATTTGATACCTTTCCCTGGGATAGAAGGTAAAACCAATTTCTTATGAAGGACCTCTTTATTTGAAGTTCTCCTTACTTCATTTTTCCTAGATAATTCTCCATCTTGACAGGGAGAAGAAGAGTAGGATGAATAATCTTCCTCGGTTACTATTTGTAAACCTTTTGTAGGAGATAGTCTCTCTTGCATAGGAGACCTTTGTTGTATTACTGAGAGGGGGGGGTGAATTAGTAATAGTGTTTTTTAATAATTTTTAACCACAACATATATAAGTGTTGTTACCTTTATGATCAATTTACCAATATCATTCAATAAGTGCAGAATAAATAAAACATGAACAATGAGAATCATACACATACACAGTACACCGATATTTTTACGTGGAAACCCAATGTGGGAGAAAAAAAATAATGTTTTTTCTTATATTTATTTAATAATTACATTCATTGGAAGCACCAAATTCCTTTGTTCTCTAGCTCCAACTGGAAGGAGGCTCCAACCCCCTAAATTCTCAGGATACAACTTGAGGGAAGCTCCAACTCCCCAATTCTCTGGATCCAACCAAAAGGAGGCTACAACCCCCTATGTGCTTCGGCTACAACCAGAAGGTGGCTATAACCACCTATCCTTGCCCCATCCAACCGCTCTGAAATATAAATTCCAAATGTAGACAACCTGTCACTGTCACTAAATCAACTTTGTCATTGCCACAACTATCACTGAAAACTTGTCACAATCTATACCAATCTTCTTCAAGTATTTTATACATATCCACGACTTGTCTTTGTTATAACATGAGGATTTATACAATTCTCTTTACTACAAATCGTGGATGTCCATGACTCTCTTTTATGAAACTTGCAAACTACTACAAAACTCTCCTAGTTTCAATGTCACTGTCTCTATTTATGTCAAGATATTACTGTAAGATCTAATACTGAGACCTGTTACTGTAATCGATCAATTAACTAGATATGATGTCAAATTAATTCATATCAATGACTCAAGTATGTCTAGCACAAACCATGTACTAGGATCACAGGTATGTCTCACTAATCATGTTTCATATAGGAAACCCTCACATCAACCATACATCAAACTCTCACTATTGTACAATCATGACATGTAATGATAACAATATGTCTCAACCATAAAACCTCAACCATGCTTCAAATAACACAAGATATGTCTTAAAAAGGTTCCCAATGAAGTGTCCCAACAAAAAACAACCAATATAGTAACAATGTACCTTTGTAGATCTATATTATATATAATATACCATACAACCAATAGTCCCTCAAGGGAAAAATATCAATATCTCTTGGCCATACCCCAAGCAATCACCAAAGACCTACTTTAGATAAGAATATAACATACCTTTTGTTACTATAGATAGCTCTATTGTATCTTCTCACTGCTAGAGCTTCTTGTAGCCACTTCTAAATTCTGCAACTTGTCATTGATGATGGATTTGATATTCCTTTTCTTTAGCTTTGATAACAAATCCACACCATGTCTTCAGTAAAATCATGGATGTCCACACTTTTTCCCACTGTGGCTCATGGATTTACATGTCTTTCTATTTTTTCAACTCGCGGATGTCTTCAGTAAAACCTTGATTCAATAACCACAATCTCGACCCTTCGACTCCAACAACTTCTCTCTTCATTGAAAGTTGTTGCTTTAGTCTCGTTGCTTTACATTTGTCTATAATACCTTCCCATAACATTTCACAAAATAGATATTCAATATTCTCAAATAGGTGCAAATCGGAGACCCTTTCTCTCTTATTTATACTCTCCAAGTAGCTTCCTTTAGGGGTAATCTTCTAATTGTGTTACCCAACTTCCCTCTTTTAGGGTTAACCCACTTGCAACTAATTTATCAATAATTAGTAAACTGACCACTTCTTGTTGCAACTAATTTATTTTTAATTATTTTCTTATTGCAACAAATTTACCCATGATTAACTCCTAGTTACAACCACTTTGACTAGTAAACTTCTTCTAGGACCTTTTAGAAGAATTGACTTCTTTAACCTTCTAGGGTATTCTAGATAACTCATGTTGGTTCTCCAACTTCACTAAGCCATATCTCCTCAACCGTGAGGAACTACATGACATACCACATATCACTGGAAACGACATTGCATGTACTATCCATATCTGATAGGATTTCCTACAAATTCACTGGTATTCATTACATTATTCCTCAGAAAAACATGGGTTCTTTATCCACACTTCTGGTGCTACCGAAATTCGTTACTTGACTTGCTTCAAGGGTTGACATCAATGACAACCAACCAAATTAATAAAAAATGAAACACTTTGATGGAAACACTCTAATGAAACACTAAAGTCATGGCATTGATGCTACCCCTGTGACCATCGCTCGTCCTGGAATCATGCCCATGTTCTATCTCTTCATGCATTTGAATATGCATGCATCTGATTAATCTCTGCCCCTTTGAGATCAATGACAAAGGGTAACTTCCCTTTGTGGATGTTTTCCTTGACTAAACTCTCCTTGGGGTTGATACCCTTATTTGAATTGTCCTTTGTCCTCTTCATGGTGCTTCTTCATGTAAATATATGACATATAAGAAAATAATTCAAAAGTCATTGAGGGATAGAAACTACTCCAACTTTCTGGCGAAGATAATCAAAATATTCCCGTGGAATCGATTTTGTAAAGATATATGCAATATTCTCTTTTGTCCCAACATACTCAACTCTAATGTTCTTCTCTGCAACCTGTTCCTGTAGAAAATGAAACTTGATCGGAATGTTCTTCATCTTGGAGTGCATCACTGGATTCTTTAACATATCGATGGTTCTTGTGTTATCACAAAATATCGGAATGGGATCATCATACTCAACCTGTATATATTTCAATGTTTGTTTCATCGAGAGGTCTTGTGTGCAACATTTTGTTGCTGAAGTATACTCTACTTCAGTTGTAGACAATGATATTGATTATTGTTTCTTGCTTAGCCAGGATACCAAACACTCACCCAACTAGAAAGATTATCCACTTGTACTTCTTCGGTCATCAATGCAACCTTCCCAATATGCATATGTGTAGGTAATAAGTGATAGATCCTTCCTTTTTGGATACCATAATCCAAAATCTTATGTACCCTTGAGATATATGAATATCCTCTTTACCTCCAAAAAATGAGATTCCTTTGGTGCTGCTTGAAATCGTGCCACCTGTCCAATTGCCTGCATCACATCTAGTTTGGAAGATGTCACATAAAGTAATCTTCCAATCATTGACATGTACGACCTCTGATCTGTAGCCTTTGAATTATCAACTTTACTTAACTTGCAACTGGTTTACATAGGAGTACTGACTAGTTTGAAATCTTCCATTCCGAACCTCTTTAGCACTTCTCTGATATACTTGGTCCAAGAGATAAAAATTCCTTGGTTGCTTTGGCATATATTAAGACCAAAAAAGAAAGATAATTCTCCAAGTAATGACATTTCGAACTCATTCTGCATATACTTTGCAATTTTTTGGCTCAGCATTTCATCATCACTTCCAAAGATAATATCATCAACATAAACTTCAAACAAAAAAATACTATCTTGATTTACCTTAATGTAGAGGTTTTTTTTTGCATTTCCTTTCCTGAACCCTTGTTATTGTAAGTATCTATCAAGTCTAGAATACCATTCTCTGGGGGCTTGTTTGAGACCATACAATGCCTTCTTCAAATTTCAAACATAATTTTTATTCTCTGACAGTTGAAATCCTTCTGGTTGCTCGATGTAGACTTATTCCTCTACATCCCCATTTATAAAATCTAATTTCACATCCTTACGATAAACTTTAATATTCTTGGAGCATGCATAAGCTAGGATCAATATAATTTCTTCCATTCTAGAAATTGGGGAAAACGTTTCTTCAAAGTTGACATCTTCAACCTGAGCATATCCTTTACATACTAGTCTTGCTTTGTTCCTGATAAAATGTCCATCTTCGTTCAATTTTTTTATGAAGACCCAATTTGTACCTATCACATTCTTGTTCCTTGGCCTTGGAACCAGTTCCCAAGTGTCATTCTTTTCTATCTTATCTAAATATTCATCCATGGCTTTGATCCAGAATTCATCCTTGTTGCCTTCTTCAAAACTGCTTGCCTCAATTATGGATAGTAGTGTTAGGTGCAACTGTTCTGGTGAATGGATTATTCTTCTAGTTTCATCTCTTACATCTTTATTCCTAATAATATGACATGATGGATGATTCTTCTGTATTCATCTTCTAGGTGTCTTTGGATGTACTTGAATATATTGTTGTTCTTTCTCTTCTTCTGACTGCTCTTCTTCACACTCCTCTTCTACTACTTCTTCTTCATGAACCCGTTCCATTGAAACCTTTCCTTCTTATTTTATCCTTCATCCATTTGTCTCATCAAACATCACATTGATGCTTTCCACAATTTTTTTGAGTCTTAGATTGAAGCATTTGTATGCTTTCCTTGTGCTTGAGTACCCAACAAGTATGCCTTTGTCAAAACGAGAATCAAACTTTCTCATTCTTCCATCTTCTCCTTTGATGTATCATTTGCTTCCAAAAAATATGAAATGATTCACATTCGTTGGTCTTCCTTTCCATAGCTTGTGCGGATTTTTATCATAGTTGTTTCTGAGCATTCCTCTATTTTAAATGTGAATTGTTGTATTCAATGCGTGTACCCAAAATACATCTATCAACTTTGAATCCATTATCATAGTTTGAGCCATTTCTTGTATTGTCCTTTTCTTCCTTTTGATGACTCCATTTTTTTGTGGTATCCTAGCAAAGAAGAATTTCCTCTTTATTCCATGCTCACTATAGAAGTCCTTAAATTCCTTTGAATTAAACTCTCCTCCATTTTCCGATATTAAACATTTGATTTTCGAATCTATTTCATTGTCAACCATCTCCTTGTACATTTTGAAATTCTCGAATGCCTTTGAATTCTTCCTGAGAAAATAAATGCAGTCATTCTTGTATAGTCATCAACCAATAGCATACAATATTGCTCACCTTTCAACCCCTTTTTTCTAGTTGGTCCAACTAGATCAGTATGCACAATTTCCAACAGTTTTTTTGTGGAGTATTGATTTGATTTGAACTTGGTCTTGGTTTTCTTTCCTTGTTGACAATGCTTGCACAATCTGTTTGTTAGATTCAGGATCTGGGGAACTTATCTAACTACTTCCTTTTCGCTGACCTTGAAAATATTATAAAAAATTATGTGACCCATTCTTCTGTGCCATAGCCAAATTTCATCTTCCTTTCCTAAACAACACTTTTCCTTTCCAATTTCACTTAGTACATATATGTTTCTTGGAGTTCTCACAACTTTCGCCACCACTTTTCCTAAATATTCTTTTCTTATCTCACATTTTTGTGAATCAAACACAAGTTTCTGACCTTGGTCACACATTTGCATACACTCAGAAGATTGTGTTTCATATCTTCCACTAGTAGAAAATTTGTTTCCTTGGCATCCTTACTTCTAATCTTGATTGTGGCTCTTCCAATGATTATGGTTGAGTTATCGTTTCCAAAAGAGACTGGCCCATCTCTTTCCTTTTTCAATGCAAGAAACCTGTCCTTATCACCTGTCATATGATTTGAGCAACCACTATCAACATACCAACCATGTTTTTTGTGTTGATCTTGTAGAGAGAGTGTGAATTCTTCATTGTTGTATTGATTCTTCTTCCTTATCCATATTCTTTGGGGTTCATGTCTGTAACTATTTTTTTTTTGTTGTGATTCTCTTGGAGGAACTTTCATTCTACAATATTTGGTCTTGTGTCCAAAGTTGTTGCACTTGTAGCATTTCTCTTCAGTACTCAAGGATTCAAAATTGTTGTATCTTTTATGCTATGTTTCACTAGGCCATATTGAATAACCATTTCATGCAACTCTCATATTTGTTTCTGTTCCTTCTATTTTCTCTGCAATTTACAGCCTTATGTCCAAAATTGTTACATGAATAACATAGTCCAAGGAAGATAGTTTGATACCTATTATTTGAAGATATTCTAAAGGGAGTTACTCTTTTGAAACCTTCTTCTTCTTGAGGAATTTTTGTTTCTGATTCCTGTTGATTCTAAAATCTTAATCTTCTAGGTGGTGGAGTATCTCTATGATTTTCCTTATGAAACTTCTTGTCTTCTTCCTTCTCAGGAGAACCTATGACTATCTCTATGTAGCTTCTTGGTTTTTTTTCTTGATATATTGTTTTTGAGCTTGATGCTTTTTCTGTATGGTTGTATCCTATTCTGGACCTATCATAATGTGGCCTTTTACAACTAATAATACCATCCAAAACTTTAGAGCTATTCTGCATGGTTTTCTTCTGAAGGAATTTTCTCAATGTGACAATATCTGCTTCCAAACTTCCAATTATCCTGTCTCTTTCTTCTAAATGTTCTTTGAGTGCTTATTCAATTCTCTTATCCTCTTATACTTTGATTTTTGATTTAGTGATCATCTACTCTAGTTCTTTGAAGTTGGAATTCTGAATTCTCTCTTTTCTTTTTAGTTCTTCCTGAAGTTACTTGTTTTTCTTATTTTCCTGTTTTATAACTTCTATGGCAGTCAACAATTCTTCTCTATAACCAACTTCGGCCTCTTCATACTCTACTTCGAAACCTTATTCATCGGATTCTTATACTACCATGAATGATACCCTTTATGTATCACTATGGCTAACATCATCTTCATCTCGTGAGGAACTATCTCCTTTGGTGCAAAGGCTTTTCTTGAAAAAAATCTTTTTTGTTTCTTTTTCCTTGTTGTACTTGTTTCTTCTAGGGTCATCTTCTTCATTTATTTTATTTTTCTTATGGAGACATTTATTAGCAAAATTAAAAATACCATCACAATTAAAACAAACCAATGGAATCTTACCTTTATATTTTTCAGTTCCCTTTTTCAGCCTTCTGGCGAAGTTGGCTACATCGTCATTGTTTTATGAGACATAATTGTTGCTACTATCTGAATTTTCCTTTTGCTTGTTATTTTTCTTTGTATTCTTAGATTCCTTAAATGATGTTTCCTTTGTAAATTGATTATTTTTCTATATCCTTATCTCATAAGTTGTGAGTGTCACATGCAACTCATCCATGGTCATTTTAGCTTGGTCCACTCTCTCTTGTAGTGTTGAAATATTTGAATCAAATCTCATTGGTATGGATATCAATACCTTTTTAACAAAAAATGGTTCCTTTATCTCATCTCCCATACCTTTGATATTGTTTACTACTTCATCAACTCGTAGAAAGTAGGTTGTTATGTCTTCATCTTCAATTGTTCGAACTTTTTTATGAAAATTTGGAGTCTAGCTTCCTTGACTTTCTCATCTCCTTCCTATATGTTCTTCAGTTTGTACTAGATTTATTTCGGGGAATCACAATGCATAACATTGGTGTATATTGATTTATTCATGCCATCTAGGAGTGCACTTGTGGCTCTTGAATTATTTTCTTCAATTTTTGTTCCATCTTTATCTGTTGGAGGAGTGCTTGGTGCTTTGTATCCATATACTATTGATCGTCAAACATCAAATCCTAGTTCATGTATGTGTGTCTTCATTCTTCTACTCCAGAAGGAATAATATTCCCCATCAAACTATGGTATCCCAATCTTAGAGTAATCCATGATCTCCTTCCAATGGTTAAATTTCCTTTTGAAGGACCTACACTGATACCAATTGTTGGATTACTGAGAGGGGGGGTGAATCAATAATAATTCTTTCTAATCATTTTTAACCACAATATATATAAGTGTTGTTAAATTTATGATCATTTTACCAATATCATTGAATAAGTGCAGAATAAATAAACGATGAATAATGAGCAATCATACACATACACAATACACTAGTATTTTTACATGAAAAGCTAATGCGGGAGAAAAACACATAATGATTTTTCTTATATGTGTTTAATAAGAACATTCATTGGAAGCACCAACTTCCTTTGTTCTCCAGCTCCAACTGGAAGGATGCTCCAACCCCCTGAATTATCAGGGTACAACCTGAGGGAAGCTCCAACTCCCCAATTCTTTGGCTCCAACAAGAAGGAGGCTACAACCACCTATGTTATCCTGCTACAACTGGAAGGTGGCTACAATCACCTATTCTTTCCCCTTACAACCACCTTGAAATACAACTGCCAAATGTAGACAACATGTCATTGCCATTGAATAAACTCTATCACTATCACAACTGTAATTGAAAACCTGTCACAACCTGTAAAAATCTTCTTCAAGTCTTTTCTACAGATCTGAGACCTGCCTATGATGGAACACGCGAATGTCCATGGATCTCTTTACTACAACTCGTGAATGTATGCAACTCTCTTCTATAAAACTCATGGAATACTACAAAACTCTCCCAGTTTCATGGTCATTGTCTTTGTTTATGTCAAGATGTTATTGTAAGATATGATACTGATAAAATCTCATTGTAATCTATCAACTAACCAGATATGATGTCATATAAATTCATATTAATGACTTAAGTATGTCTAGAAAAAACCATGTACTAGGATCGCGAGTATGTCTCACTAATCATGTGTCATATAGGAAACCCTCACATCAACCATACATCAAACTCTCACTGTTATACAATCACAACCTTTACTGATAGCAATATGTCTCAACCATAAAACCTCAACCATTCTCCAAATAACACAAGATATGTCTTAACAAGGTGCCCAATGAAATTTCCCAACAAAAAATACCAATATAGTAACAATATACCTCTGTATATCTGTCTTATACATAATATACCATACAACCAATAGTCACTCAAGGGAAAAATCTCGATCTCCCATGGCCATACCCCAAGCAATCACCAAAGACCTACTTTAGATAATCATATAACATACCTTTTGTTACTGTAGACATATCTACTATATATTCTCATTGTTAGACCTTCCTGTAGTCGCTTCTCATCTCTGCAACTTGCCACTAATGATGTATTTGATCTTCCTTTTCTTTAGCTTTGACAACAGATCCGCACGTTGTCTTAAGTAAACTCATGAATGTACGAGCTTTGTTCCACTGTGACCTTCATATGTTCACATCTTTCTAGTTCTTTAACTCACAGATGTATTCAGTAAAAATCTAATTCAATGACCATAGTATCAACCCTTCGACTTCGACAACTTCTCTCTTCTTTGAACGAAGTTGCTTCAGAATCACTGCTTTAGATTTTTCAATAATACCTTCCCATAACATTTCACAAAAGAGATATTCAATATTCTCAAATAGGTTCAAATGGGAGACCCTTTCTCTCTTATTTATACTCTCCAAGTAGTTTTCTTTAGGGGTCATATTATAACTATTTTATCCAACTTCCCTCTTTTAGGGATAACCTACTTGTAACTACTTTATCCACAATTAGTAAACTCACCACTTCTTGTTGCAACTAATTTATTTTTAATTATTTTCTTATTGCAACAACTTTACCCATGATTAACTCCTAGTTACAATCACTTTGATTAGTAAACTTCTTCTAGGACATTCTAGAAGAATTGACTTCTTTGACCTTCTAGGGGCTTCTAGATAACTCTTGAGGGTTCTCCAACTTCACTAAGACATATATCCTCAACCGTGAGGAACTACGTGACGTACCACATATCACCGGAAATGACATGACATGAACTATCAATCTATGATAGTCTTTACTACAAATTCAGTGGTCTTCCTTACATTGTTCCTCAGACAAACATGGATTCCTTATCCACACTTCTGGGGATACTGGAATTTGATACCAAACTTTCTTCAAGGGTTGACATAAATGACAACCGACACAATTAATCAACAATTTCTTCATTCCTTCATTGGAATTTTCATCTCTTCCTGGATATGATTTGCATTTGATACCTTTCCCTGGGATAGAATGTAAGACCAGTTGCTTATGAAGGACCTATTGATTTGAAGTTCTCCTTACTTCAATCATCCTAGAGCATTCTCCATCTTGACGGGGTGAAGAAAAATATGATGAATCATATTCCTCGGTTACTATCTGTCAACATTTTGTAGGAGATAGTCTATCTTTCATATGAGACATTTCCTTCTCCACTTTCCCAGCTTCATGGAATTGTGCCAATATTTGGTCCTTAGCCTGCAACTCTCTTTCCAATTCATGAATAATTCCTGTAAGGAATTTTTCATGACATATCAATTGATCTTGAAGCCTATGCTTCTTATCCTCAAGAGATTGTAGTTGCATCCTCAATTCATAATTCTCCTTCCGAATCTGTCGGTTCATGTCCTTCTGTAGTCTTAATTTAATGAGAGATTTACTCATGGTGTCCTTTGGAACCAAGAGATCTGTATTATCAAAAAGAGTCGTCAAACATGCCTTCACCGAGATTGAGTCTTTGACCTCGTCACAGTCACTTGAAAATAATTGTCAAAACTAGCTCTGAGAACATTTGATCCAAAAATCCTTAGATGTTAAAATAGTCTTTAATCACACTTCAACATCTAACTTGATTCATAATTATTTTTTATCGTCCTTTGACAGATTTTCAAACACATGTGAATCTTCTTACTTATCCAAAAATTCATAAAATGATGTATAACTTGCACAATAATGAGATATAACACAACAAAAAATAAAATAACTAATGAAACAATATTTGATGATGGAGTTCACCTCTCCTAGTCTACATCTCC
>ML788140.1:469427-489350 GCA_009831015.1 Picea engelmannii | reverse complement strand
CATTTCTCCATACAATGGTTATTAGTTCCACAAAAAACACATGGATACATAGACCATAAATTCATATTGGTCTTACTGGTGGGAAATGTCTTCATTCCTTCATTGGAATGCTCATCTCTTCCTGGAGATGATTTGCATTTGATACCTTTCCCTGGGATAGAAGGTAAAACCAATTTCTTATGAAGGACCTCTTTATTTGAAGTTCTCCTTACTTCATTTTTCCTAGATAATTCTCCATCTTGACAGGGAGAAGAAGAGTAGGATGAATAATCTTCCTCGGTTACTATTTGTAAACCTTTTGTAGGAGATAGTCTCTCTTGCATAGGAGACCTTTGTTGTATTACTGAGAGGGGGGGGTGAATTAGTAATAGTGTTTTTTAATAATTTTTAACCACAACATATATAAGTGTTGTTACCTTTATGATCAATTTACCAATATCATTCAATAAGTGCAGAATAAATAAAACATGAACAATGAGAATCATACACATACACAGTACACCGATATTTTTACGTGGAAACCCAATGTGGGAGAAAAAAAATAATGTTTTTTCTTATATTTATTTAATAATTACATTCATTGGAAGCACCAAATTCCTTTGTTCTCTAGCTCCAACTGGAAGGAGGCTCCAACCCCCTAAATTCTCAGGATACAACTTGAGGGAAGCTCCAACTCCCCAATTCTCTGGATCCAACCAAAAGGAGGCTACAACCCCCTATGTGCTTCGGCTACAACCAGAAGGTGGCTATAACCACCTATCCTTGCCCCATCCAACCGCTCTGAAATATAAATTCCAAATGTAGACAACCTGTCACTGTCACTAAATCAACTTTGTCATTGCCACAACTATCACTGAAAACTTGTCACAATCTATACCAATCTTCTTCAAGTATTTTATACATATCCACGACTTGTCTTTGTTATAACATGAGGATTTATACAATTCTCTTTACTACAAATCGTGGATGTCCATGACTCTCTTTTATGAAACTTGCAAACTACTACAAAACTCTCCTAGTTTCAATGTCACTGTCTCTATTTATGTCAAGATATTACTGTAAGATCTAATACTGAGACCTGTTACTGTAATCGATCAATTAACTAGATATGATGTCAAATTAATTCATATCAATGACTCAAGTATGTCTAGCACAAACCATGTACTAGGATCACAGGTATGTCTCACTAATCATGTTTCATATAGGAAACCCTCACATCAACCATACATCAAACTCTCACTATTGTACAATCATGACATGTAATGATAACAATATGTCTCAACCATAAAACCTCAACCATGCTTCAAATAACACAAGATATGTCTTAAAAAGGTTCCCAATGAAGTGTCCCAACAAAAAACAACCAATATAGTAACAATGTACCTTTGTAGATCTATATTATATATAATATACCATACAACCAATAGTCCCTCAAGGGAAAAATATCAATATCTCTTGGCCATACCCCAAGCAATCACCAAAGACCTACTTTAGATAAGAATATAACATACCTTTTGTTACTATAGATAGCTCTATTGTATCTTCTCACTGCTAGAGCTTCTTGTAGCCACTTCTAAATTCTGCAACTTGTCATTGATGATGGATTTGATATTCCTTTTCTTTAGCTTTGATAACAAATCCACACCATGTCTTCAGTAAAATCATGGATGTCCACACTTTTTCCCACTGTGGCTCATGGATTTACATGTCTTTCTATTTTTTCAACTCGCGGATGTCTTCAGTAAAACCTTGATTCAATAACCACAATCTCGACCCTTCGACTCCAACAACTTCTCTCTTCATTGAAAGTTGTTGCTTTAGTCTCGTTGCTTTACATTTGTCTATAATACCTTCCCATAACATTTCACAAAATAGATATTCAATATTCTCAAATAGGTGCAAATCGGAGACCCTTTCTCTCTTATTTATACTCTCCAAGTAGCTTCCTTTAGGGGTAATCTTCTAATTGTGTTACCCAACTTCCCTCTTTTAGGGTTAACCCACTTGCAACTAATTTATCAATAATTAGTAAACTGACCACTTCTTGTTGCAACTAATTTATTTTTAATTATTTTCTTATTGCAACAAATTTACCCATGATTAACTCCTAGTTACAACCACTTTGACTAGTAAACTTCTTCTAGGACCTTTTAGAAGAATTGACTTCTTTAACCTTCTAGGGTATTCTAGATAACTCATGTTGGTTCTCCAACTTCACTAAGCCATATCTCCTCAACCGTGAGGAACTACATGACATACCACATATCACTGGAAACGACATTGCATGTACTATCCATATCTGATAGGATTTCCTACAAATTCACTGGTATTCATTACATTATTCCTCAGAAAAACATGGGTTCTTTATCCACACTTCTGGTGCTACCGAAATTCGTTACTTGACTTGCTTCAAGGGTTGACATCAATGACAACCAACCAAATTAATAAAAAATGAAACACTTTGATGGAAACACTCTAATGAAACACTAAAGTCATGGCATTGATGCTACCCCTGTGACCATCGCTCGTCCTGGAATCATGCCCATGTTCTATCTCTTCATGCATTTGAATATGCATGCATCTGATTAATCTCTGCCCCTTTGAGATCAATGACAAAGGGTAACTTCCCTTTGTGGATGTTTTCCTTGACTAAACTCTCCTTGGGGTTGATACCCTTATTTGAATTGTCCTTTGTCCTCTTCATGGTGCTTCTTCATGTAAATATATGACATATAAGAAAATAATTCAAAAGTCATTGAGGGATAGAAACTACTCCAACTTTCTGGCGAAGATAATCAAAATATTCCCGTGGAATCGATTTTGTAAAGATATATGCAATATTCTCTTTTGTCCCAACATACTCAACTCTAATGTTCTTCTCTGCAACCTGTTCCTGTAGAAAATGAAACTTGATCGGAATGTTCTTCATCTTGGAGTGCATCACTGGATTCTTTAACATATCGATGGTTCTTGTGTTATCACAAAATATCGGAATGGGATCATCATACTCAACCTGTATATATTTCAATGTTTGTTTCATCGAGAGGTCTTGTGTGCAACATTTTGTTGCTGAAGTATACTCTACTTCAGTTGTAGACAATGATATTGATTATTGTTTCTTGCTTAGCCAGGATACCAAACACTCACCCAACTAGAAAGATTATCCACTTGTACTTCTTCGGTCATCAATGCAACCTTCCCAATATGCATATGTGTAGGTAATAAGTGATAGATCCTTCCTTTTTGGATACCATAATCCAAAATCTTATGTACCCTTGAGATATATGAATATCCTCTTTACCTCCAAAAAATGAGATTCCTTTGGTGCTGCTTGAAATCGTGCCACCTGTCCAATTGCCTGCATCACATCTAGTTTGGAAGATGTCACATAAAGTAATCTTCCAATCATTGACATGTACGACCTCTGATCTGTAGCCTTTGAATTATCAACTTTACTTAACTTGCAACTGGTTTACATAGGAGTACTGACTAGTTTGAAATCTTCCATTCCGAACCTCTTTAGCACTTCTCTGATATACTTGGTCCAAGAGATAAAAATTCCTTGGTTGCTTTGGCATATATTAAGACCAAAAAAGAAAGATAATTCTCCAAGTAATGACATTTCGAACTCATTCTGCATATACTTTGCAATTTTTTGGCTCAGCATTTCATCATCACTTCCAAAGATAATATCATCAACATAAACTTCAAACAAAAAAATACTATCTTGATTTACCTTAATGTAGAGGTTTTTTTTTGCATTTCCTTTCCTGAACCCTTGTTATTGTAAGTATCTATCAAGTCTAGAATACCATTCTCTGGGGGCTTGTTTGAGACCATACAATGCCTTCTTCAAATTTCAAACATAATTTTTATTCTCTGACAGTTGAAATCCTTCTGGTTGCTCGATGTAGACTTATTCCTCTACATCCCCATTTATAAAATCTAATTTCACATCCTTACGATAAACTTTAATATTCTTGGAGCATGCATAAGCTAGGATCAATATAATTTCTTCCATTCTAGAAATTGGGGAAAACGTTTCTTCAAAGTTGACATCTTCAACCTGAGCATATCCTTTACATACTAGTCTTGCTTTGTTCCTGATAAAATGTCCATCTTCGTTCAATTTTTTTATGAAGACCCAATTTGTACCTATCACATTCTTGTTCCTTGGCCTTGGAACCAGTTCCCAAGTGTCATTCTTTTCTATCTTATCTAAATATTCATCCATGGCTTTGATCCAGAATTCATCCTTGTTGCCTTCTTCAAAACTGCTTGCCTCAATTATGGATAGTAGTGTTAGGTGCAACTGTTCTGGTGAATGGATTATTCTTCTAGTTTCATCTCTTACATCTTTATTCCTAATAATATGACATGATGGATGATTCTTCTGTATTCATCTTCTAGGTGTCTTTGGATGTACTTGAATATATTGTTGTTCTTTCTCTTCTTCTGACTGCTCTTCTTCACACTCCTCTTCTACTACTTCTTCTTCATGAACCCGTTCCATTGAAACCTTTCCTTCTTATTTTATCCTTCATCCATTTGTCTCATCAAACATCACATTGATGCTTTCCACAATTTTTTTGAGTCTTAGATTGAAGCATTTGTATGCTTTCCTTGTGCTTGAGTACCCAACAAGTATGCCTTTGTCAAAACGAGAATCAAACTTTCTCATTCTTCCATCTTCTCCTTTGATGTATCATTTGCTTCCAAAAAATATGAAATGATTCACATTCGTTGGTCTTCCTTTCCATAGCTTGTGCGGATTTTTATCATAGTTGTTTCTGAGCATTCCTCTATTTTAAATGTGAATTGTTGTATTCAATGCGTGTACCCAAAATACATCTATCAACTTTGAATCCATTATCATAGTTTGAGCCATTTCTTGTATTGTCCTTTTCTTCCTTTTGATGACTCCATTTTTTTGTGGTATCCTAGCAAAGAAGAATTTCCTCTTTATTCCATGCTCACTATAGAAGTCCTTAAATTCCTTTGAATTAAACTCTCCTCCATTTTCCGATATTAAACATTTGATTTTCGAATCTATTTCATTGTCAACCATCTCCTTGTACATTTTGAAATTCTCGAATGCCTTTGAATTCTTCCTGAGAAAATAAATGCAGTCATTCTTGTATAGTCATCAACCAATAGCATACAATATTGCTCACCTTTCAACCCCTTTTTTCTAGTTGGTCCAACTAGATCAGTATGCACAATTTCCAACAGTTTTTTTGTGGAGTATTGATTTGATTTGAACTTGGTCTTGGTTTTCTTTCCTTGTTGACAATGCTTGCACAATCTGTTTGTTAGATTCAGGATCTGGGGAACTTATCTAACTACTTCCTTTTCGCTGACCTTGAAAATATTATAAAAAATTATGTGACCCATTCTTCTGTGCCATAGCCAAATTTCATCTTCCTTTCCTAAACAACACTTTTCCTTTCCAATTTCACTTAGTACATATATGTTTCTTGGAGTTCTCACAACTTTCGCCACCACTTTTCCTAAATATTCTTTTCTTATCTCACATTTTTGTGAATCAAACACAAGTTTCTGACCTTGGTCACACATTTGCATACACTCAGAAGATTGTGTTTCATATCTTCCACTAGTAGAAAATTTGTTTCCTTGGCATCCTTACTTCTAATCTTGATTGTGGCTCTTCCAATGATTATGGTTGAGTTATCGTTTCCAAAAGAGACTGGCCCATCTCTTTCCTTTTTCAATGCAAGAAACCTGTCCTTATCACCTGTCATATGATTTGAGCAACCACTATCAACATACCAACCATGTTTTTTGTGTTGATCTTGTAGAGAGAGTGTGAATTCTTCATTGTTGTATTGATTCTTCTTCCTTATCCATATTCTTTGGGGTTCATGTCTGTAACTATTTTTTTTTTGTTGTGATTCTCTTGGAGGAACTTTCATTCTACAATATTTGGTCTTGTGTCCAAAGTTGTTGCACTTGTAGCATTTCTCTTCAGTACTCAAGGATTCAAAATTGTTGTATCTTTTATGCTATGTTTCACTAGGCCATATTGAATAACCATTTCATGCAACTCTCATATTTGTTTCTGTTCCTTCTATTTTCTCTGCAATTTACAGCCTTATGTCCAAAATTGTTACATGAATAACATAGTCCAAGGAAGATAGTTTGATACCTATTATTTGAAGATATTCTAAAGGGAGTTACTCTTTTGAAACCTTCTTCTTCTTGAGGAATTTTTGTTTCTGATTCCTGTTGATTCTAAAATCTTAATCTTCTAGGTGGTGGAGTATCTCTATGATTTTCCTTATGAAACTTCTTGTCTTCTTCCTTCTCAGGAGAACCTATGACTATCTCTATGTAGCTTCTTGGTTTTTTTTCTTGATATATTGTTTTTGAGCTTGATGCTTTTTCTGTATGGTTGTATCCTATTCTGGACCTATCATAATGTGGCCTTTTACAACTAATAATACCATCCAAAACTTTAGAGCTATTCTGCATGGTTTTCTTCTGAAGGAATTTTCTCAATGTGACAATATCTGCTTCCAAACTTCCAATTATCCTGTCTCTTTCTTCTAAATGTTCTTTGAGTGCTTATTCAATTCTCTTATCCTCTTATACTTTGATTTTTGATTTAGTGATCATCTACTCTAGTTCTTTGAAGTTGGAATTCTGAATTCTCTCTTTTCTTTTTAGTTCTTCCTGAAGTTACTTGTTTTTCTTATTTTCCTGTTTTATAACTTCTATGGCAGTCAACAATTCTTCTCTATAACCAACTTCGGCCTCTTCATACTCTACTTCGAAACCTTATTCATCGGATTCTTATACTACCATGAATGATACCCTTTATGTATCACTATGGCTAACATCATCTTCATCTCGTGAGGAACTATCTCCTTTGGTGCAAAGGCTTTTCTTGAAAAAAATCTTTTTTGTTTCTTTTTCCTTGTTGTACTTGTTTCTTCTAGGGTCATCTTCTTCATTTATTTTATTTTTCTTATGGAGACATTTATTAGCAAAATTAAAAATACCATCACAATTAAAACAAACCAATGGAATCTTACCTTTATATTTTTCAGTTCCCTTTTTCAGCCTTCTGGCGAAGTTGGCTACATCGTCATTGTTTTATGAGACATAATTGTTGCTACTATCTGAATTTTCCTTTTGCTTGTTATTTTTCTTTGTATTCTTAGATTCCTTAAATGATGTTTCCTTTGTAAATTGATTATTTTTCTATATCCTTATCTCATAAGTTGTGAGTGTCACATGCAACTCATCCATGGTCATTTTAGCTTGGTCCACTCTCTCTTGTAGTGTTGAAATATTTGAATCAAATCTCATTGGTATGGATATCAATACCTTTTTAACAAAAAATGGTTCCTTTATCTCATCTCCCATACCTTTGATATTGTTTACTACTTCATCAACTCGTAGAAAGTAGGTTGTTATGTCTTCATCTTCAATTGTTCGAACTTTTTTATGAAAATTTGGAGTCTAGCTTCCTTGACTTTCTCATCTCCTTCCTATATGTTCTTCAGTTTGTACTAGATTTATTTCGGGGAATCACAATGCATAACATTGGTGTATATTGATTTATTCATGCCATCTAGGAGTGCACTTGTGGCTCTTGAATTATTTTCTTCAATTTTTGTTCCATCTTTATCTGTTGGAGGAGTGCTTGGTGCTTTGTATCCATATACTATTGATCGTCAAACATCAAATCCTAGTTCATGTATGTGTGTCTTCATTCTTCTACTCCAGAAGGAATAATATTCCCCATCAAACTATGGTATCCCAATCTTAGAGTAATCCATGATCTCCTTCCAATGGTTAAATTTCCTTTTGAAGGACCTACACTGATACCAATTGTTGGATTACTGAGAGGGGGGGTGAATCAATAATAATTCTTTCTAATCATTTTTAACCACAATATATATAAGTGTTGTTAAATTTATGATCATTTTACCAATATCATTGAATAAGTGCAGAATAAATAAACGATGAATAATGAGCAATCATACACATACACAATACACTAGTATTTTTACATGAAAAGCTAATGCGGGAGAAAAACACATAATGATTTTTCTTATATGTGTTTAATAAGAACATTCATTGGAAGCACCAACTTCCTTTGTTCTCCAGCTCCAACTGGAAGGATGCTCCAACCCCCTGAATTATCAGGGTACAACCTGAGGGAAGCTCCAACTCCCCAATTCTTTGGCTCCAACAAGAAGGAGGCTACAACCACCTATGTTATCCTGCTACAACTGGAAGGTGGCTACAATCACCTATTCTTTCCCCTTACAACCACCTTGAAATACAACTGCCAAATGTAGACAACATGTCATTGCCATTGAATAAACTCTATCACTATCACAACTGTAATTGAAAACCTGTCACAACCTGTAAAAATCTTCTTCAAGTCTTTTCTACAGATCTGAGACCTGCCTATGATGGAACACGCGAATGTCCATGGATCTCTTTACTACAACTCGTGAATGTATGCAACTCTCTTCTATAAAACTCATGGAATACTACAAAACTCTCCCAGTTTCATGGTCATTGTCTTTGTTTATGTCAAGATGTTATTGTAAGATATGATACTGATAAAATCTCATTGTAATCTATCAACTAACCAGATATGATGTCATATAAATTCATATTAATGACTTAAGTATGTCTAGAAAAAACCATGTACTAGGATCGCGAGTATGTCTCACTAATCATGTGTCATATAGGAAACCCTCACATCAACCATACATCAAACTCTCACTGTTATACAATCACAACCTTTACTGATAGCAATATGTCTCAACCATAAAACCTCAACCATTCTCCAAATAACACAAGATATGTCTTAACAAGGTGCCCAATGAAATTTCCCAACAAAAAATACCAATATAGTAACAATATACCTCTGTATATCTGTCTTATACATAATATACCATACAACCAATAGTCACTCAAGGGAAAAATCTCGATCTCCCATGGCCATACCCCAAGCAATCACCAAAGACCTACTTTAGATAATCATATAACATACCTTTTGTTACTGTAGACATATCTACTATATATTCTCATTGTTAGACCTTCCTGTAGTCGCTTCTCATCTCTGCAACTTGCCACTAATGATGTATTTGATCTTCCTTTTCTTTAGCTTTGACAACAGATCCGCACGTTGTCTTAAGTAAACTCATGAATGTACGAGCTTTGTTCCACTGTGACCTTCATATGTTCACATCTTTCTAGTTCTTTAACTCACAGATGTATTCAGTAAAAATCTAATTCAATGACCATAGTATCAACCCTTCGACTTCGACAACTTCTCTCTTCTTTGAACGAAGTTGCTTCAGAATCACTGCTTTAGATTTTTCAATAATACCTTCCCATAACATTTCACAAAAGAGATATTCAATATTCTCAAATAGGTTCAAATGGGAGACCCTTTCTCTCTTATTTATACTCTCCAAGTAGTTTTCTTTAGGGGTCATATTATAACTATTTTATCCAACTTCCCTCTTTTAGGGATAACCTACTTGTAACTACTTTATCCACAATTAGTAAACTCACCACTTCTTGTTGCAACTAATTTATTTTTAATTATTTTCTTATTGCAACAACTTTACCCATGATTAACTCCTAGTTACAATCACTTTGATTAGTAAACTTCTTCTAGGACATTCTAGAAGAATTGACTTCTTTGACCTTCTAGGGGCTTCTAGATAACTCTTGAGGGTTCTCCAACTTCACTAAGACATATATCCTCAACCGTGAGGAACTACGTGACGTACCACATATCACCGGAAATGACATGACATGAACTATCAATCTATGATAGTCTTTACTACAAATTCAGTGGTCTTCCTTACATTGTTCCTCAGACAAACATGGATTCCTTATCCACACTTCTGGGGATACTGGAATTTGATACCAAACTTTCTTCAAGGGTTGACATAAATGACAACCGACACAATTAATCAACAATTTCTTCATTCCTTCATTGGAATTTTCATCTCTTCCTGGATATGATTTGCATTTGATACCTTTCCCTGGGATAGAATGTAAGACCAGTTGCTTATGAAGGACCTATTGATTTGAAGTTCTCCTTACTTCAATCATCCTAGAGCATTCTCCATCTTGACGGGGTGAAGAAAAATATGATGAATCATATTCCTCGGTTACTATCTGTCAACATTTTGTAGGAGATAGTCTATCTTTCATATGAGACATTTCCTTCTCCACTTTCCCAGCTTCATGGAATTGTGCCAATATTTGGTCCTTAGCCTGCAACTCTCTTTCCAATTCATGAATAATTCCTGTAAGGAATTTTTCATGACATATCAATTGATCTTGAAGCCTATGCTTCTTATCCTCAAGAGATTGTAGTTGCATCCTCAATTCATAATTCTCCTTCCGAATCTGTCGGTTCATGTCCTTCTGTAGTCTTAATTTAATGAGAGATTTACTCATGGTGTCCTTTGGAACCAAGAGATCTGTATTATCAAAAAGAGTCGTCAAACATGCCTTCACCGAGATTGAGTCTTTGACCTCGTCACAGTCACTTGAAAATAATTGTCAAAACTAGCTCTGAGAACATTTGATCCAAAAATCCTTAGATGTTAAAATAGTCTTTAATCACACTTCAACATCTAACTTGATTCATAATTATTTTTTATCGTCCTTTGACAGATTTTCAAACACATGTGAATCTTCTTACTTATCCAAAAATTCATAAAATGATGTATAACTTGCACAATAATGAGATATAACACAACAAAAAATAAAATAACTAATGAAACAATATTTGATGATGGAGTTCACCTCTCCTAGTCTACATCTCCGAGACCCTTTCAACAGCGAGGTTGCTATTCACTAATCTCAAATGTCAAAAATTACAATGAAATGGACTTACAATTACCAATTTTGAAGTCACTCTTAAATTATGCTTCTCAACCTCAGAAATAGAGGTTACCATTGAATTCCTCTCGAAATTCTGAAAAACAAAATGACTATAAACTTGACTATGTTATGAACAAGCTCAAAATGACCCCCTTATTCACGCAAAACAATGCGCTAAAAATATCATACAAGGAAATCTGATATAATATATTCATAAATATCATATTAGAACAAAAAATACATCAAAATCATGCTCCTCTCGAAAAAATGATAAGAATGAGTATAAACATGACTATGTTTGGAAAAAATGCTCAATGGCACACAAAATGATGCAACACCATAATTAGGCACCTCTTTGCATGCATCCCAATGCACTATATTGTACCATCAACAAAAATATCTATGCATTGTACTGTGCAAACACCCCATACCTTTCCTCGATCCGAGAACCATTTTATATAGGGTACGGGTCAGACAAAACCATGGGCCGAACCTTGCATTGATGTAAGCATCACCATAAATAATATTTATTTTATTTGTTGTTACAAGTTCTAATTTTGGTGTATTGGTTGGCGGATATGGTTAAGTTGTTTGGCATATGGAATATTCTCAATAGATTCCATGGAGGTCGGGGAATCAAAACCCATCGATCCCCAACGATTTTTTATGCTCGGGCCAAGTTGGTCTTTTGGAAGGTGCCACGTGGCACCATTTGATTGGCCTACATGGCAACCTATCATTGGCTACCTTTGCCACCAGATGTATGACCTTGCCACGTCACCTATTTATTGTGCCACCAAATGTCTACCATGTCATCGTACGGTTGACCACGTGTCACGTTGCTAGTGGTGCCATGTGGATCATACGGTGTGTCATGCCATCCATAAAGATGACACGTGGCACTTTTTTATGGGTCCAACTAGGTGCCAAATCATCCAAATATAGGTGACACATGGAAGTCTTTGGTGTTGCCACGTCAACATGTCGATGTCACCTATCCATGTGTCACTCTCTAAGCTTTCCACGTATCGTATGGATACTGACATCATCTGTTGTACAAAAGGACATATGTCATCCTCTGATTCATCCAACTTAGCTGTATGGATTCCACATGGCAGTCTATTGTGCTTCCACGTCAATAATACATACTTCCATGTCATCATTTTTCCATTTATTTTTCAAAACTTTTGAAGGCCATAAATTTCTCATACAACGTCCATTTGAAGTGATTCATGCGTCGTTGAAAAGCTCTCATTGAGCTCTACGCAATGGAGTTCTTTTAGAGAGAATTTGAGATGATCAATTTTTTAGCATTTTGGATCCTCTCTCTCTCTCTCTCTCTCTCTCTCTCTCTCTCTGTATATATATATATATATATAATAAAAATAAAAATAAAAATAATCTATTTTTAAGGTCATGGCCAAGCCAGACACCAAATTGGTGTATGAGACCCCCTCCGACCAATGATTTGTCTGGTAAATTCTATGGAGATATACATACCCTACACCCCCCTGGATTTGAACTTGTGATCTCTTAAGAGGAAACACATGTTCTTAACCATTAGGCCCACTATGAAGACACACACACATGCACACACAAATCCACAAGTGTTATCTCAATCAATTTTACAATATTCCAAAGGCATGTTTCATATGGGGAGGCCATAGATCACAAGTTAAAATATGATTGAGCCCCTCAAGGTTACCAAATTATCTTTTGTCTAGTGGTTGAAATTTTCCTCCATCCAAATATTCTAGGGAAGAGGGGGAAAAATCTCGAAGTGTTCTTTAGAAAATTTATATACACATAATGAAATTCGAGTAATTTATTTAGAACTTAATGAATTAAATATTTAGAACTTAAGGACCATGGGCCGAAACCATAAAAGGAAAATAATTTCCCACCATATATTTGGATGATTGGATTTGAATCCAACATGAAAAAAAAATAAAAAAATGAACTCCTTGATCATTTGGAAAGCCATAGTCACAACCTTCCCACTGATTGGGAGTTGGTTGATTTAGATAGTTTGGAAAGGAGACAAAATCTAAATTCGCCTTGAACCCTAGATTGGAAGTAAGGAGGTACATAGGATTGCATCTCCTCTCATATAGGACTTAATATCCAAAGGTTTCTTTACCCTAAGCTATATTTCTCGGGACCCAATGGTAAATAATCATCTTTAGCAATGACATTATTAGAAAGACCTGGAACTCAGTGAGGCTTACACATAATCATCCTAAAAGACAAAGAGGATGAACACCTTTGGTCCTTGAACCCTTCAGGATAATACAAGTCTAAATTTGATTATAATGCCTTGGAGATGGAAGCCATGGATCAACCATTGATCTAGTGGTGGAAATACATTTGGAAATTTAAATGCCCGATAAAAGAAAAAAAAGTAATGTGGTTACTCCTCAACAACAATTCCCTTACTTGGGATATTTTACAAAAAAGACACTTTGAAGGTCCAAGTAGGTGCTTCCTATGTGAATTTGATCTTGAAACAAACACCCATCTTATCCTCTCTTTCCCTTTCTCAAAGAAGGTTTGGAAATAAATTGAAAGATTAACTATAATCCATAGCCCATGTTAAGGAGTCTTCAAAGAGGAAGATTTAAAGAATTGGTATCAAAACAAGGCCACAAAATCTTTTGATCCCTTCCCAACACCTTGGCTTAGGGAATTTGGTTATATAGAGATGACAATATTTTTTTAAGGAAATGACACCTTGCCCCTAAAGTGTTCTATCGAGAGTCTTATTATTCTCAGTGCCTTTCCTCAATTTTCTTCTACCCCTCCTTGTGCATGAGTATCAACATGCCACGTAAATTAAGCCATCCCCTAGGCATTCTTTGATGGAGCCTCTCAAGGTTATCCATCAAGGGGAGGGGATGGAGGTATCATTTTCCTCTCCAAAAATCACTCAGTGTCATTCAAAGTCAGGATCGACCAAGTGTTATAGTCCAAAAATGACACATCTATGCATATAATACATTGGCCCATCCATTTTCATCCTTTACCAATCATACTACTGAGGTTTCCTTCTAAAAAATAACTTTTTGGATAATTTACGCACTATGTTGCACTATTATCCTGCGTACATATGTGTGCTCCATGCTAGTTTTCCCATGTACATACGCTTGTTTCTTTCTAATTAGCCCGCGTTTACCTCCAAAAAATGAAAATAATATAAAATTGCACGTATTTCGACTAAGTTTGTGGGATATGGATGGTTTCCTAACCATTCTTATCCATGTATCCCATCCCAAAATCGAATAACCATTTTTTTCTCATATAAAAAGAGGTCTAGGGGATTCATTTAGACATGTGAACAAGAGACTAAGAAAACTCTACCAAAATCCTTTCCCTCTCATTGCCCAAGTTTTGCATCTTGCTCTGAGTTTTAGCCTCATCTTTCCCTTCCAACCATTCTCACTATGGAACCCTTCCTTCTTCCCTTGATGGCATGTTTATTGTGAGAATTCTATGTGGGATTGGTGCACTTGGAGCCACAACAGAGGACACTAGACTTGGTTTGTAGAGCGGTGTCTGCAAGCAAAGGTTGTAACCTTTCATCTTGTATATGAATAAAAGAGATTATCTTTGTCCCAAAACTTTATGTGTACATATTCTTATCTATTTTATCATTTACATCTATATTTAGGCTATTAAGTGATTACTAGAGATTGCATATGTTGTTGTGTTGTATTTTTAATCCCTTGCAGGTCATCTTTGGGAGGAGATCTATGATCTAAGAGGCAACAACAAGTGGAAGAGGTATACATCAACCATAAGGATTAAAGGTGATATTCTTAACCTTCTCTCTCGCTCTCTCTCTCTCTCTCTCTCTCTCTCTCTCTCTCTCTCTCTTATCACTTAGTCTAGATTGTTTTGGGGTAGATTAGAGATAAGTTGGTATTTTAAGGGAGTTATCACTCTGCCTATTCCTTAGACCCAATTTATGGGGAATTTCCCCATAGTAGAATTGGCGACTCCGTTGGGGAGTCTCTCTATGGTATTGTTAGGAGATATTTGTTTGGCTTGAGTTCCTATTTTTTTTTTAGTGTTCTGAGTCTGTTTGGGTCTCTGTTCACCTTCCAAGTGCTTACCATCTTCCTTGATCTAGGTGGTCTATTTGAATCTTTCTCTTTTTTGAGAATTTTTAGTACTATACGTGCCTTGTTCTATACCCATCCCGCGTACATACGCGTTGTTATTTATACACAACCCGCATACATACGCAGGCTCACTTTGCATAACATGTGTTCCTGTCACTTTGAAGATTTTTTTCAAAGCCTTTTCTTTTCTTTCAGAAAACCTTTGATTCCTCAAATCTTCTTGAGTTTCCATAGGCCTTTGTTGGCTATGGTTTGGCTAGGTTCAAGGCTCATATAGTTTATGAAATAATTAAATAAAAAAAAACAAAAAAAAACCATTGTATAGATTTTTTGGCTTATTTTTATCCTTGAATCGTGTATTATACAGTTTCTTTTAGAATCGTTTGTTAGTTTGCTTTGATTGAAAGAAGAAAAAAAAAAAACTAGTTTTTATGCTAGTTGGGTCTTTTTCTTTCTTTGCATTGTTATTTGAAAAAGAAAAAGGAACTAAGATGGGGATTTGTTCTCTTCTCATCTTGAAAGCATTTCAAAAGAAAAAATAAGAAAGAAAATCCTTTCATTTTCTCTTTTGTTTCACTCGAAAGTTGCATTGTGAATTTTGCATGGAAATGAGAAAATATTGCATCTTTAGGTTTGAAGGATTGTCCATACATTTTATTTCCTGAAACTCTTTTTCATTTGAAGGATTAGTGTAAAGTATTATTTTCCATTGCTCTTATAATTTTCATGTTTGTAAGAGTCTCAAACAACATCAATAGCACTTCCATACCTTTTGAATAAAAGAAACCACTAAAATTAATGCTTAATGCTAAAATCAACTAGACTTTTTTGTTTATAGGGTACACCAAGTAGTCTAGGATTTAGGGCATTGAAATAGGCGTGGAGAGGAAACTCTTCAAGGCCACTTAAATAAAATTAAAAGTCTGTGATAGGGAGTGTAAAAGTCCAGTTTCATAAAACTTATCTAGGACCCCCCTCTAACACATGGGCTAAACACGAGGTCGCATGAGGAAAGGCAGAGTAGATAGCCCCTCCAAAGCCATACCAAGCGTAGTGGGGATCATATTTGAGGGTCATACTTGGGATTTTGTTGACTGAATCTGACTACATAGATTCATGGACCTCGAATCCGTTTGGAATCCTTAGTTTTATTTTGGACCATTTTCTCTCGGAACCCAAGAAATGCTTTGGACATAGTTATCCTGCTCATATGATCTTCCTGACTGTGGAATGTACCTGCCTGGTGACTGACTGTGAGATGGAAAATTAGTTTCCTTTTTATAGGTAATTACACAGATGATTGTGGGGGCATACCTCAGTACCTAGGACAAACATTGGACCACGCTTCATAGAGTATACCTGGAGGGTGTTTCCATGTTCGAGTTACACTTTCACCAGTAAGTTCCTCTAGTGTTGGTTGGCGTAACAGTTCTTCCTGCCATTCTCTCAATTGATTGATTTATATTTAGGGACTTTTTAGTGGTGTGCTTTGTGCTCCTTAGTTTTCTATAGTGATTTAATCAGTCATTTATTTGGGTCTCTGACCTAAGGTGGTAGACCGCCCACTCCACCAGTCGTGAGGAATTTTCGGTCTTCTGCTTAGAAACGTGGAGTCGCCTCCTTATAGGAGTATATTTTTATACCATTGATTTACCAGAGTCAGTGTGTGAGATTGTTTTTAGACTTGAACGATCCTGCAAGGGAAGAACCTGTGCATAAGATATTCATGGCCAAAGTTACTGACGATACCAACCAAAGAACCCCTTCGCAAGGAGATTCTTGTGCTTTTCCTTTCTTTGGAATTGTTGGTGTCCCTCTAATGGCCACGTTATACATTATTGGGTTGAATGTGGGACTACCGGTTTGGTTGGGTACCATTCCATATGTCCCTAATTCTCTTGATGCTTCTCAGTTAATCACCTTATGTCATGGGCATCATGTTGACGTTCCTTCACCAGAAAAGTCTCCTCCTCCTCCTTCTTCCTTCTCTGGTGAAAGTATAGATACTAGTAAACAGAAGTCTAAACGAAATAGAAAGAGGAATAATCGGAAGAAGAAATCACCAACCTCTGTGAGTCATGTTGCAGATAGGTTGTCTACCTCTGCAAGTCACATTGAAGACCATCACCCAGCCTCTGCAAGTCATGTTTGGGGAAAGCACTCATGCTAGGGGAAAAATTCAAGTCACTGCTAGTCATACTGGAGATAGGTCTATAGCCTCTGCGAGTCATGTTGGATATATATCGTCAACCTATGCAATTCATGTTGAAGATCAACACTAAGTCTCTGCAATTCATGTTGGGGGAAAGCACCCAGACTATGGAAGTCATGTTGGGGGAAAAAGTCCAGTCACTGCTAGTCATACTAGTGATAGGTTTGTAGCCTCTGCAATTCATGTTATCGTCCAATCACTAACCTCTTCAAGTTATGTTCGAGATAGGAAGCCAACCACTACTAGTCATGTTGGGGGAATTGTTTATGTTGAGAAACCTAGAAAGATAGGACATAAGCCTAAGTTCCCTTGTAATATTTTCAAGGGATATCACCTTACTCATCTATGCCCTAGCCTTTCAGAGGAACAAAGACTGTGGTCCCTGTCTGTAAGATCTTCTGATTCTGAGTCTTTTGAGATTTCCTCACAGTCTATTCATCCTTTGGTTGATGAAGTGGTTGTGCCGATGCAATATCCAGCCAATCCCACTCCTCTTTTTGGGGGTGATGCACCTTTAGACCATGTTGTCTCACATCCTATCCATCCAGTGGTTGAGGAAGTGGTCATGCTGATGTAATCTTCGTCCAATCCCACTCTTCTCTTGGAGAGTGTCAAGTCTACCAAACTAGTCATGTCGATGCAATATTCAATTGATCCCACTCTTCTCTTGAAGAGTGTCGAATCTACCAAAGTGGTCACACTGATGCAATATTTTGTTGATCCCACTCTTTTGGTGGGGAGTGATTTTTTTACTAACTATGTTTTTAGAATTTCTAGTTCAGTATTTTCAGAACATGGGAGCATTCTGCTCACTTCGAGAACATGCCATCCAAGTCCTCGAAAGGTTTCCTTTAATTGGAATGACCTTGTTGAGCCTCACCTTCCTTCTTCTACACCATTTCAAATAAGGGTTGAAGTTAATTCAAAAACCATTTTCCAATGCATTGTGGATGAAGGAGCCTCTGCAAGTATTTTATCCTCCTCGGCTTGGCAAGCATTGGGTTCTCTCGAGCTTGTGTCTGCTTTGCACGAGTTGTTGGCTTTTGACCGACATCCTAGTGAATATTTAGGGATTCTTCCTCAGTTTCCTATCTTGTTAGGTGGGAAGACTATCCTTGTCGATGTTATAGTGGTTCAAGGCCCATTATATTTCAATATGATTCTCGGGTGTGATTATGTATATTCTATGAACGTTTTGGTGTGTACACTCTTCCGGCTTATGTATTTCCCTCACAATGGAAAAAATATCACTATCGACCAGCTGACATATGATAATCACCATCCTAATTCGGTGTTAGTACAATCTCCCCTTTTATGTGTTCCTAGTGTTCGTGTAGACTCTACCTTGCCACGGGTTAATTATGTGGCGTCGTATCCTCGATGTTCAATCACTATTGAGAAGGAACCTGTGAAATCATGTTTTCCTTCTCGATACATGGTCTCAACAATTGATCAGTTTTTTTATCCAATGGGGACATGGGAGCCCTTGCTTCCCCCTCTTGGTCCAAGTAATATTGAGTCTTATTTTGAGTCTAATCTCGCTATTTGTAGATCCTCGAGCCCTTGTTCTTGTGATTCTTCGTTGTTAGACTCTGCCAACCCTGACTAGAATCTCCGTCGTCATATGGAATATGGTCAATTCTATTATCTCTTTGAGACAACCAATCATCCTCATTCATGTTATTTCTTGGATATTGAATTCCCTTCGGATGAGGATATCCTTGAAGACATGAATAATTTTTCTATACCGTGGGAAGACATACAAGGTGGTTTATGTTTTCTTCCCTTTTCGGAGACCGTCTAGGTTGACTATCGAAGAGACTCTTGGCTAGATCCTAGCTGAGGGCTCTACATGAACCAATACCATTCATGAGCCGTAAGGATGTGCGGTGCCTTGTACCATATTTTATAGTCCAGGTTTGTTGTTTTCAAGTTTTGTATTCAATACGGGGCGGTGAGGATCTGAATAATGGTAGCCATGGCTATCAGCTCCAGCTCTGCGACAGTCCGCATTGGTTGTAAGAAGTCTTCTTTCGTCTCCAACGCATCGTCGTCGGCTCGATCTGAGTTTGCTGGATTGCGGCACATGGATTCCACGTTTGACACGGGTTCAAGTCATTGCTTATTTGCTCAAATGCAGAGGAATGTTCAAGCCGTCGGAAATGGTTGTCGCGGAGTTGTCACCATGGCGGGCACTGGGAAGTTCTTCGTTGGTGGCAACTGGAAATGCAATGGCACAAAGGATTCCATTTCAAAGCTTGTTACTGAATTGAACAGTGCAAAACTTGAAGACGATGTAGTCCGTCGATTGGTGCTATCAGAGGAGATGCAAGAGGCCGAAAATGCTCATTTATCAGGTCTGCGGCAGGACGAAGATTCAAACGAGGATTGGTGGCAGAGAGACTGGGGTTTGCTGAACCGACATTATTTTGTGGACGAATGCTTGACGGTCGAGGCCGCTGATGAGGTGAACCAGCAAGAACTAAACCCTAGCCGCCGCCGCCGCTGCCTTAACCTACATAGCAGCAAGACTAGCTCCGAGATCACTGCAAGATTCCCCCTTTTCCTCAAAACCATTGCCAGATCTTCTCTCTGTATGCAGGTTCAAGACTCACACTCTGTCTCTGAGCTCAAAACCCAAATCCACCAAGCCACAGGGATTCCGCCTAAATTCCAACAACTAATCTTCGAAGGCCG
>ML788140.1:438845-469262 GCA_009831015.1 Picea engelmannii | reverse complement strand
AGACACAGAGAGAATAACGAAAGGATTCATCACTTTCGCCCGCATCTGCGTTGAAATTGACCTCAGTCAAGGGCTTCCGGATAGGATTCTTATAGATTGGGGTGATGGAGATCCTTTCATACAGATGGTCGATTATGAGAACAACGCCTTCAGATGTCGCTCTTGTCAGCAAACAGGGCACCTCCAAGCAACTTGTCCTCTTTCCCCCACCCCTCCCACAACTTCTGGAACACAGAAAAGAGCCAATGGTTGGCAAGGACCAAAATCTCACAAAAGCCGCCCGATCCCCTCCTTTGACAACAAGAAACATCCCAAAGATGCTCCAACTCCTTCGCCTTCCTCAATGCCTTCGCAGACCCCAACTTTCGATCAGCAGCCATCTGTCGACCCAAAACACCAGCCTGTAGCCTCGGCACAAAATCCTGTAGTTTCAGAAGCCATGAATCCAACTCCCGCAATTAACTCCTTGCACCCACCTCATGATAAGGGGGAAACAAATGACACAATCATGATCTCAGCATCGCTCCCAGGGACTCAGAAGAGACCTCATGAATCAGACAACTCAGACAGCGACAAAGAAGCACCACGGAATTCAGCAGCTCAAGATTTTGGCACTTCCTCAAACCATTTGGCTTTGGTGGTAAAGGTCGCTGAGCCTACCAGCTCCTCCGGTTGGATTGATGTTCGCAAAAAAAAAGGAAGAAAGGATCCTCATTGGCAAACACAATGATCTGGTCCTTCTCCTTCTATTGTATTGTTTCATCTGGATCTCCTTTAGCATAGGCTAGTTTCAATTGATCCCCTGTTCTCTTTCTGGGGGGTCTCTTCCCATCCACAAATCAATGTATTACTTTGTACTCTTTTCCATGGATTGAATAGAAGGATTCTCCCCTCTCTTACTTACAAAAAAAAAAAGTTTTGTATTCAGTACCACCTCTTATTTTCTGAAGTTTTTATCTATATTGGATTTATTAACTTCTGGATGAGTGTTATTGGCGTTATATATAGGATCTTGGATACCATTTTTCTTTGACATTTGTTCACCGTATCAATCAGTTCTGAAAGGTATTGACCTAAAAATTGACATATAGGTTATATTTTTCCCTACTTACATTTTTTCATTATTCGTTTCCTGGTTCATTTGGCCTTAGGATCGACCCCACTGAATTCTGACACTAACCTTCCTTACCGATAAGTGTGTCCTACTTTATAGATACTTCCTTCCATGGGCATCCTAGTTAAAACCTTTTTTTTCCATTTGGTTCCCATGCCGAAGTACTTCATAGGAACATGAGTCATGTTTAGTCCCGCCATGACTTTGTATTGAAGCCTCATCCTTCTTCTTCATCTTTTTCTATCATATACCCGAGGGACTCCCCTATAGCATGGTTTGTTTCCTTTCAAGCTCATTTAAGCTATGAAAGTGACATCTAGAGAGAGATTATTTATCCTTTTCATCCTCACTTAGATTACATATGAAAAGGATCCCATTTGGATTCCTCTTTACGCTCTTCTCAAACTCTCTAAAATTGAAAAATATTGTCAAGCGATCTTATTTCCCTCCACGCTCGTCAAACTAAAATTTGAAGTCACATCTATCCAGTGATAATTTACCCCTTTTTCAGTCCGAGTGGCTATTTTTATGAAAATGTTATGCCCTACGAGATATGGTTCTCTAGGAGAGTATTATTAGTTGTAAGTTTAACCCTTTTTCGGGCCTAAGGGACTAAATTTTTGAAAAAGGGCCATTCTCCCTGATTTTGGTTTATCTTTTTTTCGGGCTTTGTATATTATTTACGAAAAAGGAAACCCCTTGGAGTCCATAGTTAAGCTCTTTTGGGACTCCCTAAATATAAAAATATTGCCAAGTGGCCTTGTTCCTTTCACATTCATTAATTGGTTTAGAAGGAATATCTATTTGGCATAAGTTTAACCATTTTTCCGGCCAATAGATTACCTAGGAAAAAGGTACGCCTCAGAAGACATGTCTCACCGAGAGAGTTATCCTAAGTTATGTTTTATTCTTTTTCAAGCTTAGGGGACTAAATTACGAAAAAGGCGGTGAGTCCATAGTTAATCTCTTTTCATACTCCTTAAAATTGAAAATATATTTGAGTGATCTTATCTCTATCACACTCATTAAAATGGTTTTGAAGAGACGTCCTTTGAGTATAAGTTTAACCCTTTTCTGAACCAACTGGACTAAGTACAAAAAAGGAATACTCTGGCCCTAGTGACCAGAAGAGTTCTCCTTGTTATGATTTTATTCTTTTTCGGGCCCTGGAGACTATCCTTATGAAAAATATCACTCTGGAGTCTTATTTTAGTGTTTTTCAGACTCTCTAAAAATGAAAAGTTGTCGATCTTACCTTCTTTGGGCTCATAAAAATTTACATGGAAGGATTCTTGTTGTGTGATATTGTAATCACATTGCATGTCTCATCCTTGTGTCTTTGGCCCAATTTCGGCTTCATGTTGCTATTACTGAACCTTTAGAGAATTCCTTAGGTGCAAGCCTTGTAGCACTTTTTTTCCCTTGTGATCTGACACCTTGACCCATGGAGTATTTTCTCAAGTGTCCTTATCCTGCACATGTCTCCTTGCATTGAACATTAGTATGTTCCATGCACTTGGAACCAATTTTATTGTATGTGACACTCGTTCCTCCTTTGTAATATAACATTCTTTTGTTCTTTTTCAATCTCATTAAATATTTGAAAAATAAAAAAAAATCAAATATTATGAAAAGAGGGGATGGGATATACATTATCTCTTATCAGTATAAAGATAGTCACCCTTGGACAAAGAACATCCTTTTGTTTGTTTTGAAAGCATTGAGATCTAGTATGACCTTAGTAAGTTGTTCTCATTACATAGAGTTGTGTCCTCCTCCGTTTTCTTACTCTTCCAAACATATAGAGAGTTTGTGGTGCCTCCCGTGTCATGGACTTATGTCAATAATATGCTCCATGAGTCTCATAATCTTATCGTGATTTTTTCCAAGGGAAGTTTTTCCAACCTGAGTCGTCCATTCTGTAGTTGGTCTCTTGACTTTCATGAGTCAGCCATCCTGAGAATCCAGTCAAGTTCAAATTTAGAATCAACAAAGTTCAGTACCGATTGTTCAAGATTATTCTAGTATTTCCATGATGCTTTGCTTAAGACCTTAGGGTAGTGAGTGCTACATTCCTATTATAATCCTACCTGCGTTTGAAGACCTTGAAGATATTTCTCAAGTTATGAAGCCACCATCTCTGGCTACATGCATTGATGCTTCCTGAAGATGCATATCACATTGTACTTGTATATCTTCATATGATTTTGAGATATAGCTTCGTTGTGTATTATTCATGGCTACATTCTATATAGACATTCTTATTTGTCTCGTAGTCATGACTATTTTGTATGGAATGGATCTGCAGTGTACTTGATTGGAATCCACGCTTAGTTTGTCCCAAGCATGGGTATCCAGCCTCGAAGAGATTATCATTATTTTGCAGATGAAATGCTCATGAAAACTCATCTTGGGCTCACTCGACTCCATGCCTTCCCACTGTGTAAATATGTTGTAATGTATTTCATCCATCCATTTCTCTTCTAAACGCACACATTAGGAGGCATCTATTATAGTCCAAAAATGCCAGATCTATACATCCAAGACATTGGCCCATCCATTTGCATCCTTTAACAATCATATTGTTGAGGTTTCCTTCTAAAAAAACACTTTTTGGATAATGTATGCACTCTGTTGCACTATTATCATGCGTACATACACACATTGTATGCTAGTTTTCCCATGTACATAAGCTTGATGCATGTTAATTAGCCCATGTTTACCTCCAAAAAATGAAAAAAATATAAAATTACACATATTTCGGTAACATTTACGTGCTATGGAGGGTTTCGTAAGCATTATCATATAAAAAGAGGTATAGGGGAGTCATTTAGACATATGAACAAGAGAATACGAAAACTATGCCAAAATCCTTTCCCTCTCATTGTCCAAGTTTTGCATCTTGCTCTAAGTTTTAGCCTTAGCTTTCCCTTCCAGCCATTCTCCCTATGCAACCCTTCCTTCTTCCCTTGATGGCATGTTCGTTGTGAAGATTCTATGTGGGATTGGTGCATTTGGAGCCACAACAAAGGAGCTCAGACTTGGTTCATAGAGCGGTGTCCACAAGAAAAGGTTGTGACCTTTCATCTTGTATATGAATAAAAGAGATTATTTTTGTCCCAAAACTTTATGTGTACATGTTCTTATCTATTTGATCATTTACATCTATATTTGGGATTTTATGTGATTACTAGAGATTGTATATGTTGTTGTGTTGTATTCTTAGCCCCTTATAGGTCATCTTTGGGAGGAGATTCGTGATCTAAGAGGCAACAACAAGTGGAAGAGGTCTACATCGACCATAAGGATTCAAGGTGCTCTTCTTAACCTTCTATTATATCTCTCTTATCACTTACTCTAGATTGTTTTGGGGTAGATTAGAGATAAATCAATCTTTTAAGGGAGTTATCCCTCTACCTATTCCTTAGACTCAATTTAGGGGGAATTTCCCCATAGCACCAAGCCAGAGATAACTTCAATGAATTCTTAACACTCAAGATCATTCTTATCCTTGCTCTTGAAAAAGGAGTCATTCATACTCAAACCCTGGGTGAATCTCTCGTATTTATTCAATGGATGAAAGGGGATTCTATCTTGCGACAATCTTTATTTCATAACATCAAGAACCTACAATCTACTTTCTCTCACATTTCATTTTCTTATGTGTATAGGGAACAAAATTATGAAGTTGATAGGTTGTCCAAGGAAGGATTGAATCCACAAGAAGGAATCTAGGAAATCATTGAGTTCCATAAAGGACACCTTACTTCTCATTTTCATGAATCCTGGTTTTAATTTTCTTACTACATTAAAGTTTGTGGAAGATTGAACTTGATGAAAAATATCTGAATTGTAGATCCTTTTTGGATTTCTTTGGGAATTTGTAGCTTTTTTTAATATCTAGAGCTTAGATGTTGACTTTATGGGAAAGAAACTCATAGATATTCTATTGCACAAGAATAATAGCATGCTAAATTTTAACATATGATTTTAATCCATATTTATTATTGTAAATAAGTGATAGATGCTCTCTTTTTGTATAAGGCCTACCAGAAAAAACCTAAAATACCAATCAATATTTACCATTGTAATTTTGTTATCTTTAATAAAATTACTACATTTTTTCTTTGGAAAAAAAAAAGAAAAAGAATAATAACTAATTTCCTAAATATAATAGGATAAAAGGTAAACGTAGAGCATAAATATAATACAATATAATCATAAAATTGTGTAAGATGTTCTAATGGGAATTTTGGATGTTGTTCTAGAGGATGTTTTTAGTAGGATAATAATAGAGAAAATTTGTTGATGTTTTGTAGGACACACTACATCATTTTGACAATTTCTATGGTGGCACTTGTGGACTTTTATATCATTGTATTTTTTGTTGTTAATAAAATGTGTCACTTTATAACCCAACTTACTATAAGAGAAGTGCAAAAAGGTGAGGGAATTTGAAAATGAATTGTTTGGTGAAAACTTGGGTTGTAGTTTGAGTTTCGTCTGGATTAAAATCTTAGTGCTTATTCTATGAGCCAGTTGAGATAGTTCTCTACTAATTAGGGATTTTAACATTAGGGATATATGAAAAGGATTTTAGAATATCTCAAAGTTACCATGGAAATGAGAATTTTATTTAGTGGGAGTTCAATAATGCATTGGCATTCACTATGTTTTATGAATTAGATTGAGGAAGGGACAAAGATGGTTGTAAATTAACATCTAAATATTGCGTAGAATTAGCTATAAGTATTATTTCACGAGCAAGTAAAAGACAACCAACTATTCCCTTATTAGTCCCTTGCTTTAGGCAGTAGGGACTAGAAGTATTATTTCAAAGGAAAGTAAAATACAACCAACTATTCCCTTATTAGTCCCTGCCTTTAGGAAGTAGGGACTATTGTAAACGATTTTCTGTTTTGCATTAATCCCACACACATTTCAAGAAAATTAATCCAAATTTTTAACCTCTTATTTTAGTGAATGCTTTTTCCAGACCTATAAAAAGGTACAACATTTTTTTAAACCAATGTAAAACTTTGAGGTCTTATTTGGTCTTATTTGGCCTCATACTAAGGTAAGAGATGCCATAAGTGGTTTTAAACTTAGGAAACATGGATATGTATTTAGAGTATGGATGGAAAGATGAATTAGTGCTAAGTTTCAACTTAGCATTACTTCTAAATATTAAATGTTAATGTTTTTTTAAATGTATAGTCCATAATAGATATTTGTGTTTCCTTTCTATTGAACGCCCACCTACACAACATTCAAATATCTTTGTTGTCACCGCATGCAAACATATTGGCTATCATTCCCTACACCGCTCTCTCTACTCCACCCTACCTTATGTAATCTGTGGCTCACCCAATTCCAGTAGAAATGCTTCCATCCAAAAAACATCATTTTCCTCTAATACCTACAGGCCAAACTACTAGCATCCATTTCCTGCAACTCCCACCCAGGCTCACCTAGTTTCAAAAAGAATACTTCCATCCAAGAAACATCATTTTCTGTGATCCCTGTAGACCAAACTACCAACATCAATTTCTTGCAAAATCATGTAGATGAAGGATGGAGGTTAGAATGAATCGACTATTTGGTGGTTCAATTACAACTAGAAATACAAGGCAAAGAACGCTAGCAACATGTTCAATTACAACGAGAAATACAAGGCGGAGAATGCTAGCAACACACAAATGGAAACACACCAAAAGAAAAGGATCAGATATAAGTTTTTGGTGCACACATTTTATTTTTCTTAAATAAACATCTCCTATGGCTCTCTTGGCCTCAGGTCCTTTGTGGCTTGGCCTCTCTTTACCTTTCAGTTCCACATTGTATTCTCTTTCCTTGAGGCTGCAACAATGGCCTGCATGGTCTTCTCCAGTTGTAATGTGTTCCCTTTGCCATATCTAGATCCGTATGCACCTTAGAATCACATAGTTAAGTTTGAGCATTGTGCTTCACTAATTCACACTCAAAATTACAAATTAGTAAAGCAAAATTAGGTTGCTGATTTTTATTTAGTTTTGTGCTTAATTTATGAAATTGGTCCAAATATTTTTTAAATAAGATGGTCTGGAAAGGTGTAACATCCCTCTCTTGCGAGCACGTGTTATTGACTTATTTTTTTAGGACACTTGCATGCAAGTGATCCAATTATAGTATATAGTTATTTGTTTCGCTTATGAATTCTTATGATGATATTGATGGATTATGATTATGTTGTTTGATATCTATGTATTCACAGATGCTATTGACAAGTTTTCTCGAGTGTGTAGAACACTTGACAGATTGAGGATGTCGATGGAATGGATGGACCTCCTTGGACTACAGATTGAGTTAGGGTGTGGATTGTATTTCTTTGAGTATTTCATTTATGCATACGTGACATATGATCGATTATATTATGATGTTGTTTATGGATAATTGACAGTGTTTTGTTGATGGATGCAGGATGACGATTTCTTGCTAATATGACTCACATAAGACGTAAAGGGGCCATGCACATAGACAAGATATTGAGGGAGAGATATGGAATCATCCTTGTCACATCCTATTATCACTCATGTTGTGGCTTGAATTGTTGGTTAACGATTACCTAGTTCGAGAGATCTACGATGTCATGAGGACAAACCGAGACAGTCGCTCACGAAGATTTCTAAGGGGCGCACAATAAGATAGGGTCCTTATTCCTTAGAATCCTTTAGTCTCTCACAAGGTCACCCGAATGGAGTGCTGACTCCAGGGGTTGGAAAACTACCAAAACTAATCAAAGGAGAGTGGCAACCTTGGAGCACGAAGTGCGTCTTGAAAGGCATGTCGCGTAATTAAAAATTTGAGTCAAAGACAAATGACAACTTTAGAGCACTAAGTGCGTCTTGAAGGACACATCGCGAAAGTAACTCTTGAGTCAATGAATATATGTGGCCTAGGAAAACCTTGAGCGGATTTTTACACCTTGTAAAATATTTAAACATTGTTAAATTTAATTAATTAATTAGGGATTGGAATTATTAATTTTAAAACCGAATGAAAATATAAGTTGAATTTAAACCTAAGTCTAAAGCTTGGTGAGATTACTAAAATTAAATTTACAATTTAAATAAAATAGGATAAGGGTAAATCAATTTAAGAATTTAAGAGAGATGAAATAAATCTAAAGAATTAAGACAAAAAACATGTGTGCAGAAAATACCAAATTAGAATTTAAGATAAGAAAGGAATAAAGCATAAAAGAATGTGTAAGAATAGAAATGAATCTTTGAATTTAACATAAGAAAGGAATAAAGCATAAAAGAATGTGTAAGAATAAAAATGAATCTTCGAAGTAAATTGCATTATGCAGGTCTCCATTGACAAACGCAGGGAACTTTCTCTGTAACTAATAAAAGAATGTGTAAGAATAGAAAGGAATCTTCGAAGTAGATTGCATTATGCAGGTCCCCCATTGACAGACGCAGTGAACTTTTTCTGTAACGCTGCCTTGAGTGACGTCCCTATCAAAAGGTTTTAATTCGCTGCCCATCCATGGTAGCTCCCATGCAAACTGGGATTTTGTGAAGCATAATTCCCGTAGCTCCAGGTGAATAAAATCTACCTTTAAACCATTACTGGTTAATGTGGCTTGTGGTACCAGAATTGAATGCATGAGTCTGGTGTAATTATTGAGATTTGAGCGTGCCCTTGCCAGCGACTTGATGGGTTTTGGATGAATTGATCTAGGGTAAGTTGTTAGGAATTATATTTAGGAATAAATTATGATGCCAGCGTTAAAGGTTATGGTGAAATGTAAATCCCACTTATTTAGCAAGTTGAAACGACTTTGGAATTGAAAAAGTTATCCATATAATCCCTTCCCATGTCATCACCCTTCACCAATTTCAAAGTAGGCAAAGTCATTTCAACGAGATATTTCAAAGTAGGTAAAGTCATTTCAACGAGATATATTGATATTGTTCATTCAATATGAATCCTTGATTTTAGTATGTTGAATAGTAATCCTTCATTGGTATTCAAACCTTTGGGATCTCCCCTTTTTAAAAGAAAAACTAATCCTAAGTATTTAAAATAATGTCTCTTACCATGCCCTTTCTTCCTTGGATTTTTTCTTCAAGTACATTCTTCATCTACAAGACTAAGAGTGGATTTTCTTAATCCTTTTCATCCCTTAAATGAGATTCTATTATCTCTATAATAAGGTTACTTGAAGAAAGCAACTTAGTATAATGTTCCTATTTATGCAGTTTGTCCATGCCTAGACTAAGAGTGGATTTTCTTAATCCTTTTCATCCCTTAAATGAGATTCTATTATCTCTATAATAAGGTTACTTGAAGAAAGCAACTTAGTATAATGTTCCTATTTATGTAGTTTGTCCATGCCTAGGCATATACCTATCTTTTCTTTACTAGAAGGTTGGGATCTTACTTGTACATTTAATTGGAAATTTGTATTATGATGTTTTCCCTTTCTCAAGGATCTTTTTATTTAGATGTTGTAATCTTGTATGGATTTATTTTTAATAGTATCTTCCAAAAGAAGCTAATTAAAACCTTTTAGTTTGTCATATAATGAGTTTGTCATATAATGGTGAGAAGAATTCATGCAAAAGTACCTTTCATCAATATAATATTTGGATATAATACAAGATGGATATAAGTGCATTTTCTAGATTGTGGTTCATCTAATTAAATTTTGGAGTTTGATATTAAGTTGGTAAGTTAGCAAGCATGATCTTCCTCTAAAAATCCATACCTATGAATATGAAAGTTAATGTGGAAGTTTTCTTACTATGGCTCTTGTGTGATGATGTATATTTATTGTGCTCTTGCTTCTTTTATCTTTATGAATTATCCTTTCACTACCTTACACCCTTTGTTACTTTTGAAATGATAAAGTTTAGTAGAATATCTTGTTGCTCCATTAAAATGATGTGATGTACGATTGATTGAGTAGATAGATTCTCTTGCGCCATGAAAACATTGATGTATGATTGATAGAGTACTTAGATTCTTTGTGCCATGAAATAAATTGATTGTTACTCGCAGGCAATGAAGATTTAATGAATAGATGATTGAGTTATTAGATTTTCTTGTGTCATGTATTAGATGATGATGTATGATCAGTTATGAATTTGATTAATCTCGTGTCTTGAAAATGAAGCTGACAATTACACCTGCGCCATTTATTTGTGTGGATGTATGATTGTTTTAGAATTTAGATTTCTCCTGCGCCTTGAATTAAATGTTGATGTATGTTGATAAAGTTGATGATTACCCTTACACCATGAATAATTGATGATTATGATTGATTGATTGATCTAGTTGATTTTGGCTTGATTGGATTAGTGGCATCTAGACACCTCCTTGTTCCTCAAAAGAGTCGCTATCCCTAAGACCTTAAATGGCCAAAATCAATTGGATGAATCCTGGGCTTGAGTGTTGCTTATGTGTCCTGGAGGTCCTAACCATGTAGGATAGGTTGGGCGGGTAGTTATTTATTCTTCAACGATATGGTCGATCATTACTTATATTTTTCTTCATTTGATTGTCATGTGTTGAACTGAGTCGTTGTTATTTATGTTAAGGCGATGACCTGGTGTCATGTTTTATTTCGATGGTGTGTCGCTTGTAATTCTTTAATTATGATGTCCCATTTTATGCATTGCTATGATTCATGTGTTGACATTATTTTCCTAATGCAAACAGAAATAAATAAATTAACACCTATTGTGCTTCACTTTTCTTAGTCGTAACGGAGGGGACGTTACAAAATATCTGTATTTATGTGAAAGACCAACCAACTCAAGATGGATTCATTTCATACCTATTCTTCGTTGTAATTGTTCCCCAAATGATATCACTGGAATGGATAATGCAAAGAATATGTAAGTTGTGGGAGCAAGGATTCTGAATATGACAAAAAAGGACTAGTTAGTGAGAGTGTAAACAAACTTGTCTATGGATGTAGATATATTGTAATTAGTGATCCATTAATTCAAAAAAATTGCAATGTCTTGTATCTTTTCTTTATTTTTAAACCCGGGTAGTTGTGATCCTGTAAGCTTCAAAACGTTTATGAGGAAGACCAAAATGACCAAAACAACCGTCCAAATAAATTTTGACTTTCAACTTCCAATTCCAGTAAAATAATTTTTCTAGCATAAAAGGGCAACAAAAAAATCACATATTGCAATTTAGGCATTCCAAATGTTTAGTATCCTTTCTTCAATTCAAAATATAAGCACAAAATGTAGAAAATAAAATGAATGTGTGTCATGTAAGCACCTGTATCCTACAATGAAGCCATCAATTCAATCTTGCGTGTAACACACTAATATTCCTTTCAAATCATTCTTGATATCTTGGAATGGGAAAAAAGTTTCCTCCATTTGAAGAAGCAACAAGTAGAAGATGAATATAAATTATTTTCTTCAACAATTCAAATGCGGATAAAGGGATTAAGAAAGTAACATAGAACATTAACACCTATATGGAAGTCAAGCAATTTTGATGAAAACTACATTTCTATAAGGAATGTTTTGGACAATAGTCCAATGTATTTGCTAAAGTCTTAATTTCTACAGGGATTAAAAAAATGAACATTAATAGTATCTAAAAGAATTTATATTAGATACGGGACACAACTTGGATCTCCCTCTAGATGTCAAAATTCAAAACTCCTAAGGTTTCAACACAATTGTTTAATTACAGGCCGACAACAAAATTGTATAATTACAGGCCGAATTGTGTTCCCTTGTATAAAGGGAATTCTTTGTATTCAAAATTCAAAACTCCTAATGTTTCAGTAATTATCCAAATTCACATCATTGTTGAATATAATGAAAATGGACGTACGATTTCAAGACCTCCATGGAAAAATAATTGGATGAATGATATCAATGGAAAGGGAAGTAAAGGAACTGGATGACAAACACCATTGAAGTCATATTGAGCAGGAACAACAAGCCCAAAGAAAAGGTGGTTACAATCCCTAATAGTGTGGGGCGCTAAAGTAAACAACCAATTACAATCCCTAACATTGAAACATGTTCTATACAAATCATAATAAGCTACTCTAGAGAAATTATGGGGTCAAATTTACATTTGGGAAGAAAAATGGCTAAGGATGAAGGGGAGCCAATGTGTCCTGAGCCATAGTATGATTCAGCCAGAAAACATAATGTGAATTTTCTAGAATTACTTGGATTCCATAGCCGAAGATATACAACAGGATTTGAACTTGGGACATGGCTGTTACGACCTCTCCTTTACAACAACCTTGTTTCCTTCAACATATCACTTTCATGTGTGTCATGTTCTGGGAATCACGTTTTTGCATGGGTGGTATTTTCCCTATTTCCTATTTCATTGACCTGTGGACTATTTTTCCCAAAGGCGGTGGTATGCACTAGCCTTGCTATTCCATGCTAGAATTTTCCATTCCAGTACTCAACCTCAATGGACACTTTGTTAAGCATTTCATGCTTTCTATATGTGTTTGTGCAGAGACTGATTTGTGTTGGAGAGACTTTATTCTTTTATTTTTTCAAGTAAATATTGTTACGTTACATAAATTTTAGGCTTGGACTGGATGGATTTGAATTAAATTTATGATGTGACTTGAAAAATTAAAAACAAGTTCACAAATAATGAAAAGGTCATAGAACGTGGCAAAAGAACTCAGGTGTTCTTAATAAGTTCTATACTTTTGAGACGAACTAACAATTCCATCGAATGATGTTAATACAGGAAGACCGTTGGATTTCCATAGGCTCAAAATCTTAAAGTAAGCTAATAAATAAATAAATAATGATAACACCAGACATAAATCAATCATCAATGGATCTATTGGATTTCCACAGGCTCAGAATCTTAAAGTAAGCTAAAAAATAATAACATTAAGAATAGATCAGTCATCAATGGATCTACAATCTAAGGGTGCATTAAACGAAATGATAACAACGATTCGTTTACACAATTATAATTTTCCAATATGAATCAATTCTTAATGGTGAACAAAATTTCCATGTTCAAGTCCTAACGATTTATTGTAATTCCGCATAAGTATTCATGGTAGTTAAAACAAATCAATTTAAATGAAATATACACATACAATCACAACTATACTGTATCTACCTTTAATCTTACAGAGTAAGGTCAAAATTTCTAAGATTGTACTTCTTTAACACAGAAGGAAATATTAAAAATTTATTTTTGTAAACTATGCATATTAAAAATGATTATAAAATATATTCATTTATAATTTCCAAAGCTTCACATATATCTGTCACATTAAATTTATGATAACCATTTTCATCAACATAGAATTAGAAATGACTACACTTTAATCAAGCCATTCCCTTTTTTTTTAACAATACTTTACATTCTTACTAAATGGTATAGTGTATTTTCTACATTTAAATTGTTTTTCAACAAGGAAATTAAAATTGTTTATATATTATTATTAAATAATTCTAATGCTTTGTATTCCTCCGAGAATTAAAATGCTATCATCATATGTAAAAAGTGGTGATACATAAAGATGGACAACTAAAGTCACAATACATAAAATTCTTTTACATAAAAGTCTTTTCAGTTTTAGATTTTTTTCATTTTCCTTTGTCTTATATTTGAATTGGTCAAGTTTTTTTATCTCAGTTTTAATATCGACAATTCTCTTAAGATTTGAATTACAAGTTCTTTTATGTCATTTTCCTCAAACATCACATCAAGTCTACTTCTGTCACTCACAAGAATATCTTGCTATACAAACTTGGCTATGAACATGGTGGCACTATCATGGTTTGCCATTTCCCTGATTTATCACTCACAAGAATTTCTTGTTATACAAATAGCTTATGTCATTCACAAGAATCTCTTGATATACAAATTCGGCTATCAACTTGGTGGCACTATCATGATTTTCCATTTACCAAATCATTTTCAGGAATCTGGATAGATATTCAAGGAATCTGGATAGATATTCAAGGACATTACATTCTCACTTGGAAAGACATATTCTTCGTCTCAATCCAGAGATATGGAATGACTTTCTTATCCCAAAATCCATGGAAGACGAGAACCTTTATTAAACCTGAAAAAAAAATGCACTCAACCTGGTTACACCCCTTTCTTACAAGCAGGGGCTTATTGCTTTACAACTCCCCTTGTTAATTGTGAGATGAATATGATTTTGCTATGTTGTTACATAACATTAGTGTATAGTATGAAAATTTCCATGTAATGAAATGTAACAATTAGACGTGATTGTTGAAATTACATAACATTAGTGTATAGTATGAAAATTTCCATGTAATGAAATGTAACAATTAGACGTGATTGTTGAAATGGTGAAAAATCCAAAGTTTGGTTTAATGATAAACCTATTAAATTATATTATAGTATTAATTTATTTGGGACAATAAGTAAAAAAGAAATGTTTAAAATTTTCTAATTAAATAACTCTAAAATATAGTATTTTTCAAACTTTGTCCAATCATAACCACAGATGTCAAAATAAAAAAACCAAAATTATAATTTTAAAATTTGTCATTCCCTTTTTCTCTGCATTACCTACACATCTAAGATTTCTAGGAAAGTGTGAGCATCAAATTTTATTAAAACTAATAATTAACATGCACATCGTTTTATTTGATGGTATAAAATATTGGAGTTGGTATGGACTTTTTCAACATTTTGTTGTCTAGACCAATTTTTAAAACATTTATTAAAAGTGTTTGGATTTTGTAGGATAATGGTATCCTCTTTTTCTAACATTTATAATTTATTTTGATCGTTGTCTACTCATTGTAAAATAATGTCGCAAACCTATTTTTTGAGCATCTCTGCGTGATATAAATTGTGGCAAGTGGAAATCATTTTTAATATTGGTTATTTGTAAATGTTTTTTTTTTAATTATAATTTAAATTATTTTGATTCAAGTTTGAATATTCACATATTTTTTAGAAATAAAAATATTTAAGCTAAAAAATAATTTTAACTTAAATAATATTGAGATGATGTATTTTATTAACATTTAATTTTAATTTTATATAAAAAACACTACTTCAATTACAAGTTAACCTTTTAAATAAAAATAAATATTATTTATATGAAGTTATATTGTATTGATTAAAATTTTAAAAATACTATAGTGAACCATTAAATTTAATAAAGAATATACAATATGTAAATTAAAAATGTAAATTTAAATTAATGTAATAATTATAAAGATGAAGGAAGTTGAATTAAAATCAGGTTGTGACTCTTTGTGGTAATGAAATAATCCAACAAAATTTTATGTATATATATATAATTATAATTGTTTCTAAGAAAAAATTTCATGGAAAATTTATGGAGATATTTCAACAAAATATGATATTTGGAAACAAAATATGAAAAAAAAATTATACAAAAGAAATGAGAAAGAAATATTAATACTATAAATAATGGCATGTACAAATGAACTAGAGAATTATTGTTGGGCTAAAATTCATTCAAAATTTTCATTGAAACTTTGAAGGGTCCACTAATAAGTTGGGCAACTAGGACTATGTTCCATGATGAAAGAGAACCAATTTGACCAAACATATTGGGATATAAGAACATTACATTAAAAACTTTCCACAAACTCACAGAGAGTTCACCTATTTCAAACCAATCTCTATAAGAGAGATATGGTTCTAAGAACTCCAAAACAATCTAGCCTTGATTTGGGCCTTCTTCTATGATTGATAGAACTAGATGATGACAATGCTTAAAAAATTCATAAACATACATAATTATGTTCACAATCATATTTCAATGCCCATAAACTGAGGATATGAATGACTGTAGGGAAATTTTTTATTTCTTGAATAAAAAATTACTTATAGAAATTTTTAGGAAGATCTTTGACTACTGTGGGGTTTTTTCCTTTCCACTCATGGGTTAATACCTTCACATATTTCACCTGCATGTAATCTTTTAATTTGGGGCTAGATTCCCTCATAAGCATGTTGACAAGGTAATTATTTCTCCCAAGTTTAAATTGGAAATCAAAATCAAAAGTATCCAAGCACAATTTCCACCTAGGAATCGAGTTGTTACCTTGTTCTAGTTGTTTTCCATGATTCAACATATTAGGCATATGTTTGAGATCAATCTTAATAGTAAAATGTATTGGATTTAAAAACAATTTCAATCTAGCTATAGAAATATTGACTACCAATATCTCTTTGTGACGAGAAGGATACTTGAGTTAAACACCTTTAGAAGTACATAAAGTCTACATGCATGCCCTTTCCTATGTTTCCAATTTTCTAAATTAGAAATCTTGCCCAATTTTCATCAAAAGCATCCATCAAGAGGATAAGCTCTCCTTGCCATGATGGGAGATGGAGAGTTGGTAAAGAATCAAGTTTAAATTTTATTCTTTTGATTAATTCTATCATTTTTTGGTTCCAGGGGATTGTAGTCTTCTTTAACTTTTGATACATAATGATTGTATACTTGGATCTCTCTTTGTACAAATTTATGATATAATTCAGGGAACTTAAGAATCTCTGTAGTCAAGTCATGTTCTTGATGACATATGGAAAATTCTCGAGGTTCTGCAACATATGAGGCTGCAAAGAAGTTCCACCTTGCTTCACATACAATCCAACAAATTCAACCTCTATTTTTCAATTTCCATCTTGGTAGGAGAGAGCACCAACCCCATTATAATAAAATTGATGGAAAAACTACTCTATGTGTTTTTTATGTTCTTTTAAATCTTTAGAGAAAACTGAGATGCCATCTATATAAATAATTAGGAATGGAAGATCTCAAAGAATGTGTTCCATTCTCTTTTGGAATTCAGAAGGGGCATTGATTAGGCCAAATGGTATGACCTTCCATTGGTATTATCCATGAGGAAATACAAAGCTTGTTTTAAATCTATCTTTAGGACAAATTTATACTTTTCAAAGCCAAACTTCAAATCAAACTTGGAAAAAACATTGCAATTCCTAATTTAAGCTAGAATTGCTACTTTGTTGAGCAAAGGATATATGATCGACATTAGTTCTTTGTTCAACTATCTATAGTATAGGACTAATATTGGTTTTCCCCTTTTCTACTTTGAATGTTTATTAGCATAAAATGTTGGACATGCCCATGGACTCCTAATTTTCACTAGCAATCCCTTTTTTAGCAGGTCTATTATTTCTTTTTTGCACAATCTCTCTTCTTATAGATTTATAACATTAGTAGATGCATTTTGAACAATCCCCTTATAATATTAAACATAAGGTAGGTCCACGAAATTTAATGACCCCCAACTGAACTGAGGATCATTAATACGTGGAAAACACATAATTTTTTTTGTTTTGCTAATTAAATTCCCGTATCCTACCAACGAAAAATTACACACAAATTTAACTATTGTATGATAAATGCATCTACAACATGTTAAAATGGCACAAATGTAGTTTAAATAACTCAACACAACAACATATAAATCGATCTCAAACACAAAGTTAATACACAACAGTTAAACTCATAATGCAACATAGAAGCAAGATAAAACACTTGTCTTTTAAAAACAATTGTGCAACCAACTACTTGGGATGAACGTTTCACCCAAACATAGAATTATGGTTCCAAATATCAACAAAAATTCACCCTTGAATTGGGGCTAGCAATCCACAAAAAGGGTGGTCTCTTATGGTCCACTCACAACTCAAAAAATCCTACAACCCATTGGTATTCTCTTACATCCATCTCAATTTTCCATTAGCTCTCTTCCTCTCGAACTTTCCAACCTAAGGAATGTATCCATTCACTTCTCTCATTCCATCGATATTATCATGCATTTATCATAGTTTCTCTTGCACATGTATCTAGGAATATCTCTACTGGGAAACTCAAGTGAGCTCACTACTAGGAAATCTAAAGGATTGATTGAGTATATAGATTCTCTTGTGCCATGCACAACATTTATGTATGATTGATAGAGTACTTAGATTCCTCGTGCCATGAAACAAATTGATTGTTACTCGCACAGAATGAATATTTAATGAATAGATGACTGAGTTATTTGATTTCCTTGCGTCATGTATGAGATGATGATGTATGATCGGTTATGAATTTTCTTAATCTTTCATCTTGAAAATGAAGCTGACATTTACCCTTGCACCATTTATCTGTGTGGATGTATGATTGTTTTAGAATTTAGATTTCTCGGGCATCTTGAATTAAATATTGATGTATGTTGATAAATTTGATGATTACCCTTACACCATGAATAATTCATTAGGATTGATTGATTGATCTAATTGATTTCAGATTGATTAGATTAGTGGGATCTAGACACCTCCTTGTTCCTCAGAACAATCGCCATCTCTGAGACCTTAAATGGTCAAAATCAATCGAATGAGTCATGGGCTTGAGCGTTGCTTATGTGTCCAGTAGGTTCTAACCATGGAGGATAGGTTGGGTGGGTAGTTCTTTATTATTTGGTGATATTATTGATCATTACTTATATTTGTATTCAGTTTATTTTGATGTAATGAACCGAGTCATTGTTATTTATGTTAAGGTGATGGCTTGTAATGATTTAATTATGATGTCATGTTTTATGTGTTGCTATGATTCATGTGTCAACGTTATTTTCCCATTGCAAAAAAAAAAAAAATAACACCTATTTTGCTTCACTTTTCATAGTTGTAATGGAGGGGACGTTACATGTGGTATCAGAGCGGGTTCAACCCTACGACTGTGGATCGTCATGACTTCCATTGTATTAAATACTTGATTAATAATTTATTGATAATTTGAAATTGAGATTTGTCCCTATGGTAATTCATGGTTAGAGTATGTCATGGAGATAGACGACGTGCTGTTGGGGGAAGAGGTGCGACACCTCCAATAGAATCCACGCTGGAGAATTCTAACCCCCAAGGAGAAGAACCATTATTTAGACATGAGAAAATTGTTATGGGGGATGTGGTTGGGCTGATGAGGTCCTTCTAGAGGATGTCAAGGGCCTTGATTAATTGAATAAATAGAGATGAGGCCAAGTTGTCTATACCCAATAAGGGTTCACAACACATTCCAGCTATGAGTCGTAGCATTCACAGAGAACTCGAGAAGGTTAAGTTTCTCGAGTTCATGGGTGCCATGGACAACTCAGCCATCAAGGCACTGTTGGATAACATGGTGATGTGCTTCACACTTCACGATTACACCTCCAACAGGAAAGTCTGCATGGTGGTATTTCAACTAAAGGGGAGTGCTCTTGTATGGTGGAAGTCGCTCCTACCTCAACTAAACATGGCTTTCGAAGTCATGTCATGGGAACTGCTCTAGGAATGGTTCCAAGAGAGGTATCTGTTAGAGGAATTCATTGAGTGCTAGCTCAATGAGTTCAACACCTTATGAGAGGGTGGTCGTACGGTGCCCGATTATGAGGCCCGATTCATGGAGCTGGTTGGTATGCTCCACATTTGAACACCAAGAAGCTAAAGGTCAAAAAGTTTGTGTTCGTCCTTAACTTCTACATTCTTGCAAAGGTGAGGATCCTAATGCTTCAGACATTGCATGAGGCGGTCTAGAAGGCCCTCATAGATGAATAATATTTGACTAGTGAGGGACAGAGCAAAACTCCTGCAAGACCGACTGGAAAGACAACGTCAGGTGTGCAACAACCTCAAACACCATCTTGACATACATCAAAGTATCAGGATATGTTGAGAGGATCCATGTTCATGACACCATGATGACCAAATCCTTAGTGGGGGACTCCTTACATAGGATCACCGCATCAACAACAACATCATCTACAGCAACAATTGTTTAGTCCTGTTCGAAAAAAAAAACTGGGATCTCAGACTGGTAGTCCAACAACCTCTACTTCAGGGACTAGGAGTACTGGACCAAAGACTAGGTGCAAGACATGTGGAGAGTCACTTTATCAATGAGATTGTCTAGTTGAGAATGCTAGAGTGGCCACGTCAACAGGACACACTATAGTTGGAGATTTGGGCAAGGCCCACATGATTCATGCCCCAGTGAATAACCACCAGGTCAAGCAATTGTCCACTGTGTTCGAGACCTCAGGAACCATTGCTGACCAAACTTTCAGTATGTTGAGAGATATTGGTGCTACAGAGAGATTTATTTCTAGTACAACACTAAAACGAATTAAGTTAAAGGCAGATGACAAGACAAGTTAGATACATAGAAATGGCTTTGGGTGCCCAATAGAAGGTTGGAGGAAGGGTTACGGGATGTCGCATTAACTTAGAATATTTTGTAACGTAGGCCAACCTTTATATCACGATCTTAGGATCTTATGATATCGTGATCGATATGGACTAGTTGGAATCGCATGATGCGATAATCAACTGTAAGACAAAACAATTGAGTTGACTGATGATGAGGGACATATAAGAGTGATTGTAGGAAAAAACCAGAGAGTGTCCATGAGGTTCATTTCTTCCCTACACCTACAAAAGAGCATGGGAAAAGGATGCAAGCAAAATGAAATCTTAGCGTTGAATGACAAGGGCATGGAAGAAGGAATATAAAACCTTTCGGTAGTACGAGAGTTGCGGACGTGTTCCCAAAAGAGTTACCAGGTTTTCCACCCAAATGAGAGTTGGATTTTACCATCGAATTGAAACCTGGAACTAAACCAATAGAAAGAACACATGAGTTATAGGAGTTGAAAATGCAACTAAAGGAGTTTTTGGACCTAGGAATTATATGTCCAAGTTTGTCACCTTGGGGTGTGCCTGTTATTTCCATAAGAAGAGGGATGGGTCATGGAGACTCTATATTGACTACCGTCAATTGAACAAGGCAACGATTAAGAACCAGTGTCTGTTTCCAAGAATGGACGATTTGTTTGACTAATTGAAGGGTGTGACGGTGTTTTAAAAGATCAAATTGAGATCAGGATATCATCGGTTATGAATTAAAGAGGAAGATATTCCTAAGACCACATTCAAGACGAGGTTCAGGAACTATGATTTTACCATTTTTCGTTGGGACTAACGAACACCTCGGGTATTCATGAGCTTGATGAATGGGGTGTTCCGTGAATGCTTGGACAAGTCTATTCAAGTATTCATTCATGACATATTGATATATTTTCGGATGAAGAAGGAACATGACGAACATTTGAGCTTAGAATTATAGTGTTTACGGGAATACAAATTACGGAAATTGTTGAAATGCCCTCGACGATTCATTGTCTAGGGCATTTTATATCTGAAGAAGGAATCATTGTGGATCCAATGAGGGTAGAGGCTATTATGGAATGGCTTGCACTGACAAATGTACCAGGAGTACTCATCTTTTGGGTTTATCAAGATATTACTGATGGTTCGTCAAAGGGTTTTCGAAGATAACAAATCTGATCACGGAATTGTAGAAGGAAAAAAAGAAGTTGTATGGACCAAGAAGTGTGCGGAAGAATTTCGAAGACTCATTGGGATGTTGACGATAACGTCGATACTGAAATTCCCCGACTTGGAAAAGGATTTATTGGTATGCACATACGTGTCCAAGGAAGGCTTAGGTAGAGCATTGATGCAAGACGTACAAGTGATCGCCTACATCTCAAGGAAATTAAGAAGTAATGAGGAGAACTACGCAATGCATGATTGGTACTTATTGGCCATTATGTATGTTTGGGGAATGTAGATACATTATCTGATTAAACAAAAATTCAAACAAAAAGATCACCGTGCAATGCAACAAATTTTGTGTAGAATGATTTGAACGCGCAACAAAAGCATTGGTCAGAATTACTTAGAAAATACAACTTGAGATTAAGTACATTAAATGAATGGTGAACAGAGAATCACATGTGTTGAGTGGGAGACCACTCATATTCTCGGTGATACCTCTTCAAATGAATCTTAGAGAAATGATTCTAACTATACAGTTCGACGATAATTGGTATAAAGAGGTTAAGGAAATTTCATACAAGACACCATGACGGTACCAAGTTTGAAGGAGATACATTCAACCACGACTGATTGATGAGGTATAATAATCATATTTACATACCGCCTAACAAAAAATTGTGAAATTTGATCTTAAGCGAAGCTCATGGAGGAGTATGCATGGCCCATCCAGGAGTCACAAAGATGAGGGAAAACCTTAAGCCTTTATTCTTCTGGAAGGGATGAAGGTGGACTTAGTTAGAAACATGGCTAGGTGTCTAGAATGTTAGCGAGTGAAGGATGAACATAGACATTTGGTAGGATTACTACAACCAAACTCTATTCCAAATTCTAATGGGAGATCATTTCTATGAACTTCAATATTAGATTGTCGTTGACGGTAAGGAGGCACAACTCAATTTTTGTGGTAGTTGATACTTTGACAAAGAGTGCACATTTTATTTCTGTGCATATGATGTATCAGGCACCAGACATAGCTAGATTTTTTATCAGTGATATTGTGAGGTTGCATGGCGTGCCAAAAAGGATCCTATCTAATAGAGGATTGTTATTTACAAGACATTTTTGGACCAGTTTCCAAGAGGCCTCGGGGACACAACTGAAATTTAGTACAACATATCACCCTAAGATAGATGGGTAGACAGAAAGAACAAACCAAATTTTGGAAGATATGTTTCATATCTATGTTTTGGACAAACATAAATGTTGGGAAGGGTTCTTTCCACTCATAGAGTTTGCGTACAACAATGGCTATCAAGGTATCGTTAAGATGGAACCGTTTGAGTTTCTCTATAGGTGACCGTGTCAAACGCCATTGAGTTGGGATCGACTTGAGGATAGGGTCATGGCAGGACCAAAAATGATCCAAGAAATGAAAGAACAATTGAAAACAATAAGACAAAGGATTAAAGAATCGCAATATTGGCATAATATTTATGCTTATGTGCATCGCGTTGACCGCAACTATGAAATTGACGACCAATTTTTCTTGCGGATGAAACCGCACAAGAGTTCGATCAAGTTCGGAAGGGGTGCTAAACTATCTCCTAGATTTGTGGGGCCTTTCAAAGTGGTGAAAAGGAAAGGACCCGTGGCCTATCGACTATTTGTGGCACATTCTTTGAGGAGTTTTCACAATGTTTTTCTTGTATCTGTTTGCAACATTATGTTAGTGATCCTACACATGAGATTGACATGAGTTCCTTGCGGTGTCATACGAGGGTGCACAAACGATAGAGCCAATCCATATCCTGGACCATCACATTCGACATATACGATGTCGAACAATCGATCAGGTCAAGGTCTAGTGGGACAATTATAGTCCACACTCGACTACCTAGGAGAACGCATATGATTTGCGCCAGTAGTTTCCATATTTATTTGATAGTTAAACATATAGATCTTGACAGATGCTTTAATTACTACATTTTTATATTGTACAACTTCAGGATGAAGTTTGAAACAAGAGGGGGTGTATGTAACATCTTTCTCTTGCAAGAACATGTTATTGACTTATTCTTTGAGGACACTTGCGTGCAAGTGATCCGGTTATAGTATATGGTTATTTGTTTATGTTACGGATTCTTATGATGATGTTGATGGATTATGATTATGTTGTTTGATATCTATGTATTGACAGATGCTATTGATGAGATTCCCCTGAGTGTGTAGGACACTTGATAGATTGAGGATGTCGATGACATCAATGGACCTCCTTGGATTCTATATTGAGTTAGGCAGTGGCTTGTATTGGTTTGAGTATTTCATTTATGCATATGTAACATATGATCGATTTTATTATGATGTTGTTTATGGATCATTGGCAATGTTTTATTGATGGATGTAGGCTGACGATTTCTTACTAATATGACTAACATAAGGAGTAAAGGGGCCATGCACATAGACCAGATATTGAGGGAGAGGTGTGGAAGCATCCATGTCACAACCTACTAGCACTCTCGCAGTTGCTCGAATTGTGGGTTAACGATTACCTAGTTTGAGAGACCCATTATGTCTTGAGGGAAAACTGAGACAGTCGCTCACAAATATTTCTAAGTGGCGCACAATAAGACAATGTCCTTATTCCTTAGAATCCCTTAGTCTCTCACATGGTCTCTTGAATGGAGTGTTGAATCTAGGGGTTGGACAACTACCAAAACCATTCAAATGTGAGTGGCACCCTTGGAGAACAAAGTGTATCTTGAAGGGCACGTCGTGTAATTAAAAATTTGAGTCAAAGAAGAGTGGAACCCTTGGAGAAATGAGTGCATCTTGAATGGAACATCATGGAAGTAACTCTTGAGTCAATGAATCTAGGTGGCCTAGAAAAACCTTGAGTGATTTTTTACACCTTGTAAAATATTTAAAAAGTATCAGATTTAATTAATGAATTAAGGATTGAAATTATTAATTTTAAACCCAAATGAAAGTCTAAGCCTAGTTGAATTCAAGCCTAAGCCTAAAGCTTGGTGATATTACTAAAATAGAATTTACAATTTAAATAAAATAGGAAAATGGTAAATCAATTCAAGAATTTAAGAGAGATGAAATAAATCTAAAGAATCAAGACAAAACAAATGTGTGTAGAAAATATGATCCGGATTTAGGAGCAGAACGAATTGATTAATAGATTGAATACAATAAACACAAAGATATGAAGAATAACAAAATTATCCAGTGAACAATTTCTTCTATTGAATAATGAAATAGGCTGAAACTGTAAAACTACAGAACTGAAACACTTGATCGAATGGTGGTAGCTATCTCTGAGAAGAGATGTGGCTGCTACACACATCTGTCTAAGCACAATGAATTAAAATGAGGCTCTATAGGCCTTTTTGATATTACTCATGAATGACAAAACCCTAGACATCCAAAAACCTAACCCTAGGAGGTGAAATGTCAAAAGTCATGTGGGCCCCTATGAGTAAGTTGGTACCTCAACTTCCTGGGGTCGTAACTTTTGCATATGAACTTTGTTTTAGGCGCATGATATCCTGTTGGAAAGGTCTTTCAGAGAACTACACATTTTTCTATAAAAATTTGACTCTATCTACAATTAGACTGTGGAGACCAAAAAAACATTGTTTAGGCCTCCAAAACAACCCTGGAAGTACAACAAGATGTGTTGACATGAAAACATACAAAATAAGCCAGTTGGATTAGGTGAAAGGCCACCAATATCCACCTTGAATATGTGTAGGGATTCAAATAGCCCCAAAAGTGTAGAACCCACAATTACAAAGATTTACAGAAGAACGTGTTGAACTAAAATTGGACAAGAGGAGCCAGTTGGAATAAGTAGGTGGCCACCAATATCCAACTGGATCAATCCTCCCCCCTTAGGAAGCAATGATATCCATTGTGTTTAGTTCGCCCATCAGATGAGGAAACTTCTATTGGATTTGGCCCTGGGTGAGCCACTTGCCTTGGTGGAGGAGTTGCCCTGCCTTGACAATGTGATAAATCTGGATCCTCTACTAGCGAGTGCCCTTGACCTGTGTGTCAACGATCTGAACAGTGGATTCTTGTTCCATGCAGTCAGGGTTGAGCTCTGTGGGTGTCAGTTGTTCTGCAATCTCTGAGGTGTCCAATAATGGTGGAAAATATGGTTGAAGGAGGTCCACATTGAACATTGGGTGCAATCCAAGGAAGTGTGGAGTGTTGATATCAAAAGCATTGCTACCCACGACCTTGGTGATATTGTTAGGCCCATAGCGAAGTGGGTGAAGCTTCCGATGCAGCCCTATGAGACGCTCCTTCTACAATGTACCCGAATTTTTCACCAACCTGAAACTGGTGTGGTACCCTGTGTTGACCATGACATTGCTTGTACTTAGCATTGGATTTTTGAAAAATCTCATGGACCTATTGGTGGATGTGTTGAATCCTCTCAATGAATATAGTGGCTTTGTCAACCTTTTTCTCTGAACATAGGAATATATTGCATGTGTGGTTGCAAGAGGTAATGAAACATAAATGGGACCCAAGGGTTGGAATTCGAGCCCCACCTGAAATGGTCTATGGCCAGTGGAGCTATGGAGAGCCCTATTTGTTATCGGACTAATCGGTAGGTGCGGACACTAACTGATCTCCCTAGATCCACCTAGATCTAGAACAATACACACCAGAACATGACGCTTTCCTTAATTTTTAAATATTGAATTTACCAACTAAAGAGGGATGGGTGACGTACCATTTAAATGTCGCTTCCTCTCGCCATCGCCATCCTAGCTCCGTTCCAATGCTCATACAATGATGATCCTACAAAAGAATGCAACCAACCAAAGTGATAGAAATAACATAAACTCAATATAAACCTATGTATGTGATCAAGGAATCATACAATAAAACACAACAAGCTTTATAGGAAAGAATCATATTATTGTATCATATTAAATGTGAAAGAGAGATTACAACCATGGCCTTGATGTCGTAAGGTCCCTTCCAACTATCCTTCTTTCCCCACACACTTTCACTCCAAGAATTCTGAGATCACAGATCTGATAATATTCACAATCTATCTTGACAAAGTGGCTCATCTAGCCAAGCTAAAAATCTCCAGAGCTCAATCCAATCCAAGCTAATCCCAAAAGCTCCAAAGATAACCAAACTCAAAAGCTAACCAAAGCTAACTTTATCCATGAGAACTCCTCTCCTTTTATAAGTTGAAGAGGATAAGGTGAGGAGGTTAGGATGATCCCACTAAATCATGAAAGTGAGTAAGATCCAAACCATTAGGATGACACCTCACCATAGAAGTTTCTCCTTCTAGAAGATTCAAGAAAACATTTGTTTTTCCCACGTGTAGGCATTCTTGCACCCTACCTATAGAGAAACCTGCAAACATCTCGTACCCTAGATATGGTGCAACCTACGAGAATCAAGCATTCTTACATCCTACCTATATAGCAACCTGCGAACTTCCTTTTTTACAGAGTTTTTACAAGGGAAAATGCAACTTCTTTTCTCAGGAAAAGTTCTTATCCCTTCTCTCTTTAGGAACTCAGGCGACTGACCCCTCTGAAGGAAACATATAGGTTTACATCATTAATGGTCATAGGGATGACGAAAATAATGTGTAACACTGTTGTAGCTATGTTTAAAGGGAGGAATCTCATCCCATGTATGTGGATTCTTAGATTTGTTCATGCGCAGGTTGTGTACAATCATCTGATTCATAACCTATGTATGTCCATTGGTTTGGGGGTGGAAAGCAGTGGATTTAATGAGCTTGGTATCCAACAGTGACCAGAGACTTGACCAAAATGTGTTGAGGATCTTGTTGTCTCGATATGAGGTGATGTTTTGTGGTATCCCAAAATGGAACCACACTCGTTTGAAGAAGTGATTGAAAGTATTTGTCGTTGTGATGCTCTTCTTGCATGCTGTGATAATGGTGATATTCGAAAATCGATCAACCACCACAAATACACAATCATTGTTGTTCTTGATGGATGAAAGGCCAGGCATGTAATCCATCAAGATGGATTGCCAAGGCCTCTCAGGAGTAGGAAGAGGGTTGTATAATCCTTTCTTCTTGATGGCTAGCTTGAAATGGCACATATAATGCAATATCTGATATACTTGCTAACGTCCTATCAAATTTTTGGCCAATAAAAATGTTTCTGAAGAATGACCACAATTTTCTCCACGCCAAAATGCCCTGCCATATGACTATAGTGGGCTTCCCAAATCATCTTTGCACGCTCTCTTGTAGGAACATAGAGATGACCCATGTGGCATAATAGTCCATCTTGAATGTGAAAATCGGTGACAGTCGTGCATGTACCCAAGAGCTGATAAGTGGTGTCAAAGTTCGGATCTTGCTGATAAAGTTGGGGCCACTCAGATGCTTCATGTCCACAAGCATGGAGCACAGTGGTGAGTGCAACCATAAGAGGTTGTCTGAGGTAGTCCACGACACGATTTTAGATACCTGTCTTATACTTGATGTTGAGATGGAACTGTTGCAGGTAGGTGGACCATTTCTGATGGTGGTCGTTATGCAATTCACCCCATGTCTGTATGAACTGCAGAGACTTGTGATCAATGTGCATGATCGTATCCTTTCCCAGAATGTAATGTTTCCATTGATGAAAGACTTGTACAATGGAATGCATTTCCTTGTCATAGGTGGGGTATTTCAAGATAGTATCTGAGAGTGTCTCACTATGGTATGCCATCGGATGACCATGCTGAGTGAGAAATGCACCCACAACATAGTCAGATGCGTCAGTCTCAATCTCGAATGGTTGTTGCAGATCGGGAAATGAGAGTACTGGAGTTGAGAAAAAGCGATGATTCAGATCATCGAATGCTTGTTTTTGTTCCTTCCCCCACATGAACTTGGCCCTACCACTTCCCTTGGTCACCTTGCTAAGGGCCCATGCAATATGGGGGAATCCCAGCATGAACCGTTAGTAGAATTTGGCTAGTCCCAAGAAGATCTGAAGCTCGGTCAGTGTGGTCCAGGTTGGCCAGTCACGGATGACTTGGATTTTAGTTTGATCAACATATACCCCATGCTCATCAACAATGTAGCCCAAGTATTGGACCATGTTCATGCCAAAAGAGCATTTTTCCAAGTTGGCATATAGCTTGTGTTGCCGTGGAGTGCTCAAAACCTATTGAATATGTTGCATGTGCTCCTCTCATGTTCTACTGAATATAAGGATGTCATCTAAATATACCACCACAAAGGAGTTGGTGAATGGTTTCAATACATCATCAATCAACCTCATGAAAGTGGTTGGTGCATTTGTTAAGCCAAAAGGCATGACTAACCATTCGAAGAGACCTTATTTAGACTTGAAGGTTGTCTTCCATACATCAATTGGTTCAATGAGAACCTAGTGGGTTCCTAACTATGATTTTGTTTAAGGCTCTGTTATCGAAAATGAAATGAAGCGAAGATCCCTTGACCCACATATGCGAGTGAAAGAGACATTCCCCTTCCTATTGATTTTTTGGTTCTCTTGGAAAAAATTTGGTGGTAGCGACAGTGGCACTAGGTTCAATATCAATAATCCACTTCTTTCCTTAAGGATTTTTTTTGGAATTAGAATCAGCCTCTGACTCAGAGTCCTTCATTTCGGCCATGAGTGACTGCTTGGAGCAACATTCTTCACTGTTGTGCCAAGGAATTTTATGGTACTCACACCATTTTCCCATTTCCTTCTTCGTCTTCTCATCGCCCCTCTTGTGTTGTGGCTTGGACTGGTTGTCTTGAGGGTGACCATATCGACTTGGTCCCTTGTTTTGTGGGTTGGGGCCTCCTTTTCCCTACTTCGGCTCTAAGGGTTTTGCAGATCCAAACTATCGCCTTTTATGCTTAAATTTTTGCTCGTTCTTGACAATGTATCTATAATTCGTGCCCAATGAGGCGATGTCTAGAAACTCCAATTCTCTTTGAATGTATCTATGCAAAGAACCATAGTATTTGAGCACCAGATGATGCTTAGAGTCTTTCATACCCAATTTGGTGTGCAGGGTATGGAAAGTATTGGTGAAATATGATACTGTCTGGTCCTTTTCTTAACATAGGGTGGTCCGTCTGTTGTACTGGTCTTCGTAGCTTCCAACATGGTAGTATTATTATTTAATGGTGTTCCAAAAGGAATCCCATGTAGGGGACACCAAAAACATTGCAAATACCTCTATGGCCCTTTGCTCAGAGTAAGTATCCCATTAGTCTTTAACATGGGGAACAACCTTGAGGAGTGAAAAAGTGATCTTTTCCCCATCGAAAAAATTGTTGACCGAAAACTACCCTTCGAGCAAATTCAACCATTTATCTACAACATCTGCATCTATCAGTCCTTCAAATAATGGAATATCAAAATTTACCTATACCTTGAAGGGGGTTGCATGGCCGTTTGATGAAGATGCTTCTCCTGTGGGCAGTGTTGATTAAGGTTAGTTGTCATTGATGTCAACCCTTGAAGAAAGACCCGTAGCACAAAGTTTTGAGTAATGGACCCAATAGTGTTTGATGTAAATATGACTCATTATTGTTTTTTCATGGTTGATAAGAAGTAAATATGGATGAACTCCAAAGTGGTCCCCTTATGGTGAAATCCCTCATGGGAAGACACTTTGTGGAGTAAGAGAACCTATGCTTAATTATGGAATAATGAGATGAAGGAAAGTGAATTTTTCAGCGAAAATATCCTATATGGATAGTTCTTGACATGTCATTTCCGGTGGTATGTGGAGCGTCACATAATTCCTCATGGTTAGAGAGTTATGGCCATGAGAAGTTGGAGACCCCAGGTTTGGGTAATGGACCCAAGTTTGTTTGATGGGTAATGGTATGAGTTATGATATATTTTCAGATAATAATATTCTATATGGATAGT
>ML788140.1:366908-433405 GCA_009831015.1 Picea engelmannii | reverse complement strand
TGAACTCCAAAGTGGTCCCCTTATGGTGAAAGCCCTCATGGGAAGACGCTTTGTGGAGTAAGAGAACCCATGCTTAATTATGGAATAATGAGATGAAGGAAAGTGAATTTGTCAGGGAAAATATCCTATATGGATAGTTCTTGATATGTCATTTCCGGTGGTATGTGGAACGTCACATAATTCCTCACGGTTAGAGAGTTATGGCCATGAGAAGTTGGAGACCCCAGGTTTGGGTAATGGACCCAAGTTGGTTTGATGGGTAATGGTATGAGTTATGATATATTTTCAGATAATACTATTCTATATGGATATTACATGTCATGCCATTTCTGGTGGTATGTAGAACATCACATAATTCCTCATGGTTTGAGAGTTATGGCCTTACGAAGTTGAAGGACCCTCATATGTCATCTAGAAGCCCCAAAAGCTCAAAGTAATCAAAGTGGTTTAAGAGATTTTAAAAGGTAAATGATAAAGTGAAGTGATGAGTGTATTACAATTCAAAGTGAATACAAAATAAATTATTTCAATAATAATTTTAATGGATAAATTAGAAGTGGACCCAACCCTAAAATAAGGAAAGTGGGGCCAAGTGACCTAGAATATGTTTTTAAGGAAGCTACTTGGAGAGTATAAATAAGAGGCAAGGCTCTCTCATTTGAAACACACTTGAGCATATTGAATATCTATAGGTTTCTGAGGTTCACAAATGATATCTAAACCGAAATTCTAAGGAAAGTGAAGAAAAGAAGGCCGAAATGCAAGGAAGGATAAATTCTTTTGATGGTGCTTTCTATGGTATGTTATTTTCAGGTCATTTCACCATTTTCGATATAATTTTTTTTCTATAATGATTCAGATCCTGAAATTGCTATGCAAGTGAGTCAACATATCCAAGTATCAGTGGTTCAAAATTCATCTTGTGGGTCGTTGTATTTTGGGAGTTACACTCTGTGGAAAATAGGGTTTGTGGTCAGTCCTGAAACTAGTCAAAATCAGGTGTTTCAGGTAAAAACGTTATAAATTCTTCATAACAGATCCAAATTCAATGAGAAAAAATGTGTTGGTTATGTTACAGTCTGTAGTATGTTGTGTAATAGTTTCAGATCATTTCATCAAATATTTTGTGTAGGGCACTCTCTACAAGGTCGTTCTCTAGAATAAGCCAAAATTCAGCAAGGTATGTCATTTTTGCTATAAATCATTTTCCGAGAGGTTCCAAGTAGTGCCACTTGGAGGAATTGTATAAAACATACTAAAGAACATTGTATATCAGTTTCCGATCTTTATACATTACAGGTTCAAAGTTATGATTACTTCAAGTTAGAGTTGTTGACTAATCCAAAACTAGGCATGTGAGACTACAGAAAAGTTTGATGAAAATGCTAGTTTCTTGCTGTTAAAGTTAATGAAGGTTTGCAGAAATGTGATCAGAAACACCGGGTCTATTACAGAGCTACAAATCAGATTTTGATGATGAAATTGACGAAGGCTTTTGGTTGAGGTACATGTTGAGTACATGGCTGAGAAAGTAGTTGATGAGTTGGCACATACATGAAGTGTATAGTTGATGATGTTGGTACATATTGACGAGTCATAGTTGATGAGTAGTTGACACATGATTGATACATACTTGGTACATGGTAGGATGCACTTGTTTATGGTACAAGTTGATTACAGGTTGGTGCATGGTTGATGCACTTGTTTATGGTACAGGTTGATGCATGGTTGATGCATGGTTCAAATTTATTGGTATAGGTTTACAGCGTTATATCTCATAGTGATAGTGTGACAGTGGTTCCATCATTCTACTTCTACTTCAGGGTGGCAGGACGGGGCAAGGATAGGTGGTTGTAGCCACCTTCCGGTTGTAGCCGGAGAACATTGGGGGTTGTAGCCTCATTCTGGTTGTAGCCAGAGATTTGGAGAGTTGGAGCTTCCCTCAGGTTGTAGCCTGAGAAACTAGGGGGTTGGAGCCTCCTTCTAGTTGCAGCTGGAAAACAAAGGAAGTTGGTGCTTCCAATGAATGCAATTCTTCAATACATATAAGAAAAAACATTTCGTGGTTTTTTCCCGATTTGGGTTTCCACGTAAAACACTGGTGTACTGTGTATGTGTATCACTGTTCATTTGTTCATTGCTTATTTACTCTGCAGTTATTGGATAATAATGCTTCATTGATATAGCACTTGGATTATATGGTTAAAAGGGATTAAATTGCTCTATTACTTATTCACCCCCCTCTCAATAATCCAACAGGCAGTCGGTGAAGGATCTGTGCGAAGTTGTCCATCATTTTGATCCTTTGTTATGCGAGAGCTTATTCGAATAACATTTTAATAGGATCTCCTGCTCCATCATCTTTCTTTTTGTCCCCTATAGGTTTTGTTGGAATCAACGCAACCGATATTGCAATGGATCGATTGGTTCGAGTCCCAACATCTTGAATAGGGTTTAAAAATTCCTCTGAAAGCTTCTAGCAAAAATCATTTTCACTTTTGTATGAAAAATCCCTTTACGTAATTGTCCATGCTAAATGCTCGCTAGGTTGGACCTGTATGAGCTGTGTGTGTTTACTTCCTAAGGATTCTTTTTTTAATCAATAACTATACATACAGGTTGTTGGTTTTTGGCACGGGTATGTCTCTGATTTTTCTGAAATTCTCTAAGCCACTATGACTATGAGATACAGTCATTATATCGGAACTCACATGCGTGAATATATGGCACATGATTACGTTTTCCTTGCCTTCTGTTTATAGCGTGAAGCACTCCTGTATTGCAGCTTCGAAGTAGATTGCATTATGCAGGTCCCCGATTGACGACGGGGGGGAATTTTTCTGTAACCAGCTAATGGGCGGTTGTGTACATGATTTAGTATACCCATTGTGTGTTAATTATTGGTCCTTAGATTCTTGTACTCACTTGATAGTTAAACTGTGTAAACCCAAGAAGTTGCGCCCTCTCATAGCTCAGTCCGTCGACAGAATCAGGTGGCTGAGTGCGCTAATCTTCCTTCTCATCCCGTGTTGGATTTCGGATTGCTCAGTGTGCCTTACCCTAGCGATTATTCTGTAGCAAGGTTCCCTCAGGGTTTTCTTCCATATCAATCGCTGCATTTTAGTAGATTCCCGTCATAACATTTCGCTGCAATCAAATCGCTGCATTTTAGTAGATTCTCGTCATAGAATTTCACTGATATCAAATCGTTGCATTTTGGTAGATTCTCGTCATAGCATTTCGCTGCAATCAAATCGTTGCCTTGAGTGACGTTCCTGTCACAACGTTTTAATTCGCTGCCCATCCATGGAAGCTACCATGCGAACGGAATTGAATAAGTTATCCAAATAATCCCTTCACACGTCATCTCCCTTCACCAATTTCAAAGTAAGTAGAGTCATTTCAACGAAATATATTGATATTGTTCATTCAATATGAATCCTTGGTTTTCGTTCTTTTAGTATGTTGAATAGTAATCCTTCACTGGTATCCAAACCTTTGGGATCTCCCCTTTTTAAAAGAAAATCTAATCCTAAGTATTGAAAATAATGTCTCTTACCATGTCTTTTCTTCCTTGGATTTTCTATTCAAGTACATTCTTCATCTACAAGACTAAGAGTGGATTTTCTTAATCATTTTCATCCCTATAATGGTGAGCAGACTTCATGCAAAAGAACTTTTCATTAAATATTTGGATATAATACTAGATGGATATAAGTGCATTTTCTAGATTGTGGCTCATCTAATTAAATTTTGGAGCTTGATATTAAGTTGGTAAGTTAGTAAGCATGATCTTCCTCTAAAAATCCATACATATGAATATGAAAGTTAATGTGGAAGTTATTTTACTATGGCTTTTGTGTGATGATGTATATTTATTGCGCTCTTGCTTCTTTTATCTTTATGAATTATCCTTTCACTACCTTACACCCTTTGTTACTTTCGAAATGATACATTTTAGTAGAATATCATGTTGCTCCATTAAAATGATGTGATGTACGATTGATTGAATAGATAGATTCTCTTGCGCCATGAACAACATTGATGTATGATTGATAGAGTACTTAGATTCCTTGCACCATGAAATAAATTGATTGTTACTCGCACACAATGAATATTTAATGAATAGATGATTGTGTTATTATATTTCCTTGCGCAGTGTATTAGATGATGATGTATGATCAATTATGAATTTTCTTAATCTTGCGTCTTGAAAATGAACTGACAATTACCCTTGCGCCATTTATTTGTGTGGATGTATGATTGTTTTAGAATTTCTATTTCTCACGCGCCTTGAAATAAATGTTGATGTATGTTGATAAAGTTGATGATTACCCTTACACCACGAATAATTGATGATTAGGATTGATTGATTGATCTAGTTGATTTTGGCTTGATTGGATTAGTGGGATCTAGACACCTCCTTGTTCCTTAGAACAGTCGCCAACCCTGAGACCTTAAATGGTCAAAATCAATCGGATGAATCCTAGGCTTGAGTGTTGCTTATGCGTCCTGGAGGTCCTAACCATGCAGGATAGGTTTGCTGGGTAGTTATTTATTCTTCTACGATATGGTTGATCAATACTTATATTTTTCTTCAGTTAATTGTGATGTGATGAACTGAGTCATTGTTATTTATGTTAAGGCGATGGACTGGTGTCGTCTTTTATTTCGATGGTGTGTCACTTGTAATTCTTTAATTATGATGTCAAGTTTTATGCATTGTTATGATTCATGTGTTGACGTTATTTTCTTAATGCAAAAAAATTAAAATTAACACCTATTGTGCTTCGCTTTTTGTAGTCGTAACGGAGGGGACGTTACAAAAGCTCTATATTTATGTGAAAGACCAACCAACTCAATATGTCTGCAATTCATACCTATTATCTTTTGTAATTGTTCTCCAAATGATATCACTGGAATGGCTAATGCAAAGAATATGTAAGTTGTGGGAGAAAGGATTCTGAACATGACAAAAAAGGACTAGTTAGTGAGAGTGTAAAAAAACTTGTCTATGGATGTAGATATTATGCAATTAGTGATCCATTAATTCAAAAAAATTGTTATGTCTTGTATCTTTTCTTTATTTTTAAACCCATGTAGTTGTGAGCTTGTAAGCTTCAAAATGTTTATGAGGAAGACCAAAATGACTAAAACAACCGTCCAAGTAAATTTTGACTTTCAACTTCCAATTCCAGTAAAATATTTTTTCTAACATAAAAGGCTAACAAAACAATCACATATTGCAATTTAGGCATTCCAAATGTTTAGTATCATTTCTTCAATTCAAAATATAAGCACAAAATGCAGACAATAAAATGCGGTGTGTGTCATGTAAGCACATGTATCCTGCGGTGAAACCATCAATTCATTCTTGCATGTAACACAATAATCTTCCTTTCAAATCATTCTTGATACCTTGGAATGGGACAAAAGTTTCCTCCATTTGAAGAAGTAACAAGTAGAAGATGAATATAAATTATTTTCTTCAGCAATTCAAATACGGATAAATGGATTAAGAAAGTAACATAGAACATAAACACCTATATGGAAATCAAGCAACTGTGATGAAAACTACATTGCTATAAGGAATGTGATGACAACTACATTGTTATAAGGAATATTTTGGACAATATTCCAACGTATTTGTTAAAGCCTCAATAACTACAGGGATTAAAAAACCAAACATAGACAACATCTAAAAGGATTTATATTAGATACAGGACACAACTTGGATCTCCCTCTAGATGTCAAAATTTGAAAATCCTAAGGTTTCAACAAAATTGTATAATTACAGGCCGACAACAAAATTGTATAATTATAGGTCGAGTTGTGTTCCCTTGTATAAAGGGAATTCTTTGTATTCAAAATTCAAAACTCCAAATGTTTCAGTAATTTTCCAAATTCACATCATTGTTGAATATAATGAAAATGGACATACGATTTCAAGACCTGCATGGAAAAATAATTGAATGAATGATATCAATGGAAAGGGAAGTAGAGGAACTGGATGACAAACACCATTGAATTCGTAGTGAGAAACAACAAGAAGCCTAGAGAAAAGTTGGTTACAATCCCTAATATCAATGGGATCTAAAGTAAACAACCAATTACAATCCCTAACATTGAAACATGTTCTATACGGATCATAATAAGCTACTCTAGAGAAATTATGGGGTCAAATTTACATTTGGGAAGACAACTGGCTAAAGATGAAGGGGAGCCAATGTGTCATGAGCCATAGTGTGATTCAACCAGAAAATGTAATGTGAATTTTCTAGAATTACTTGGATTCCATAGCTGAAGACATACAACAGGATTTGAACTTGGGACATGGTTGTTATGACCTCTCTTTTCCAACAACCATGTTGCATTCAACATATCACTTTCATGTGTGTCATGTTATGGGAATTACATTTCTTCATGGATTGTATTTTCCCTATGTCCTATTTCATCGACCTGTGGACTATTTTTCCCAAAGGCAGTGGTATGCACTAGCCCTACTATTCCATTCCAGTACTCAACCTCAATGGACATGTTGTTAAGAATTCCATGCTTGTTGTATGTGTTTGCGCAGAGACTGATTTGTGTTGGAGACACTTTATTCTTTTATTTTTTCAAGTAAATACTGTTACGTCACATAAATTTTAGGCTTGGACTGGATGGCTTTGAATTAAATTTATGAAGTGACTTGAAAAATTAAAAACAAGTTCACAAATATTGCATAGGTCATAGAATGCGGCAAAAGAACTCATGTGTTCTTAATAGGTTCCATACTTTTGAGACGAACTAATAATTCCATTGAATGATGTTAAGACAAGAAGACTGTTGGATTTCCACAGGCTCGAAATCTTAAAGTAAGCTCAAAAATAGAAAAATAATAACAACAGGCATAGATCAGTCATCAATGGATCTATTGGATTTCCACAGGCTTGAAATATTAAGGTAAGCTAAAAAATGATAACAACAAGCATAGATCAATCATCAATGGATTTACAATCTGAGGGTACATTAAACAAAACACTAACAATGATTGGTTTACACAATTATAATTTTCCAATATGAATCAATTCCTAACGATGAACAAAATTTTCATGTTCAAGTCCTAACGGTTTATTGTAATTCTGCATAAGTATTCATGACAATTAAAAAAAATCAATTTAAATAAAATATGAACATACAATCACAACTATACTGTATCTACTCTTAATCCTACATATTAAGATCAAAATTTATGAGATTGTAATTCTTTAACACAGAAGGAAATATTGGAAATTTATTTATGTAGGCTATGCATATTAGAATTGATGGTAAAATATATTCATTTAGAATTTCCAAATCTTCACATTAAATTTATGATAACCATTTTCATTAACACATAATTAGAAATGACTACACTTTAATCAATTCATTCCCATTTTTAAAAAATTTTAGCAATACTTTACATTGTTAGTAAGTGGTATAGTGTATTTCATGCGTTTGAATTGTTTTCCAGCCAGGAAATGAATTTAAAATTGTTTAAATATTTTAATTAAATAATTCTAATGCTTTGTATTTCTCCAGGGAATTAAAATGCTATCATCATATGTAAAAAGTGGTGATACATAAAGATGGGCAACTAAAGTCAGAATACATAAAAGTCTTTTCAGTTTTAGATTTTTTTCATCTTCTTTTGTCTTATACCTGAATTAGTCAAGTTCTTTTATCTCAGTTTCCAGTTAACATCGACAATTCTCTTAAGATTTGACTTATAAGTTTTTTTTATGTCAGTTTCCTCGAACATCACATCAAGTCCACTTCTGTCACTTACAAGAATATCTTTTTATACAAACTTAGCTATGAACTTGGTGGCACTATCATGGTTTTCTATTTCCCTAATCTATCATTCACAAGAATTTATTGCTATATAAACAACTTCTGTCACTCACACGAATCTCTTGCTATACAAACTCGATTATGAACTTGGTGGCACTATCATGATATTCCATCTACCGAATCGTTTTCAGGAATCTAGATAGATATTCAAGGACATTACTTTCTCACTTGGAAGGACATATTCTTCAGCTCAATCCAGAGATATGGAATGACTTTCTTATCCCATAATCCATGGAAAACGAGAACCTTTGTCAAACCTGAACAAGAAATACACTCAACCTGGTTACACCCCTTCCTTATAAGTATCCCCTTCCTTATAGGTATGGGCTTGTTGCTTTGCAGCGCCACTTGTTAATTGTGAGATGAATATGATTTTTCTATGTAACAAATATGATATTTGGAAACAAAATATGAAAAAAAAATCATACAAAACAAAATAGGAGAGAAGTATTAATACTATAAATAATGGCATGTACAAATGGACTAGAGAATCATTCTTGGGCTAAAATAATTAGTCCATTCAAAATTCTTATTGAAACTTTGAAGTGTCCACTAATCAGTTGGGTAGGTGGGACTATGGTGGGAGTCGGGACAACTACAAATACGTTCTAGAAAAGTGCTCCATCCATTATTACGGGTCCATGTGATTCTAGAAAGAATCTCATGAAGTGTGAATACAAAACAGATTTAAGAGCTTTAACATAGTCCCTTGTCTTTGACCATTCTTGAATGGTAGAACGCATAAAACCAACTTTGAAATTTAAACCATATGTTACGTTACATTCTTGTGATGATGTTCACTGGAAGATGTGCAAGAACATAATGTTGGTCTCCCTAGAAGCCTTTTTTTTTTTTTAAATGTTCGATGATAAGAGAGAACCAATTTGACCAAACATATTAGGATATAAGAACATTGCATTAAAAAACTATCCACAAACTCCTACGATCTTTTATATGAGTTTACCTATATCACACCAATCTCTATAAGAGATATATGGTTCTAAGAACCTCAAAACACTCTAGCCTTGATTTGGGTCTTCTTCTATTCCATGATGAGAGAACCAATTTGACTAAACATAATGGGATATAAGAAGATTGCATTAAAAAACTATCCACAAACTCTTATGATCTTTTATGAGTTCACTTATTTCACACCAATCTCTATAAGAGAGATATGGTTCTAAGAACTCCAAAACAATCTAGCCTTGATTTGGGCCTTCTTCTATGATTGATAGAACTAGATGATGACATTGCTTAAAACATTCATAATTATTTACACAATTATACTTTGATACCCATAAACTAAGGATATGAGTGATTATAGGGAAATGCCTGATTTCTTGAATAAAAAATTACTTATAGAAATTTCTAGGAAGATCTTTGGTTGCTCCAGGGTTTTTTCCTTTCCACTCATGGGTTAATACCTTCACATATTTCACCTCCATGTCATCTTTTAATTTGGGACTATATTCCCTCGTATGCATGTCAGCAAGGCACTTATTTCTCCCAAGTTCAAATTGGAAATCAAAATCAAAACTATCCAACCACAATTTCCACCTGAGAATATAGTTGTTACCTTGTTCTAATTGTTTTCAATGCTTCAACATGTTAGGCATATGTTTGAGATCAATCCTAACAGTCAAATGTATTGTATTTAAAAGCAATCTGAATCTAGCTATAGAAATATTGACTACCAATATCTCTTTGTGACAAGAAGGGTACTTGAGTTAAACACCTTTAGAAGTACATGGAGTCTACATGCACACCCTTTCCTATGTTTCCAATTTTCTAAATTAGAAATCTTGCCCAATTTTCATCAAAAGCATATGTCAAGAGGATAAACTCTCCTTGTCATGATGGGATATGGAGAGCTCATAAATAATCAAGTTTAAATTGTATTCTTTTGATTGGTTCTATCATTTTTTGGTTCCAGGGGATTGGAGTCTTCTTTAACTTTTGATACATAATGGTTGTATACTTGGACTGTTCTTTGTAGAAATTTTTGATATAATTTAGGGAACTTAAGAATCTCTACAATCGATTCTTTTTCATGATGACATAAGGAAAATTATTGAGGTTCTGCAACATATGAGGCTGTAAAGAAGTTTCACCTTGCTTCACATACAATCTAAGAAATTCAACTTATGCTTTTCAATTTCCATCTTGGTAGGAGAGAGCACCAACCCCATTATAATAATCTCTCTCAAAAAATTACTGTAGGTGTTTTTTAAGTTCTTGTAAATATTTAGACCAAACCAATATGTCATCTATATAAATAATTAGGAATGCAAGATCTCAAAGAATGTGTTACATTCTCTTTTGGAATTCAGAAGGGGCATTGGTTAGGCCAAATGACATGACCTTCCATTGGTATTATCCATGGGGATATACAAATATTTTTTTAAATCTATCTTTAGGACAAATTCGTACTTGACAAAACCAAACTTCAGATCAAACTTGGAAAAAACATTGCAATTCCTAATTTAAGCTAGAATTGCTTCATTGTTTGGCAAAGGATACATGATAGGCATTAGGGATTTGTTCAACTTTCTATAGTTTAGGAATAATCTTGGTTTCCCCCTTTTTTTCTTTGAATGCGTATTGACATAACATGTTGGACATGCCCATGGACTCCTAATTTTCTCTATCAACCCGTTTTATAGCAGGTCTACTATTTCTTCTTTGCACAATCTCTATTCTTCTAGATTCATAAGATTAGCAGATTCATTTTAAGGAATCCCCTTATAATATTCAACATAAGGTAGTTCCACTAAATGTGATGACCCCCAGCTAAACCTTGGATCATTACTACGTGGAAAACACATAAAACATAACTTTTTTTGCTAACTAAATTCATGTAGCTTACCAGCTACGAATTACACATGAATTTAAATACTATCTGATATCATAATTAAATGCATATACAACATGCTAAAAATGACATGAATGAAATTTAAATAACTCATCACAACAACATATAAGTGGTTCTCAAATAGAAAGTTAACACACAAAAATTAAACTCATAATGCAACATAGAAACAGGACAAAACACTTATATTTTAAAAATAGTTGTGCAACCAACTGCTTGGGATGAACGTTACACCCAACCATAGATTTGTTGTTCCAAATATCAATAGAAAGTCACCCTTGAGTTGGGGCTAGCAATCCACAAAAGAGGGTGGTCTCCCACAGTCCATTCACAACTCAGAAAATCCCACAACCCATTGGTATTCTCTTACAACTATCTTGATTTTCCACCAACTCTCTTCCTCTCGAACTTTCCAACCCAAGGAATGTATCCCTTCACTGCTCTATGTCCATAAGGCATCCCATTCATTTATCAGTCTCTCTGACACAAGAAAAAAAGAATCTCTCTACTGGGAAATTCAAGTGAGCTCACTACTAGAAAAACTACCAAGAAAAACAACAACAATCACTTGTTTTTATAGTGCAACTCACACAAGAGTTCACTCTTCAGGCCTGACAACCTAGATACTCAGTTTTTTATTCCAAATATGCTCCGAAATTATCCCTCCATGGTTACTCCAACTCCAAGATCTTCTTTTCTGCTCTCTACTTGTTGTTCATGCCAAAACATTAACTTCCCAAAAATGATTGTAACTGCCCATACAATTTTTCCTCTCTTTACTTGCTTGCTTGAATTACAAACTTCCTCAAGATGATTGTACTCAACCCCCATGCTCCCAATAACTATGGGATGTGACTTCTCACACCCACCCTCTTACATGCATTCAATGATTGGCTTTGAGGACACTTACTCATAAATTAAAAGGTTCATATATCGATAGTAATTTTAGGAAGTGGTTTGAATTAATAGACATGGGTAGTTCCCCTTGGATCCCCCCATCTTTGTCCACGTCTCCTAACAGTTGGCATCGCATATTATTATTAAAATTAGAAATACAATTCACATATACACCACTTGGTCGTAGCCACACATTATATTTACATTAAGAATTAATTAAAATGGGGATTATAGTGTGGATGTTACATTCCCCCTCCCCTACACTTGTGTGCCATCGTCAATGCACACTATGTCAATATACATATAAAAATTTACATTACAATGCTTTAGAAAAATAAAATTATGCAATTTCACAACTCCAACAATAGTTCCAACCAAAATCTCATATTCCTCTCAATCCACTAACCCAAGGAATGTATCCCCTTCACTTATTTTATTCCATTGGGTTGTACCATTCTTTTATTAGGCTCCCCAATGTAGCCTAGCTAGGACTCTAATATGTGGTTCTGGAACTCTAGCTACTTAAAATGGAGTCTTGCATTTTTATATTATATTTTCTTCAAAATTGTAAAAAATATGTGGGTATTATTCCTGTAGATTTTCTTCGTTCTCCCATGTAGCATCTTTAGGACCATAGTTGTTCCATCGAACCTTTACCAACCCTATGGATTTGTTCTTGAGCACTATGAATTTCTAGTCCAGGATGCATACTAGTTCCACCTCGAAATCCCCTTCGTGTTCAACCTAGATCACAGTCCAATCAATTATGTGGTTAGGGTTAGGAACATATTTATTTAATAATGACACATGAAATACATTATGCATTCTTATGGATGTAGGAAATTCTAGCATGTATGTAACTGGCCCTATCTTTTCTAAGATCTCAATAGGTCCACAATATCTTGCTGCCAACTTTGGACAACTTCCTAATATTAGCGAACTTTTTTTCACCTTCACTTTGAAAAACACATGTTCTATCACCTTAAAATATTTGAAAAATCTGTTCTTTTTGGCATAATTTTTCTACCTATCCTAGGAAAAATTTAAATTATGCTTAATCTTTGTCATTTTCTTTTCCATTTTATTTAACAAATATGGCCCAATACTTTCTCTGTCTGTTGGATTATCCCAACTCACTAGTGTGTTACATTTCCTGCCATATATTGTTTCAAACAAGCTCATTTTTAACGAGGCTTGATACCCATTATTGTAAGAAAAAATCATCTAAATGGATATAATCTTCCCACTTTGATGGTTGGTCCATCAAATACATTCTAATCATGTCCTGAATTATTTTTTTAGTCCTCTATGTTTTCCCATCTAAATCTGGGTGATACGATATACTGATATTTATATTTGTCACAAAGCCTTTGAACAGAGTTTTCTAGAAATTAGATGTGAACTTGGAATCTCTGTCTAAAATTAATTTCTCAGGCACTCCATTTAACCTCACAACTTCTTTCATGTATATCTATGAAATATTTGTTTCCTTGTGTGTTGTCTTCATAGGAATAAAATGTGTTGCCTTAGTTAATTTATCCACCACCATGATGGAATCATGTTGCTTCACTATTTTGGGAAGATTTGTAATGAAATCCAATGTGACTATCTCCCACTTCCATTCTGGACTGGGCAATGATTGTAACAACCCAACTAGATGTTGATGTTTAATCTTCACTTTCCCATACTCTAGACATCCAACTATGTAATTAGCCACTTCTTTCTTCATTCCTAGGCAAACGTATTGGCTTCTTACAATTGCAGTCATTTTATGATATCTTGGGTGCCCAAGACATGGCACATTATGAATTTCCCTCAGCATTGTATTTTTTAGCTCAATATAATTTTGCACATATATTTTCCCTCTATATGTGAGTATGCCATCCTCTTGCATCTCATAATATTTAAATTTCTATTGTAAATTTCCTTGATGTAATGTTTCTTTTATTTCCAAATAGTTCTGATCTGAATTTGTTGTTGTAATAATTTTATCTTTCAGATCAATCTTGTACATGCTAATGGCTGCAGTATGCATTTCATTGGATCTCCTTTTGACTGCATCAACCACTTGATTTTCCTTTCCTTTTATAAGCTTAATTTCAAATTCATATTCACTAAGGAATTCCATCCATCTAGTTTGTCTTTCATTTAATGTGGGTTGTCCAAACAAATGTTTCAAACCACAGTGGTCTGTCCTTAGCTCAAATTTCCTCCCCATGAGGTAATTTATCCACATTTTTAATGCATGAATAATGGATACTAATTCCAATTCATGTGTAACATAATTCTTCTCATGCTCCTTTAATTTTTTGGAATCATAGCATACCACATGATCCTTTTGTGTGAGAAGTCCACCAAGCCTTCCTTGCATGCATTACTGCAAAAAAAAAAATATTCATCCAGATCTGCAGTCTTCAATATTGGTGCACTAGTCAATATGTCATTCGGCATCTCAAATATTTCTTCACATTTGAGAGCCCATTCAAAATTCACTCCCTTATTTTTCAAAGAAGTGATTGGGTTTGCAATCTTTGAAAATCCTTTTCTGAATCTTCGATAATAATCGGAAAGACCCATGAATGATATGAACTCTATGAAATTTCTTGGCACTTGCCATCCTCTAATGACCTCTATCTTCTCGTGATCAACTATTATCCCTTCTATGAAAATTATATACCCCAAGTAGTGAATATTCTTTTGATAAAATATGCACTTACTTATCTTAGCATACATTTTATGCTCTCTTAAAACTTGCAACACCATTCTTAAATGTTTCTCATCTTCCTCCTCTATCATTGAGTAAATGAGTATATCATCCAGGAACACAATTACGAACTTGTCCAGGTATTCCTTGAACACTCCATTCATCAGGTACATAAAAATAGTTGGTGCATTTGATAACCCAAATGGCACTACTGTGAATTCATAATGCACATATATTGTCCTATTTTTTCTCTTGTTGATGTCCTCTTCCTTTATCCTCACTTGATGATAGTTTGATCTCGATTACATCTTGGAAAATATTCTTGCACATTTCAGCTGATAAAATAAATCATCAATCCTTGGCAAAGGATATTTGTTCTTTATGGCGACCTTATTCAGTTGTCTAAAATCAATACATAGCCTTAAGGTTCTATCTTTATTCTTCACAAAAATAACTAGGGCACCCCAAGGTGACACATTTGGGCATATATAGCCCTTCTTTAACAATTCTTCAAGCTACACCTGCAACTATTTCAACTCCAGTGTGCCCATTATGTATGGTGTCTTGGACACTGGGGCAGCTCTTGGAAACACATCAATAGAGAAATGAGTGTTTCTCTTTGGTGTCAGTCCTGGGATTTATCCAAAAATATATTCAAAATCCCTCAAGACTGGATAGTATTCAATGCTTTCCACTTTATCTCTGGCTCTCTCTTCCAAATGGGGTGTAAAAATTTGAATTCCCTTCCTGAAACTCTTTTTCAATTGCATAACTGAAATTTCTCTAATAGCTACAACTCTTGGAATGCCTTAAACCTTTCCTTGCTTCCATTCTCCATTAAGAAATTTAATTGTCTTGTTGTAACAGTCTAGGACAACATGGTATTTTTCCAACCAATCCATGCCAATTAGACAATCATGTGAACCCAAGGGTATGATGTTCACATCTATCTTTCTGTTGAGTCCATTTATGTCTATCGGAAAATATTTAACTAGATCATTGATTTTCCTCTTAGCCCCTATGGATAATTGAACTAACCAAGATTTGTTATTCTTACTCCTTTGTAAGTGAAATCATTCAACATTTTTAGATGTTATGTAACTATGGCTAGCTCTAGAATCAATTAAAATTGCTATGGGATGGTTATCAATCTTACCTTCCACTTCAATCATGGGGGATTGATATTATGCTTTATTATTTCCTAAGGCTACATATATCCTTTACATGTTCCCTCCCACGTATTCCATTATTTCATCCTCCTGAGTATTGTGGAAATTCCTGATTCTTTCTCCTTTGTGAGGGTAGTCCCTATATAAGTGATCCCGCTCACATCCCCAACACTGTACTGGTTGCTACCTTGGCCTTTTCCCAAATGAATCTATAGTCATGTTCTCATTATGGGTTGAGTAACCTTGTTGATTTTCTTGGGGTTTGTTCTTGAAAAAGGGTGGCTTAAAAAATTTCCGCCTTTGATCCTTTTACCCTTCATCTTGCCATTCCAAGCTTTTTGGAAAACTAGTCTTCCTTTGCTTTTATCATAAAGATGATCTTCTCTCCTTATGGACTCCTCCAATTTTTTGGGGTTCTCATATTGTATATTGTCACTGTAAAAGGAGGGTTATCCACATGGAAACCTTTATATTTTGATCTTTTCATCGTTTATGAAGTCCAAATAATTCAACGCTTCAAAGAACCTCTTCTCATATTCATCCATTGTCAAGTTTCCCTAATTGAGTCCAAAGAAATATTTCATCTTCATTTCATAATAATTCTTAGACAAATATTTCTCTTGGAAATATCCTTTGAACCACTTCCATGAGAACATTTTCTTGTCAAGGTGCTTGGCTTTCTTAAGTTGATCCCACCAAATGGTTTCCTTTCCTTGCAAGTGGTAGGTTGCAATTCTAGCTTCTAGCCTTGAGGGGTAATCATGTAGCTGGAAATATTTCTTCATTTCAAACAACCATGTCTCGACCTCGTCTCCTTTCCTATTCTCACCATTAAAATTTGGTGTCTTGATTTTCCTAAGTTCACCTTCAAAGATGTATTCCCCATGCCTTCTTCTCTATATCTTGATAGGAGACACACTTGGGATGCTCCCTGGCCCTAAAATTTCATGCTTTATTCTGGTGGATTTCCTTGGAGAATGATGAAACCTTCTCATTCTTCTTTACTTCCTATCATTCCCATGATCATCCCTTCTACTATGGGACTTGGATGTTGTCACTTGTCTAGCACCAGTTTCTTTCTTGGTGTCAAATTATTTTTTAACTTTCCTATGAAACATATTTATACTATGAAGTATCTCTCCTAAAGAATTCATAATCTTTTCATTATCTTCCCTATATCTTTTCACTTCTCCATGCATGATTCTCATAGTTATAGGCTCTTGCCTGCCTTTCATTCCATTAGAATCTATCTCGGAATTTCCCATGCTAACATGCAGATACATGACATCCTCCTCATGGGTGTAAGATCCCTAGGAATATTACATAACTCTATTCCTCATATAAGAACCAACTTTGTTTTCATTTACCTCTAATTTTGTAAGAAATGTGCATATAATAATTATTGTTAGAGCATGCATACTATAAAACATTTCATTAACTAGATTAAATGTTATTCTTCATCTCAATTTAAGAAGAACACAATGAAATAAGTTAAAATATTATTCCTTATACATATTCCTCTCTGAAACATCTCCCCAATGGTTGTACTCATGCCTCATTATGAGTTCTAAGTGAAAAGTTACAACATTCACAAGCTCCAATTTCCTCTCACCTACTCTTGCATAATTTAATTTATTACTTTATGATAAAATTTTAGCACCCAATTCAAAATTCTTGGTGGATATATGTATTCTTATCCTCATTAGCTTTCCAACAACTATTTGTTTGCTCAAATATAAGCTCCAAGATGGAAGTTATGGTCCAGAGAAGTTTATATTGTTTTCTCATTTTATCCTTGTATGCTACATGTGTCTTCTTTCTCTCTCTGCACATTTTTACATACCCATATTCTAAATATGGCTCCATGGATATCTTCTATGATTCAAAATATTTACATAGACTACTCATGTTGCCCAAATGGACTTTTGAGCAATGAGTTATGCCCTTTAGATGTAAATTGGTGTTGAAATTTTACCTTCACTATTTCAGTTATAACTTTCTCATAAGAGCTCTGTTTTGCGCCCAAAGTAGCTTGTTGGATAACTCTCTCCTAGTTATTTTATTTAAGCTACAAATAAAAGGCATAGCAAGGGTTCGAGGGTACACCTTGTTCTCATAAAAATTAACTACTTAAAAATGTTTCTTAGGGCCTCAAAGAACCTTACCAGTTCAAGACCTTCAAAATTTTGGAAATTACATAGAAAATTGATTGTTTTACTGTTATAGAAACCTTTTAATATGATTCATTGATCTCGAAATTGGGATAAATATTAGTCATTGATATGACCTCTATTGACGTTTGATGATCAATTTTTTCCTTTAGGCGCATGCAACACCCTACCAAAACTGTCGGCCCGATCATTGGCCATTGACCCCTTCCTTTGGCAATCGATTTGCAGTACATCACTAAACCGGTTGACCTGACCATCAACCATCGACCATCGAAAATTTTATCCAGGACGAATGAAACACTTTACCAATTTGGTCGATTTGATCATCGACCATAGACCCTTTCCTTTGGCATACAAAAAAACTTCGCCAATTTGGTCGAACCAATCATTAGACATCAACTATTTCATGATTGATGTGGCAACTGCTAACATGGACTTACACGTGGATGCTCACGTGGAAACTACTAACATGGCCTAACATGTGGATGATGACGTGGAAATTGCTAACATGGATTAACATGTGGATGGTGATGTGGCACAACACATCATCCTGAGGTGTCAACTTAGCTAACATGGTGTGACAGATGGATGATGACATGGCCATCCTCTTCTTTGCTTCATTGGCGATCAACAATTTCCCTCGAAAAATCCAAAAACCTCATCGAATTGGCCAACCTGATCATTGGTCATTGGTGATCGATGATTCCTCTTACCGAGTGAACACATTGCTAAAAAGTCCAACCCGACCATCAGTAATCGACAATTTCTATTGAAAAAAAAACACTTTACCAAATTTGCCAACTCGACCATCGACCATTGGAAATTTCCATTGGCAAGTGAAAGACTTCGCCAATTTGGATGACTCGACCATCGACCAACATCGAATTATCTTGGCCAATTCCAACACTAAAATTTTTTCAACCAAATCCGAAATGAATTTGGATCATCGATCTATCATTGAAAATGATATTGACTATTGATATTCTCCAACTTCGAAACGACTGAAAATGAATCTAGACCAACGATCTGTCTCATTTTCCCAACCGTCGAAAATGAATCTTGGCCAATGATCTACTAGACCTTTCCAAACTCTGAAAATGTTATAAGTTTTTAAATCTATGCATGATCAATCTCTACCATTGATCTCGAAATCAAACTCAATCTTGACTGTGGATTCATCAAACTTCACCCAAATCTATAGTGGCCCTTAAAACATGAAATTTGGCCTTCCAAGTCAAATTTTAACTCTACAAATCTACATATTGACACCATTTATCACCATCGAGAGGGTTCTGAGGAAATTTCAAACTAAATGGTTTATAAATTGGATATTTTACTTCTGAATTCATCATTTTCCCCAAATCTGTCATAAAACAAGTATGTAACAATGATTTTTTTTCGTTGAACCAATTCTCTGATACCAGTATGTAATGAACCCCAACTGAATTGAGGATCATTACTATGCGGAAAGAACATAAAACATTTTTTTTTTGCTAACTAAATTCTTGTAGCTCACCAGCTACGAATTACACGGGAATTTAATTATTGCCTGATATCATAATTAAATGAATATACATCATGCTAAAAATTACATGAATATAGCTTAAATAACTCAACAAAACAACATATAAATCTTTCTCAAACACATAGTTAATAAATAACAATTAAACTCATAATTCAACAAAGAAACAAAATAAAACACTTATCTTTTAAAAACAGTTGTGCAACCAACTACTCGGGACGAACATTCCAACCAAAAATATACTTGTTGTTCCAAATATCAATAGAAAGTCACCCATGAAGTGAGGCTAGCAATTCAAAAAAGAGGGTGGTCTCTCATGGTCCACTCACAGCTCAAAAAATCCCATAATCCATTGGTATTCTGCTATAGGTACCTTGATTTTCCACTAAATCTATTCCTTTTGACCTTGCCAACCCAAGGAATGTATCCCTTCATTTCTCTTAGTCCATATCATGTCTTATTCATTTATCAGAGTCTCTCTGGCACAAGTAATCAAGAATCTCTCTACTTGGAAACTCAAAGGGAACTCACAACTAGGAAAACTACCAGGAAAAACAACAACAATCACTTGTTATAGTGAAAATCACACAAGAGTTTACTCTTTAGGCCTGGCAACCTGACTCTCAGTAATCTGCTGCAAGTATGGTCCAAAATTCACCCTCCATGGTTGATCCAACTCCAAGCTCTTATTTTCTTCTCTCTACTTGTTGTTCATACCAAAACATTGACTCCCCCAAAATTGTTGTAATTGACCATACCAATCTTCCTCTCTTTTCTTTCTTGATTGACTTACACACTTCCCCAAGCTGATTGTACTCAGCCCCCATGCTCCCAATAACTATGGGATGTGACTTATCACACCCAACCTCTTAAATGCATTCAATAATGGGCTTTGGGGTCACTCAATCAAAAATTAAAAGGTTCATATACCAATAGTAATTTTAGGAATTAGGTTGAATTAATAGACATGGGTAATTCCCCCTTGGACCCCTCTTTGACATTCTCTTATACCCTCCTCTCTCTTGTGGATCAATCATCCCCCATCTCTTTCCATGTCCCCTAGCAACTCGCATCACATTTTATTTTTAAAATTCAGAAATACAATTCGCATATACGTCATCTTTTCATAGCCACACATTATATATACATTAAGATTTGATTAAAATGGGGATTATATCAGTGATGTTAAATTAAATATTGTTTTCTTGACCAAAATGCATCTATTTTGACACTGCAACATCCAATCTTCAATTTATGAACTATATTTGCAAGAAAATTCTCATGTTATTTTTGTGTTCGTTTATGGATATTCTTGATCTTTATAAGATTTTCTACAACCATATCTAACACATCTTCTTTTGGTGGAGGAATATGGACACAAACTTTATATTTATCCAGACATGGAATTTGAACTTTTTTTCCTACAACTTGCAACTTGAGTGAGCCTTTATAAAATGTAATAGGCATATGATCTTTGAGAAAAAATGACCAAGGATAATGTTGGATCATGAATATACTCATATAAATTTGCATGCATTTTAAGTCCTCTAACTCTTATTGGGAAACTTTCAACAATTCTATATATTCCAACATGGGAACCATTTATAGCACATTAATTCAAGAAATATTCTAGTATTACTAAAGTTTTACAACAATAAACCATAGCACCTAAATCAATTAAGGCATCTTGTTCATATTCTTTGCATCCTTTAATGTTTATCCCTATTGAGATGTTATAGATTTTAGGCTTGGGGCTAATACTAAAAAGAGAAATCCTTTCCTAGTTTTTAGGTTTTTCTTCTTATTATTATGCAAGTTCTGAATTTTATTGAAGATTTTCTACTTGATAATCTACTTCTTCATCCAACTTTGAATCTTCAACTTCTATACAAATCCTTACTAATAATTCCTTTGAAGATTCATCAATTTGAGTTCAAAGATGCTTGAGTTCTTCATTGATCTTCTTGTAGTCTTTAGAAATCTTTTTTATTTGTTGTTTTATCTTTTTCTTCTATTGTTGAATATTTTTCTTCCTCTAACTTCTCTTCTCTTGTTGTTCTTGATATTCAAGGATAGTTGATGTTGAACTAATAGGTTGGCAATCTTTTTCTTCAAAACCATCCCAATATTCTACTTCAACCTATTCCTTAGAAGCCATTACTAGTGGTGCATAAACATACCTATTTGTAGTGTGGGATATCACCACACTTCTATTATTAGAACCAATATGGTCACAAGCTTGAGCAATATTCTTAGAAACAACATAGTGGGCATGTATCTGCCAAGTAGGAAGATAAGTAAGATCATCTTCTAACTGGGTAATATGTCATTGTTACTAAGAGGGAACACAAAACATAGAAATTTTTAGGAAATCCTTTTCAGGATGGTTAGAATCTTAATATCAAAGGGTAATGAAGATTCATTTGGTTCATATTCTTTAGGATTGAAAAATGGAGCAATCTCATAAACAATACCCAAAAAAAAATAGAGTATGTAGATACTTCTTCTAGATCCCAATATGAAGGATTTGCACATTCAATAACATCCTTGGCATGAATAAATTCATTGTATATAGCAACAACCATATAATAATTCTTTATTTTAGAGAATTATTAGCACAATGGTCTGTCTGATTGTACATAAAGCATTCGCTAGTGATTTTGGGACTAGACCCTCTTTTGGAAAATCTTCTTTATTACTTTCAAAAAAAAATATTTGAATAAGGCTTAACCTTAAAGGAAAAACCTTGACATTGCTTAAAACCACAACCTTTCTTCTTATGAAATTTATGTTTTTTATTACAACCAAAATCATAAATTTGTTTACATATATTTATAAATGACAGGAGTAAACCACTTATTTTATTTTTTAACAATTTTTGTATCTGTTTTTCCTTACATTTTTCTCAGAGAAAGTTTCTATATGGAGATGAACACCTACAAGAGACAATTTTTCAATATCTACTCCTTTTCTCTCAAATATTTCTCTCAAATATTGTTGTCATTAAATAAAGAATAGGATATGGAAAGGATCTCAAATAATATCAAAGAAAAATAAAATTATTAGGATTTTCAGTTTTATATAGAAAATATTGCATGGCACATTTGTATTGATCTATAAACTAGAGATTACATAACTTTTGATTAAAAAACATATGAGAATTGTGATCTTTATCATCTTTTGTTCTATAAAATTCTTCACTTGTTGAGGCAATTAAACTTTGTAAAGAAGTATCACCACCAATGAGATATATTCTAATGTTTTATCCTAACTTAACCCACCAATTTGGTAGGTGTTCAGTGAAACCCCAAGTTCGCCTTAAATATAGATCTTTGTCAATTAGTTTAACACATGCAAGGGTATTTTGTGTTTTATCTCATCTTTCCCATGCATGCATGGTGTTCTTGATTTCATTAGGACTCTAGTAATCTATATATGTGATGCGGAAAGCTTCTAAAAGAGAGGTAATTATGGAGTGTAAAGTAAATGAAGGTCTATGTGGCAATGAAGGTTCATGTTTTCCAATCTCATTTTCTGAATTACTAGTCTCTCCTATTTATTCAATCAAGACCATCTCTGGTGGCGTATGCACTTCTCACATTTCTTTTCTTTTTTTATATTCTCTATAACCAAAATTTATTGTTTCCATTTCCTCTTTAATGAAATCTATCTTTTTGGTCACACCCTGTAGAAAAAATTTGACTTTATGGTCTTTGGAGGATATAACGGTCATTTTCTCTAGGTCTGAAATAATTAGGGCTTTATATTCTAGATATTTACCTTTATCATTTTTTTTTTGATAAATATCGATTAGGACTATGTATAGCAGAGTCATATAAAAACATAGTCATTAAAAAATAGATCCACTTAACATTTTTGAGATGACTTACAAGCCCAAATTAGCCACCATGCATGTGCACAAGGAAGAAGTGAGGAAACCTTGAATAAATTTGGGGTTTCTCTCTTCCTTAAGATGAGTGGAATGAAATCAATGAACTTCCATCCTTACACCTACCAAAATCATGGGGTTTCCAAGACAAGTCACAAGGAAAGAAGATCAAACACTAAATGAAACAAAAACAAAACACCATGCAGAACAAGAAGAGGAAGATGAAGGTGAAGAATGAGGCAGAGGTCACAAAAACACAAGGGAAGGCTTGGTGAAAAGACAACAAAATTTTCAAATAAGGAGAAGTCTTTGACACCACTTAACTTTTTTGAGATGACTTGCAATCCTAAATTGGAAAGCAAACCTACTCCCAAGGAATAAGTGAGACTAAATGAATTTGGAGTTTCCCACTTCCTTGAGATGAGTAGCATGAAATATTTACAAGCGACCATCGTTACACCTAATATAAAGATTGGATTGCCAAGACAAGCCACAAGGAAAGAAGATCAAACACTAAACAAACTCTCTTATTTAAGGAACCAAACTTACCCAAGAGTCTTAGAGTGAACTTCTAATGGCCACAAGTGAATTGGCGTTCAAATACTTAGGAGGTATGTAGGTCATTCACACTCGAATTGAGATTGAAGATAAAAATTACATGATTCATATTCATATAGGGAAATGGCAGTGGCTCCCATCCCCCAATATATATTGGCATCATTATTAATTCTGGTATAATTAAAGGACACATGTAACTCTTGTAAGTTATTTATGGTTATAGTTATATGTTGGCACGAATTTGATCAGACCAGGGTCCTTCTCAGGTTACCAACAAAAGGTATCATGTAGTCTAGAGTGTTGGCATTTTCATCTCCTCCGAAGAGAAGAAGTCTCACCCGAAGCATTGCTGAGACAGATAGATAGGGAAGGGTAGGGAAAAGACTAAAGAGGATACATAGATCATTTGGAACTCATTCATGTTCTTGCGCAAGAGACAACATCAAATATGAAACATCTAACCACAAGAATTGAACCTAGTTACGTTATGAACAATGATTTAAACATAGAACGTCAAACATAACTCATAAACCATAAAGGAACAATGTAATGCATAAGTAAACATCCAAAGAAGCATCATATTTTGAAATTTTGGTTTTCTTTCATCATATTATCTCAGAGATATTTCTTGCATTACAGACTCATAATTACATAGAAATATTCAGTATAGAATCTTGGCTCTAGGCCTCAGCCACAAAGCTCTAATTCCCCAACTGATAGGTCTCATTCATTACAGACTCTACTCTTCTCGACTTACAACAAGTAGCAACAACTAATCCTAAAACCATGGGTGACTCTGATAGACATGAATCAACCCAAATCTGATCAACCCATGAATGAATGAACCAACGAACTGAATGAACAACAATAAAAACACCAACCCTTTTACAATTATATCCAGTCCTATATATAGTTGGGTTATGTATTCCTGTTCGACTTGCTCTCTTTCTTGTTCTATTGCAACTGTTTGTTGCTTAGCTGGTGTTGTGCTAGCTTCCCCAACTGCTTTCTGTTATTCTTCCTTCCGGCCTCTGATGAAGTTTTCACAACTCATGCTTAATCAAAACTTACGCAATTATTTCCCAAAAACGAAGGGCCCAACAGGCTCCGACCACAATCCTTGACTCATCCTCGAGTCAAGCACTTGGTTTCTTCACATTCTCTAGGAGAAACTGTTTCTTTCCCTTATCCCGATTTTCCTCTTCTTTGATATCTTTTGTTTGTGCCTTTTCTTCCTTTACCTCCTCAAATGAAGGGCCCAATTCTGGAACCATCTCTAATTCTGTGTGCTTTACTCTGTGAAAGATTCCAACTTTTTCTTGCCATTTCTAGGCGAGGAGTGATGCTTCTACCAGGAACTGTTGGGTCGTCTCTTTGATGTATTCCTTTGGCTTGGATGCAACCAACGAGTTCCATTCAGAGTCGATTGTTGTGTCGACCTGGTGCATTTGCATATAGGCAATTTGAATTATCGGTCAAAAATTACACAGCTCTTTCTTGGCTACAAACTATGCTTCGTAGAGTGAATTTAGTTTGTTGTCGGCCTGTTGAATTTGGTCAAACTTTTGCTACTACTCTATGGGGTCCATTGTGACCGCAACTTCCTCGTTCAACTCCTGGATCTTTGTCCGCACTTCCTCCAGGACTTTATTCCGTCAAGCGATGATTCCCATCCAATCACTGACTTCCTTGAACATTCTGGTGTAGTCCGTTGTCTTCTTATGTAGTGTCGCTCAGGCATTGTTACCTTGCAGTATTATCCTCTGCATTTGTTCCTGCAGCTACCGAGGTTGTTGTTCTTCTTCTTGTTGGACTTGTTGTAGCTTTGCTTGTATCTGCTCCGTGCTTGTAGCGAGCTGTTTCCATGCCTCTTGTAACAACTCGATCTGTTGCTCTGATTCTCTTATTTCCCTGGCTTCGGGTAGGTCGGGTACAACCTTCTGAATCTCTAGCTAGGCTTCTGCAAGTTTTGCCCTCACTTTTTCTAGTTTGTGTTGGGCTAGGAGTCTATCACATTTTTCCTTCGTTCTACATGTTTGTGCAACTAACTGTTCTTTCCTGGCTAGCTCGGCTGAGCTCTCAGCGTCTTCGAGCCATTGCTCTAGTTGGTCCGTTGAGGCTCTGATTAACCCAAATAATTTTGATGCTAGCCACTATACTAGGTCTTTAGCTAAAGGAGTTGCATCAGTGGGTGCTCTCATCTGTAGAGGGAGTTTGTTGGTCGTTGAGTGGTCTGAATAGGTTTCTACCTCCTACTTCATTGGTGGTGTTGGTGCAATCCTCAATCTTAGGTTTGCGGGTAAGAGCATCGGAACCACGGTTCTGGTTATGCAAAGCTGCATCAATTTTGCACACTTTTGGGGGTTCTGGAGAACTTGTGCCATCTGCACTTGCATGGTGGTCGTATCTGGATCTATTGTTGATTCTGGCTCATTATGCGCATCTGGTATCTCTGTATATTCCAGTGCTTCTGCATCATGCATCGTGATTTATGGGCCATCCTCACCCTTGGGTGGTGAGGGGATCTGCGGGTTATGGTCAGGTTCCAACTCTTCTCTGCTTCGAGCAACTTCTTCCTGTGTTGAAGACTCAGGTTCTTGTTCCTGAGTGTTCGGATTCAGAACATCCCGCATCATGCTCTACCCTGCAGTTTTGGGGTCAGGGTCAGGAATTTATGAACTGGGCTTGGGGGATTCTCTGGTTTTTTGTGGGGGTTGTCGTTCCTCTGTCTCTGGGTGGTCGATTTGCATCATCTCTAAGGTTGTGTTATGATGTGGAATGGTGGTGAGGAGGTTTGGTAATTGAAGTGGTGGGGGTTGCTCAATGATGAGTGTAGCCAGAATTGTTTCAGGGTCCAGGTCATGTTGAATGTCAATGATAGTGGTGGCTTTGGTCATGGAGCGAGTCCGAGGAGCGACATATGCAAGGGGTTGTGGGTTCAGGGGTTTGTTCGGTGAGACCCCCGTTTTGGGCCTCTTCTCCATTAGTTCAGTGCCAAGCACAATGCCAAGGATTTGGTTGACCCACACACCTGACATCATGACATTGTCTGGCAACTGTCGGGGGGGCGGTATTTTCCTCCGCTCTAGCTGTAGTGTTTCTTCTTCCTCCTATAGATCTATTTGTTTCAGAGTGTCTGGCTTCTTCATCTCGGGGTCTGAGCTCGGTCCCTCTCCTGCTTCCTTGTCTTTTTTTTTTAGCAGCTCAATAGGAAAAATGTAATGCATTCCTGATTTACATGGGCCATGTTTAACTCTTGGCCATGACATGACCTCCTTATCGAAAGCTTCCTCATCCAAATAGAATGGTAGCGGTCGTGTGTGGAAATGTTCCCGGCTGGCATGTCTTGGCCAGACGCATGTGTTGTGCGGGTTCATGCTGAAGGCAATATTCCTTGTGTTATTATTGAGGATATCCTTGAGGATATCCTATAGGATGTGCGGCCTCTGTGTTACGTCTATCATAGCATTATACTATTTGGAAAATGATGCATTGTTGAGTGATGTGTTCTCCAAGTCTGGTCTGGACTGCCATGGCTCAAACATCTTCACCAGGCACCCTTTATCTGGTATTGTCGATTGTCTTCCCACAGGTGACTTCCATTTGAGCATTGTGAATGCCACAAGTAGGTATCCATATGTAAAGCTGCCTCCTTTCTCTTGTGCCTCCTTTCAAGATACTAGTAGTTCCTCCAGCAAGAAACTACACCAATTGAACACTGCTCCCTGTGTGCAGAAGTTGACGACTGATAGCGCATCTAAAGTGCATTCTCCCTTATAATAAGAACTCATAAATTTGTCGGCTATGACGTAGCAGCCAGTCCGGACTGTTTCGAGTAGTGTTGGTTCAATGACTGTTGTGCATCCTCCTCTCTTTGTAATGAACTTCTCATATAGGCTAAGCTTGCCTTTCTTCTTCCCATGCTTTTCAGGTCCCTGAAATCCCTTTGATACATCCTCTCCTTCGTAGGATAGTCCAGTAAGATATTGGATATATTGTGCATGGATTGGATATCGCTTATCCAACCATAGACTTCTGTCATGCACTCTGCTTATCAGAAATTTCATGTAGTGCACAATTTCTCCCATGGTGCCAAATATTGGTAAGTCTCTCAGGTTCATGATGGTGGATTTAAATAGGTTGATGAACTCCTTTTTTGGTATAAAGTGCATATCTCCGGTTCCATCCGGAGCTAACTCCCAAAATACATCTGGGTGCATCTGTGGGAACAAGGTTGAATCCGTGAGGTCAAGGTCGAGTAGCTTAACATGCTCTATCTTCCCTTTGAGATCACCTATAATCTCGACCCGGGGGTCGCAGAGCTCATCTAGTACTACTTCTCTAGTCATGGTGCTATGGCTTGCTATGGCTCTCAGCATTAGTGCTTCTGTGGTTGTTAAGAACTAGGTCTACGTTTACAGCTTTGGCAATGGTCCTAATTGGTTTGAACGGCTGAGTTCGGGAATAACTATGCTCATTTTAGAAACAATACTTTCTCGGCTGAGTTATGAGATTCTTATGTCTAGCTTAACGGGTAAGTTTTAGCAATAAATGCTCCTCATCATGACCGCATAGACGTAACAGGGTGTGAGTTTTCTGACGAGACAGTTTAATCAAGGTAAATCTGATTGGGCGATCTTGGTATTTACTTGTTTGGGTGGAATAGGGACGTGGCCAAATCGAGACCGTTCTATTTGTCGGGTGGGTGTCCCGGTGCAAACTTCGATGGCATCTTGGCATAATGCGGCTTTATGTCTTAACGAGCGATAGTCAAGGTACTGGAATGAAAATAAAGGGTGTGATTGGACTGGGTTTGCGTGGCCTTTAACTCAGATTGGATTAGGATTCATGGCCCCTCCGACTAGAAAGGTTGTCCCTGTCATCTTTAATGACTGTCATTAATGGAATTTCTCATGCTTTAGGTTCTGTACTACTGACTATTGTACAAGATTCGTCGGATTGGAGCGATTGTCCTTCTTCTCAGTTTTGAGATAGGTAGGGCTTCAGGTGAGCACCATTCACCCATCCTGGTCATAGCACGCCATCTAGTTGCACGAGTTAGACTGCTCCTGATGGTCGGATCTCTACAACTATGCAAGGTCCCAACTAGTGCATACGTAGCTTGGCAGGATGCTTCTGGTATCAACTGTCATAGAGTAACACCTTGTCCCCTTGTGTAATTACCTTGGTCTTAATGTGTTAGTCATGCCAATATTTTTGTCTTGCCTTTTCAACTGACTGATGGAAGTCTGCCAGAAATATGGTTTCTTCGAGTTCTTGTAGCTCTGCAAGTCTCTGCACACTGATTCTTCGTTTGTCATATGTGTGGCTTGTGCAATATATAGACTTGGAGTGATGAACTCTATGGGCACTGCTGCTTCATTTCCATAAACAAGATGGAACGGTGTGTATCTGTCGAATTTCTTCATGGTTGTCCTATAGACCCATAGTACTGCTGGAACTCTATCATCCCAGTCCTCTCGGTTTGCGCAACAGACCTTTGTTAGTCCCTTTTCTAGGATTTTGTTGAAGTCTTTGATTGTTCCATTGGCTTGTGGGTGGTATGGACTACTCTTATGATGTTGAATCATAAATTCTGTTGTAAGTGTTGCTATGGTACTGCTAATGAGATGAGTACTCTGACCGCTGGTTAGGCTCCTGGGACATCCAAAGAGGGTAATGATATTCCTGAAAATGAAATTGGCAATAGTATCCGTCGAACAATCCTATACCACTGTTGCTTCTTCCCAACGAGTAAGGTAGTCGGTTGTGATAATGATGTACCTTGCCTTCAAATATTTAGTTGTGGGGTTGATTGGCTCAATGAAGTCAACTACCCATTTCTCAAATGCATGTAGTGCTCTAATGGGTTGTAATGGAAGTTCATCTTGGCATGACGACTTTCCCACTCTTTGACAAACATCACACGATCTAGCATATGCTTTTGCATCTTTGAAAAGTGTTGCCCACCACAGTCCTGCCTGTAGAACTTTATGTGTTGTTGCCTTTCCTCCTACGTGTCCTCTTGCAATTCCACTATGGCATTCCCAGATTATATCCTCCCTTTCATGATCTAGGGCACATTGTCTGAGGATGTTGTCTAGTCCTAGTTTATACAATTGCCCGACGATCAGCTAATAATCTGCTGCTTTAACAACCATATGACGTTTCTGGGTTGCAAAATATGTTTAAGGACATGCCCCTGTACTGAGAAATATTTCTATGTCATCCAGATATTCCGGTATGGTCTCAATCCTGAACAAATCTACATCTAAGAGCTGGTCATCCACTGCTCCACCACTTTCTTCTAAATCTAGTTTGGATATATGGTTGGGTCTGACGTTGCATCGTCCTGGCTTGATGATGACTTCAAAGGAAAATTCCTAAAATAACAGTAGCCATCTGCAAATTCTTCCTTCCAACATAGGTTTGTTAACTAAGTATTTTAATGTTGAGTGATTAGTAAAGAATTTGAAATGAGACCCTAACAGATAATGTCTAAATTTCTGTAAAGCGTAGATCATTGCTAAGCCTTCCCGTTCTGTCGTTGTGTAGTTGCACTCCACTTGCGATAGCTTTTGAATCACAAAGTATATGGGGTGATCCATAGCTCCATCTCCTGGTTGCATTAAGATAGCTCCTAAGGCAATTCCTGAAGCATCCACTTGGACGTGAAATTCGTTCTCCTAGTCTAGAAATATCAAAATTGGTGCTGTAATGAGTTTCTCCTTAAGTGTCTCAAATGCTTTGTCACATTCGGGAGTCCACCGGAACGTTTCAGCCTTTTTCAGGAGGTTTTCCAAAGGTGAAGTAATGTTGGCATATCTTCGGATGAACCTGCGATAGTAACCTACGTGTCTGAGTGTAGAGCGCAACTGTTTAGCACTCGTAGGTGGCATCGTATTCACAATGACCGCAACTTTAGCTAGGTCTACCAATACTCCTTCTCGACAGACTATGTGGCCCAACAAATTTCCATGTGGCACACAAAATATACACTTTCTGAGATTTAATGATATTTGTAACTCTTTGCATCTGTCAAACATTAGCCTTGGCAGTGCGAGATGTTCCTTAAGTAGACTATATATTGTCCAATCATCCATATAAATTTCTATGAACTTGTGAATGAACTCTCTAAAGGATGTTATCACAATCCTAGAGAAAACAATAGGGGCGTTATTTAAACCAAATGGCATCACATTGTATGAAAAAGATCCCCATTTGGTAATGAAGGTGGTTTTTCTCTTGTCCTCTTTAGCAATCCTAACTTGATGGTATCCTGAGAATCCGTCTATAAATGAGTATGCTTCCTTCCCCGCAACCTATTCTAGGACCTCATCGTTAAAGGGTGTTGGGAAGGGGTCATGCACACAAGCAGAGTTGAGGCTTCTGTAATCCACATAGACTCTAATATCGTCAGTGTCTTTATTTCTTTGAATGACTATTGGGATAACCCATTCTGCTTCTTCTACCGGAAGAATGAGACCTGCTTCTAGCATCTTATCAATCTCCTTCTTGAATTTCTATTTTATTCTTGGGTTAAGACGGTATGGCTTATGTATGACAGGCTTGGATCCTGGTTTTAACTCAATCTTCATTTCTCCCATAACTCCTTTGATTCCCTTTAATTCTGAAAAAGTCTTTGGGAACAAATCTTCGTATTCCCGCAGTAAACTCTGTATTTCTTGATTGGTTTTCTCATCCTATTAATCTCCCACCAAATCTATTTTGGGTTTCTCTTCGGTCCCTATGTTAAGCTTCTGCAATTTCAATGGTTGATTGTAGGAACTATCGGTCTAGCTAGGTATGGTGCTTTTGATTTCTCTGTTCCCCTTAGTCTCTTTGATGGCTAGGTTTCTCAGTTCTTCTAATTCATCTAGGCTTTCTAAAACTTTTCTAATCTGATAGCATTCTATAGCATTTTCAATCAAGGGTAAGTGGAGTTCACTCTGAAGTTCTTGAGCATGCTTGGGACACACTACAAAGTCTGATATGTTATTATTATTTGCTATAAAAGAATTTCTTTAGTCTTTTGCAGGACTAGTCCAAGCTCGGGGTACTTACTTGTGAATGATAAGTCTTTGAAAAATTGAGCTGCTAGTGTCTGCCAATCGTAGGTCTGTCATCTGGTTTCCTCATATATAAACCAAGATTTCGGGATTGGGCCTAGAGAATGGGGGAATACCTGGACCCAGAAGTGAGAAGGTATCTCGACAACCTGCCACTATGCCACACACTGTTGAATGTGTATCCTAGGGTCCAATTCTCCACTGAACAGTTGTGCAACGGGGAGATCCGTCTACATTTCTGATTCTAACTACTCCCTATTCCAGAACCTGTACTTGAGGGCTTGCTTCACCTCATCCCAAGTTTTCAGTGCAACTTTATGAGTAACCCACCATTTGATGGGGGTGTTCTGGAAAGCTATATCTAGTACCAAGATTATTTGATCTTCTCCCATAGTTTCTTCCATATTCTACAAAAAAAATTCTAGATCTGAGGTTCCATCGTATATTGGGTGTTCTCGGAATTCGGTCCCAACCCATCTGATCATTCTGACAGTTGCGCATCTTCTTGAAAATATTTCATGCAAACCTTGTTGCCAAATATCAAAAGCTAGTTTTGAATCTTCGTCTGCTTATTGTATACTTTGTCGGCTTACTGATCCATCCGTAGTGGGGTTTATGTAATTGTTTCTTGTCCCAGCTATTATGGTGTACAAATTGTCTAGGTCTTCTCCTTCCATATTATTGTCTGTTGGTTCTGTGTACCTGGGTCCTACATATGGATCCAAAGGTTGAACTACCTTGATTTCGTCAGCTTCAAAGGTCATTGTGTATTTCTTTAAGTCAATTACTGCATAATTGTCGTAGGCCCAATCGATGCCAAGTAGTGCAGGGTAGGGGTCCTTGTCTCCCATGATCTCAATGACTTAAAGTCAGCCACTATTTTTACTCCTGCTACATCAATTTCCGCGTTCTCCAGTCTTCCTATGGGAAAGATACATTATTGGTTTTCCATTCTTAATTGAATTGGGGAATATGTCAGTCTCAGTTTTCCTAACGCTTCCTAGGTCTTCTTGGGAAGAATGTTCACATCTGACCCTCGATCCAACATGATGTCTTTAATTTCGATGTCATCTAACTGGGCTACCAGTCAGAATTCTTTTCCGGTTCTTAATTTTCTTCATTGGACTCTCCGAGTACTCTTCTCAGGAAGGTTAACCTGAATCCTTTCTTCTGAGGTTTCTTCATTCCCTAGGAATAGGTACATCACATTGTGCAACTTCTCTCCCAGTTGATAATTCCCCAGAATGTCATAGAGTATGCTTGCAATGAAAGCATTGATGTGGAATAATTGGGTTGGAACCATAATTGCAAACTTGGCTAGATATTGTGCATGATATAAGATCAATGTGGCCTAAAGGACCTACACTTGATGGTATAACGTCAATAAATAATGGATCCCAATGGGATGCTTCCACAAACATGCTATGCTAAACTAAATTGTGTGTCAGGGATGATATTTCAATGTTAGTGATCTGATTCTTGTCAATAAGTTTAGGTGGATTGTTGGGGGGGTTGGCGGTTAGGCATATTCCTAGGAGTGGATGGCCCTCTCAATGGGTTACACTTCATCGTTGTTTGACTCTAAGTAGAGTCAATACCAACCCTTTGGAATTCACTAATGCCAAAATATTTGACTTGGAGACATAATAAACTTGGCTCATAATTTACTAAGAAAATACGAGGGAACCTCCCTATTATTGCAGGGAGGTTTATTAAATACCCAAAACCACCTATCCATCCAATGGTATTTCCATGGTCATAACTTTCACAATTCCATGCAAAGATGCCTCTTTCTTGGATTGGGGGGTTGGTTGCTTCTAGGGTCAATAAACAATTGAACAATCATCTCTTTGGTTATATGCATTTTTTTCACCTTTTCCTTATTAATGTCGGTTGAGTAGTACTCTCTCATCTTAGCCTATATTTGGATATATTAGATAATTGGACATGGTCATGGCTAATGAAAGAAACAATGATATTAAGTGAAGTGTCCTATAAATACGAGATGGGTCTTACTATTCCTAAGCTCACCAATTAAGTTTATGAATTCATATAAACATTTATTAATATATGTATATGGGTCTTATGGAGGGTTAGGGTTTGGGTTTGGATCAAGGTTTTGATTCGTAGTAGTGGAATAAAAGCTACATTTAAATGATAACAAAAGATTTTTAAAAATCATATAAATTTCTATAATTTAACAAATATAAAAAAAAATTCAAATAAAATTTACCTGGAAATGAGAACTCCTCTATTGAAAATGTTGAGTGCCAACGATGTCAATATCCCTCCTTGTCCTCACCAAGATTGGGTTGAATCAACAATAACAAGGTCACGGTTGGAGAAAAGAAATAGGGAGAAAACACCATAGGTTGGGGGGATTAGCACATTTTTTTCAACAAAGAGGAACATGCACACTTTTTAACACATGCATATTCATTTTATTAAAAAATGACATAAAATTTTGGTTCCATGCAACATTGCCTACATGAAGCTTCAATAAAGACCAAAGTTATTTAAATAGAAACATGTGTGCATTCCTTAAAATAATAACAAGTGGACATTCCCATTGCAATGAAAAAAGGAAACAACTTTGTGCACTCACCCCTTTAGACATTTTTTCTTATTTTCCTTGAGCATAATTTGAACTACCCACAATTTAAGTTTTTAATTATTGATTTAAATTTGACAAATCATAAAATTCCAACAAAGAAGTATCAATAATTATAAATCAATATCATTAAAATATGAGGAAATTATGGTAAATTTAAAAAACATAAATGATTTTTATATATCCATAAAACACATTTTTATTAAACAATTCAATAAATTTAAAATTCATGGAAATATTTTGAAAAATAAATAATTTTTGTTACCTTTATTACTTTATACTTGTTCTTAGATTGTTTTGGGTATTCCCAAATTATATCTCAATTTAAAAATATTATCCAGAATACATATCTTCCTAACCTTAAAGTCATCAAAACTATGGTGATACTGGAATGCGTCAATGTTTTTTGAGCACATAAATACAATTTTAGAAATCGAAGTAATCTCTTACGTTCTTAAGGAATTGGTCTCGACGGAGGTTAATCGTCATCATCATCAATAATAAAAATATAATTATCAATAAAAACATAATTAATCTTAAAAAAAGGCTTGGATGGAATTCCACCATATAAATTTATGTGAAAACACAATTTTTTGTTGTTTAAATTGCATTTATGAATGTGTAAAATAGATTCAGCCTGGTAAAAAAACCCCAAACATTTAGATTATACATAATTAACCATTCAAATATGCATATCCAACAATTTAAATATGCATATCTAACAATTTCTCATTGAATTTATAGAAAAATTAACTCTATAATATCCCTTAAAAAAACCCGAAAAATAAAACATTTATATTACTGCCTAAAAATGAAAATAATATTGAAATTGGCCATTCTCATTTTCTTTACATTGCCTATCATATAAACATCAAAATAAATTATGACAACGGTATTGTCTTTATAAGCGTTTTATTTTTTAAATACATTTTAAAAATATTTCTTTCATAGCGATGGATGAGATACCTAATAAGCAATTGTTCAAAATGATGATTTTGAAATTCGCCATCTCCATTTTCTTTGCATTACCTAACATATTGCTAATATCTCGAGGAGGAAAGTGTGAGCATCAAAGTATTAAAAAATTAAATCCCATGTCCGTGTACATGGACGTTATATTGGATGTATAAAATATTGAGTTGTTATGATGATGGTATCATCTTCTTCAAGATTTTGTTCCGTTATTGTTGTTGTCCATTCGATGTAAAATATGTAAAATGTTGCTGATTTTTTTTTTTCATTATCTATGAGGTGATTAAAATGTAAAATAATAAGTGTATAGATTTTGCCATTAGAATGTGGAATAATAAGTGTAGATGGTGATTAAAATGTAAAATAATAAGTATATAGATTTTGCCATTAGAATGTGGAATAATAAGTGTAGTTGGTAGAAATTATTATCAATATCCATTTGAGGTGATTGGATTGTGGAATAATAAATATGGTAGATGAGCTAATTATGATGGTGAGCTCTAGGTAGTGGGGCAATTGGTCAATGAAACATCCACAAAATAAAATCAAGAACGCAAAATTTAAGCTAAATAGGCACCATGCATATGGGTAGTCTTAAAATCTTTAACAACAAATTTATATTAATTTTAAAATGAAAAATTATAGTATTCAAACCTCAAGGGGCTTTAGTATTCTTAAAACTTATGTCCTTTGGTCTAAGTCTCGATGGACTTTTACAAACTCTAAAAACTTCACAAATAAAAGTTTACCCAAGAATTCTTGAACAACTTCTAATTCTTGGCACTTGGTGTCTTCAATTTTATAAATAAAATTCCCACAACTTTCTTCTCCTTCTATGTCATCTTCTTTCAACAATTTTCTTCTTTTCATATATTTCTCTTCTCATTCTCCTCTTCTCTCTCCTTTTTACACAACTTTCTCTTCTCCTTCTTCAACAACAACTAAAAACCATGTGAGCTTTCCAATAATTGCCTTTTCTATATACAACTAATTATTCATGAATAAACTAGGGAGGGATTCTTTGAAAATGATGACACACATCCATCATTCATCTACTTAGGTATTCCTTTAATTTTTCATTTAAGTAGTATATGGATCAATCAATTCTAGATGCTGGAGAATGGTCATGGATTATCAAGTGCATACAAAACATTGTAGGGTAGCAAAAAAACGTTGGAATAAGGGTGAAATAAATCAATGGTTGGGATAAAAAATTATGGTCCAAAGTGGGTTGTCATCACCATGGGGTTGATGTCTCTCTGCAATCAATGTAAGTCATTCGGCTGTGGGACCCTATCTAATGGTGGAGGTGGATTGCAAAGGTCTTGGTGCGTGGTCTTGTTGTAGCTGTCCAATCTATGCAATTTATGTGGGTCATTGGATCCACAAGCCTGATATAACAATGAAAAATGCTCCATGCACTCCTGTATCATGTCTCCCTTGTAAGAAGAGAAGTGATATCCCACTCACAAAATTGGCAAGATGATTAGCAGGAAATTGGGTAATTCATTCCATCTCCAATTCTGGAATCTGCATGCTTCCAATGAACTAAGTACTCCTTGGTCCTTTGGCTTCTTGTTCTTTCAACAATTATTTCATCTAGAATTTCTACGATTTCCTCTTTCTCATGTCCAAGAATTTGCTCCTTCCAATATGTTACATGGTCATCACATTCTTCAACCATCCCTTCATGACATTCATATAAATAAGAAGCATTGAGTGTGGATGATACATCCAACTTTCTTTAAAATTCTACAAGGAGTAATCTTCTTCATCTTCAATTTATTATAAGTACCCTTGGGAAATCTTTCTTTTCTCAGACATGTTAAGAATAAATCTCCCTCTTCAAAGTTTTTTATTCTTCTTTTTGTTTTATCTCTCTACTTGTATTGTTTTCTACTCTTTTGTAATGCTTCTGCACCTATTCATGAACTTCTTTCATGTGATATTTGAAAAATTCAATGTCTACACTCTTTAGGATTCCTTCTAGTAATGGTGTCAAGTCAACCACTCCTTGTGGAAATCTTCTATTAACAATATGAAATGGAATTTTACCTGTATATTTTTTCCCTAAATTATTATATACAAATTTATCCCATGCTAGCACTAAATCCCATTGTCCTAGCTTTTCACCAACCAAATACCTTAATAAATTTCCAAGACTTATGTTAACAACTTCAATGTGCTCATCGGTCTATGGATGATAGGAAGAACTAAACCACGATCTAGTATTTAATTTCTTCCATATTGTACTCCAAAAATTTTCAATGAACTTGATGTCCCAGGAGGATGTTATGCTTCTAACAATCCATGCAATCTCACAATTTGTTTAAAGAACAAGATATCTATGCTAGTGGCATCATTAGTCTTATTACAAATAATACAATGTGTCATTTTATAAAATCTATGGACACCAACAAATATTGAATTATTACCCCATTGGGTTCTCAAAAATACCAACATGAAATGCATGCTAATGTCCTCCCATGGTGCTTCTAGTATCGACAATGGCATGTACAACCCCATGTTTTGACTTCCACCTTTTGCATGTTGACAAATTCTGTAGTGTTCGACCCATTTCTTGACATCATTAGCCATTCTTAGCCAATAGCAACACTCAACTAATCATTTAGTTTTATCCAGGTCAAAATGTCCACTTAAGCCTCCATTATGCAGTTCTCTTATCATATTTTTTGTCATAGATCCCCTTGGAATAAAAAAATAATGGGTTCTAATAAAAATACTTATTGAATGAAAAAGTCCAAGTATGGAGTTCTATCGCAGCTACATGCCTCCTTACTTGCTTTCCATGCTTTGACAAAATATGGATCTTAATCATCTATATTCTTCATCTTTTCTAACGCTATTACCTCCACTATCATAGTATACAATAAGACTAATCTTCTACTTAAGGAATCTACAAATCTATTTGATTTATCTGATCTATGCTTCAACACAAATGCATAACTCTGCAGAAATTCAAACCATTTTATATGTCTTTGTTTCAACTTAGATTGGTTTTTTAAATACCTCAATGTTTGGCGGTCAATGTAAAGTACAAATTCCTTCAACAACAAGTAATGTCTCCATTTATTTAATGCCTATAAAATTGCATAAATTTTTGGTCATACACTGAATATTTCTAATTTGCCTCATTCAAATTTTCACTAAATAAAACAATTGGTTGTCCTTGCTGACTTATCATTGATCCAATGGTTGTCCCACTCACATCATAATTCACTTGAAAAACCTTGTCAAAGTCCAGAAAAGCCAACACCAACCTACCAATGAATTTATTTTTTAGCAACTCAAACCCTCTTTGGATAGTAGTGTTCCATTTAAATTCCCATTTCCTCATGCAAGCAATGAAGGGTGCACACATCCCACTAAACTTTCTTATAATTATCCTATAAAAACTAGCTAGTTCATGAAAACTTAGCACTTCAAATGTGCTTCTAAGGACTAGCCACTTCATTATTGCTTTTCCTTTTTCAAAATCCATCTTTCTTGGGAAATTTTAAACCCTAAATAAACTAACTCTTCTTTCATAAAGTTATACTTTTGCAAATTTATAAACAATTTATTTTGTTTGAACATTTCCAATACATGTTTTAAATGCTTTAAACGCTTTTCTTTAGACTTGATAAATATCAAAATATTATCAAAGTAAACAACTACAAACTTATTGAGATAAGGCTTCAACACTTCATTCAAAAACCTCATAAATGTGTTTGGCGTATTTGTCAATCCAAATGGCATGACCAACCATTCATAAATTCCTTTTGTGGATTTAAAATAAGTTTTCCATTCATTTGTTTCATGGATTATAATTTGATGATATCTGCATTGTACATCTATTTTCATAAAGTATCTTGCACCACTCAAATAGTCGATCAAGTTATCCATCCTAGGTAATGGAAATATGTACTTAATTGTAATTTGGTTAATGGCTCTCGAATTAATGCATATTCTCTAGTATCCACCCTTCTTTGGTGCTAGTACAATAGGTACTTCACAAGGGATTAAGCTCTCTCTGATCAATCCTCTTTCCAATGATTCATGAACTTGCCTATTAAGATCTTCATTTTTAGTAGGTGTCATTATGTGTGGAGCTTTATTAGGAAAACTAGATCCTAGTATAAAATCTATTTGATGGGAAATGCTTTTGACTAGTGGTAATACATGAGGTAGTTCCTTTGAAATAACCTCTTTAAACTCGGTGAACAACTCTTCAAGTTTTTTCTGGAATTTCAATTTTCTTCGTTTTTGGGCTCAAACTCTTTGGAATAATAACAATACAACACTTTTTTTTTTCTTTCCTCCTTTAATAATTCCTTAACTAAACATAACATAACTCTTCTTCCACCACTATAATTTTTCAAATTAGGGAAATTTTGAGGTCAAAAAATATACTATCAATATCAACTTTAAAAGACCCAATAAGATTCAAGATGATGATGTCAACCGTAAGGGTAAATAGTTTTAGAGGGAAATAAAGAAAACTATTTATTCAACATATTTTTGATTTATATCCTTATAAGTTTACTCAAATATTAAGTGTAGGCACTTTTTAGATGTGGAATTAAAATCTACATCCAACAAGTACCTAGTTTGCATACTTTTGATATACCCATAGGATATACACTGGAAATACATGAAAACAAAATTTTTTCTTAAAATTTAATTATGAATCCAACAAGTGCCTACACTTGAAATTTGAGGAAACCTATAAAGAGATAAGTTGAAAATATGAAGAAAAAAATAATTTGTTTCCCTTGAAAATACACATCTCTTGTTTTATTATTTTTTATAGGAGGCCCATTTTAGACCTCAAATTTCCCCTAATATGATTATTGTTGTTCTCCCCTTTTCCCTCTTTCATAGGCAACTTGTTCTAATCTTCCTTCAATCATTCTCTAAAAGAAATGTATTCTTCATAACATCATGAACAATTTTTCTATCGTACTGCCAAGGCCTACCCAACAAAAGATGACAAGCATCCATTGGCACAACATCACAAAACATTCTATCATGATATGTTCCATTATGAAAACTTATAAAACATTGTTTAGAAACACTGACATGATATCTTTTTTGTAACCATGAGACCCTATAAGCATTGGGATGTGGTCTATATTTCATATTTAACTTCTCAATAACCTCCGTGGATATTAAATTTTTCATGCTTCCTCCATCAACAATTAAAGAGCAACACTTACCTCCAATTTTATAGAGTCTTAAAAATTGACTTCCATTGGGCTGATTCCTTTTCTTCTACCTTTCTTGCTAGCTTCGACACTGTCCTTCTGAACATCAAATTATCTCCTTTCTCTCATTGTACTTCAACAAAATTATTAACAATTATAGACTCAGATGTGCTCTTAGCTCCTTGAGCAACATGAGCCTTACTCCCTTTCCTCTTGTTAGTATGCAAATTATCTGGAAATTCAAAAGATTTATGCCCTATGGTTTGCCATTTGTAGCAAACCACTGGAGATTTTCCATATGCTCTACCTTTAAAGCTTCATCTCCTTCCAAAGGTTACTCTGCCTTTGAAGGCTTCATTGCTCCTTCCAAATCTATGTTTTGCAATATTCTCATAGTTGCCTTTATCATTATTGACTCCAATACTTTGTCCTCTTTCGGTGATACCTCTACCATTATCTCTTACAACCTTCCCTCGACTACTTGACAACTTTCTTGAAAAAATTTCCTCAAACTTTAGAGCAAACTGATAGACTTCCCCAATTCTCCCAATTCTCATTATACTCAACTCATCTTGAATGACATACCTCAAATCATTAATATACCTAGCCACAACTTCCTCTTTTTCATCACTACTTATAGACCTAATAGAAAACTTATAAAAAATCCTTTATATATTATTTTACAACCATCTCTTTTTGTCTAAGGTTTTGTGATTCCCTATACAAATTCAGAGTGTATTCAACAAGCATAAATTTACATTGAAGTTTAGCCATCATTATGTCCCAAGTCTTGATTTTATCTCTACCTTTCCAATAGCACATTGTCCCACCATATAGATGCATGTAATTTCAATTTCATGCAAGGCACCTTAACCCTCTTAGGGTCTTCAATTTGCTTTGTATTAAATAATTTCTCCATGTGCGTTATGCCCTTCACCCTCTTAGGGTATTCAATTTGCTTTGTATCAAATAATTTCTCCATGTCCCTTATCCTATCAATTTACTCTTTTCAGTTGAAGCTACCTGAATAGGTAGAAGTTTCCATCTTTGGTTTTCCGTTCAACTCTATCAAGGCCTTAGTAATTCTCTCCTTGGAGGCTTCAACTAATGCACTCTCTTCTTGTGGAACTTGTATTACTGCTCCTCTTCCCTGAGTTGTTTCAATGGCTTCCAACGTAGCTTGGATAACTCTTAATGCCTGGTTGACCTTCTATGTAGCACGTCCATGCTGTGTTCTACCTCTCCATTACATGCATACTCCCCTTCTACTAGCCATAATGTTCCTTCTGTCCAAATTTCATTTCCTTACAATTCTACCCAACAAAACTACCTGGTTGGAACTGCGAATTCCACGAAGAACAACTCTACCCAACACTACCTTCAAGCCAACAGTGTTTTCTACAGCAGGACACTCTTGCTCTCATATCAAACTTGATACAACCTTGTATGTATTTCAAAAGACAATACATAGCAAAATTATAAATAAAAAATTTAAAACTCAGAACATACACAAAATAAAATCAAGGATACAAAATTTAAGCCAAACAATCACCCTGCACAAAGACAGTCTTAAAAACTTCACCAACAAATTTATATTAACTCTAAAATGGAATTTACAACCTTCAAACCTCTAAAGGCTTCAGTATTCTTAAAATTTATGTCTTCTGGTGTAAGTCTCAAATGGACCTTTACATACTCAGAAAAATTTTGGCCAAAAACTCTTGAACAACTTTTAATTCTGAGTAACTGGTGTATTCAGATTTCTTGCAACTTTCTTCTCCTTTTATATCATCTTCCTTCAATGCTCATCTTATTTTTTTCATATTGATTGCCTCCCTCCGCAATCAATACAAGCAGTCCGATCGCGGGGTCCGATGCAGCGACGAAGCGGGATTACGGAGGCCCCAGTGGGTGGTCTAGCTGTACCCCTTCAACCTCCGCAATTTATGTGAGCCGCTGGATCGGCAACCTAAAATGTTGCCCTGCTTTCCTGTATCACTGTTAGTTTCCATTGGTTATCTGGATAACTTCATCAGAGTGGTCAATTTGTGAAAAATAATAATAATGATGATGGGTTCTGGAAATCATTATCAATAATATTTGCTTATTTTATTTAATGTTTATAGTTATGTTGCACTAGTTTTCTAAATGTGGGAATGTTGGGAATTTGGATAGGAGTGAAATAGTAGAAGTTTAAATTTACAGGTAACCCTAAGTTAGCTGCAATAATATATATTAAAAAAATATAAAAAAATATTTAATATCCATAAATATCTTATTAGAAAATATCCATAAAAGTGATAAAAATATTTAATATCCATAAATATCCAGGAGGAAAAGTCATGGATGAGGCAAAGACCTTCGCACCAAAATATCTAAACCAGGTTTCAGCAGGACGGCATATGACGGGCGTCGATGAAAGCCATGGATGACGCAAAGACCTTCAAGACAAAATATCTAAACCATTGTTTTGCTCTGGGTCTGTCCAAAAAAACAAGAACGATGTTCAACCATTAAAAGCAGGAATAAATGACGATCTCCTGAAAATATATTCAAATTTGTAAATCTGTAGGACTAGTAGAAAGTGCAGTATATAAATTTATTAAACATAGGAGTTCAAAGGGTCCAAGCTTTGAAGATCAATCAGAGTTACTAACAACCATGAGCTTGTTCCAGTGTCCTCCCTTATCTTTCAAAAACCCTTCAGCGTCCTCTGCAAACATGTTCATGGTTTCCTTGATGTCAGTATTGACTCTCTTGAGATCAGTATTGGTGTTTTCTCCGTGGGCAGTTTTTGGGGTTCTGTGTCAGCAGCAATTTTTTTTTGTCTCTCGTTATGGATGGCTAAAGCAATGAATTCCTTCATTACCCTAAAGAGACTTACAGTTCTGGTGAGCAGAATTTGTCTTCATAATGACCAGAGTTCAGAATGTTGTTTGAGAGCGAAACTCTATCCGTTCCAATGTGGGTTTGGACTCTTGCCCTGGTCCTAATCTCCACCTTTTTTTACCCTTTGCTTATTATTGTTGTTTTTCTTGGCGTTCTCAGATGGCATCTTTCGTTGATATAATTTCAACGAATGCCTTTCAGAGCACTTGAAAATAGCATTGAAACTCTTGTTCGACACATATACTGGATCAACTGCTGAGGTTCTGAAGAAGCAAGGGCTACACATTACATTCTTCATACAAAAAAAGGCAAGGGCTGTATATAGGGTTTATGAATCCTGAAAAAAAGGGCTGTATATAGTGTTTATGAATCCTGTAGGGTTTATGAATCCTGAAAAAAAGGCAAGGGCTGTATATAATGTTTATGAATCCTGAAAAAAAGGCAAGGCTGTATATAGTGTTTATGAATCCTGGTGACAGCATCTGAAAAAAAGGCAAGGCTGTATATAGTGTTTATGAATCCTGGTGACAGCATCTCACATGGTACAGCACCTTATTCATGGTAGATAGTTTTTCCATCTAACATTGAGGCTGATCTCTGAGGCTGAACCCTGCTCAGGCTCAGCCAACCTAAATTATTTTTTTATGAATTAGAAAACAGTTATCTATTTTCATTGAAATTAAGCATCTAATTGTAATAAAATTAAATAATGCATTTGACTGATTGATTGTGTTTTATAAATACAACTTACTAGTACATGAGGCGTCTCTGTGACCTTATACAGTTTTGTGTTTTACGTTCAATATGTGAGGAACGTTTCGTTTTGTAGGATGTTTTTCATCGTGATATCATATGGATAGTTGGATGAATTGTTTTAATGGCAACAACACTGCCATACCATTGTTAATGAAGTTAAAACGTCTATGTATAATCAAGTGATGAGTGTTTTGATTAAAAGTAAGGGATCGATTTGGTGTTGGTGTGCATGTTGGGTGATACTCCACAATTCATATTCGGATTCAGAGTGGAAAGGAAACATATTTTTGTTGTAATTTATATGAATGTAATTGGTCATATTATTGTAAGGCTTATTAAAGGCATATATACTTTATTGGTTGGTCCTGTTAGAATATTGGGTGTGTTCGTTTAACCATAGACAATATAGCAATATTGTCACCCAACTATAAGCACTAATACCACCCCCAAGCACCTTGACCTTGACAGAGTGAAGAATTCCGGTAGCAAACCAATAGCCAACCAAGGCTAATGCTCCAAGCAAAGATAACCAAAACTGATCAGAGAGTCCAACCCAGAGAAACCAAAAATGCAGATTTCAGAATTGCGGCGGCAATTGCTCCTCAAACTTGCGCACTACTGACCTTCTGCAGTGCGCACAAGTGTATTTCTGCAATTCTGAGAATTCTGGCTAAAATGAAGACTGGCCTCTTATATTTATACTGTTTATGCCAGACTGTCTGGGTCGACTTCTCTTTCTGGGTGCCAAATACTTAGTATATAATATTTTCTTTAACCAACTTCTCTTCTAGGGTTATATCCAAATCTTTTCTTGCTTCTGGAATATTCTAATCTCATCAAAGGTCACAAATGGAGGTTAATAGCTCCTGCAACTACCATAATATCAACACTTCCTCCTAGCTAGGGAGGTATAACAGGTAATGGTCTTGAGCACAAACAGACCATTCAACCGGTAGCATCATTGTAGCCACAGAGGCTATCTTATGATCAAATCACAAGCATCATCATCATTATCCAATTGGATAATTTCCATGACAATTAGTAGAATGTCATCTAATAGAAAACGATTGTGTCTATCCATAGTAGTACGCAACTACTCAATCAATGACACATAGTCACAATCAATGGAACATATCCACCATAGTAGCATACATATACTGTCTAGAGACATAAAGTCTTCATAGAGATCATATTATCCAATATCAACCTGCACAGAAAAACAATATCATGATATAAACTGAGTCATATGGGCCATTCTTCCACTCACACCTCTGAGATCTGGAAGAGCATCTGTCCTCAGAAGGTAAAACATCAACCATGGGCTATCTGGACTATTCTTCACAAGCATGGAAGAATAATTTTCCCTGATTTATGAGCCTGGACCATTCAACTATCTGAACCATTCCTCCGACACTAAACAAAGTGCAACCTGGAGAGAATGAGTCTGCCCTGGGGAATGCATGTTCCTGATTGCTAAACTGGGACCATTCACCTAACTGGGCCATTCCTCCGGCACTAAACAAAGTGCAACCTGGAGAGAATGAATCTGCCCTAGGGAATGACTGTCTGGACCATTTCCTAAGCAAATGACTGTCCTGCACCAACCTCCAAAATAGACCATTCTTCGAAACTGCTCACAACTGTGAACTTCAAAATAATGACTGCCCGAAAAGGAAGACCATTCTACTTGACCACTATTGAGAGTGACTGTCAAGAAGAAAGATTGTCTTAGACCATTCCCCCACACTGGCCACAAGGGGAATCATTGTTTATGGTACATCAACAATCTACTGAACCATTTTCATTACGAAAATGACCGTTTGATCTGGACCATTTTTCGAACTGGAAAATGCCTATCCATCAAAAATCTCAAACCACTTTCCAAACTGGAAAGGAATTGCCCATCCTGGACCATTTTCCAAGATGGAAAATGACTATCCATAAATCAATTATATATCAGTGCTCCATCCTAACCTCGAGAGTCATTTCTTCCCTTTCAACTAAGGGAGTTATTTCCACGATCCCCAAATTGTCTCGTAAGTATGAAACACTTATTCTGGACAGAGTCTTTGTCAATATATCTGCTATTTGGTCATATGTGGGGATATACTAGAGCTTCACTTTTCCTTCCTAGACTTTATCTCAAATAAAGTTGATCCAGATTATTTTCAACACGAAATGAGAGTGAAGATGTAATAAAGAAATGAACAGAGATATCGCGGATATTGATCTAGATGGATATCAGTGGCCACCCACCTTTTCCAACTGGCTCAAAACAAATTTCTGACAATTTATGACAATTTACTATTTTTAGTATTTTTCACTTCTGGGGCCATTTTGAGGGCCTAAATGAAGGTTTTTCGGGATCGAGCTTCTTAATGATATCCTATGGAATGATTGAGGCTCCAAAATCAATCTCCTCGATGATACCTTTCCAATGGGCTATCATACGCCTAAAACATAGATCGTATGCAAAAATTATGACCCCGAGAAGTTAATGTACTAACTTACCCAAACGGGGCCCACATGAATTTTGGCACTTCATCTCCTAGGGTTAGGTTTTTGGATGTCTAGGGTTTTTGGCATTCCTGTTTATTGTAAAAGACCTTCAAAGCCTCATTGTAATTATCTTCTTGCGAATGAGCGCAACCGTCACATCTCTTCTCAGAGATAAGACGCCACCATTCCAGCAAGCTTGTTTCCGATGCATTTTATAGTTTCAACTTATTTCATTATTGAATAGAAAACCAGTTTTACTATATCTCTATTATTTTGTGTTAAGAATCTGTTAATAATCTGTATTCATTTCGTTCTTCTCATAAAATCCGGATCAGATATCCAATAATATAACAGAAATGTATCAGAGATGCAACCATAAACACATAGATACAGTAATACACGATTTCTATTAATGAAAGAAATGTATAGAGACTGTAAAAATACAGAGTGAAAGACTCGCTAGAATGGTGGCATCTTATCTCTGAGAAGAGATGTGATATCTACTCGCATTCGCAAGAAGATGATTACAATGAGGCTCTGAAGGCCTTTTTATAATAAATAAGAATGTCAAAAACTCTAGACATCCAAAAACCTAACCCTAGGAGATGAAATGCCAAAAATCAGGTGGTCCCCATTTGGGTTAGTCAGTACATCAACTTCACGGGGTCGTAACTTTTGCATACGATCTCCGTTTTAGGCATGCGATAGCCCGTTAGAAATATCTATCCGAGGAATACAATTGTTGACGAAAATTTCATGATGAAAATTTTCGATTGCTACATACCCAAAAATACGTCGTTTAGGGCCTCAAAACGGCTCCGGAAGTTCATGACCCAAAAAACTGCTAAAAATAGTAAATTACCAAAATTTCCAGAAAGTTGTTTTGAGCCAGCTGGAAAAGGTGGGTGGCCACTGATATCCAACTAGATCAAAAGTAGTATTTGATATCAATGTGTTTTGACCATTCATGAAACACTGCGTGTTGTGATAGCCTTATACAACTTTGATTGTCACAGTATATTATGGTTGAATCTGGAACCTGCTCAAATAATCCAGAAATCATCTTTCTCGGCCATACTGCTTCTGTACATGCCTCACATGATGCGATATATTTTGTTGCTATTGTATTGAGTGCAAAAAAATTATGATTCCTGCTGCCCCAAGATATCATAGAAGAGCCCAAGCTGAAAGACATCCCTGAAGTACTCCTTCTGTCTTCTTCACTTCTTGCCCAATCTAAATCTGTGAATCAATGAAGTTGTATATCACTAGATGTGGTATATCTTAAACCATAGTTTAGTGTCCCATGAATATATCTTAGAAGATTCTTTGCAGCTATCCAATTCTCATGTCTGGGTTCCACCTAGAACTAGCTTAGTGTTTTTACAACAAAGAAAATATATGGCCGAGTATTTACTAAATACATCAATGACCCAATCAATTGTCGATATAGGGATGGGTCTACTAGATCTGAATCTGAATCTCTTACTTTTATTATATCTGTGGTCATGGGAGTGTCCATGGATTTGCAATCCATCATTCCAAACTTCTAAAGAATCTTAACTGCATACTTTCGTTTTCCAAGGAATACTTCACCACGCTTATGCCATACTTCTAGTCCCAAGTAATAATGCATGAGACCAAGATATTTCATATTGAACCCAGAAGCTAGTTCCTTTTTACACTGGATGATGAGAGACTCTTCACCTCTCAAGAATAAATCATCGACATATAGCAGTAGAATCAAAGGTGCATTGTTCACGACTTTGCAGTAAATATTTGGATCTGCATGACTCTTGGAGAAACCAAGTCTCATTAAGTAGTTGTCTATTCTGGCATACCAATCTCTTGGAGCTTGCTTGAGTCCATATAATATTTCTTTAGTATGCAAACATGAGTGTCTCTGGAGTGTACTTCAAATCCTTGAGGTTGTTCAATGCATACTTCTTCTTTGATTTCTCCATTGAGGAAAGTTGTTTTTACATCCATCTAATGTAAATTCCATCCCATGGAAGAAGCAAGAGACATAATGGATCTAATGGATGTATATCTGGAAATAGGAAAAAATGTCTCGTCATAGTCTTATCCCACCTTCTGGGAGAACCCTCTAGCTACAAACCTTGATTTATATTTTTGCACGCTTCTGTCTGCTACATGTTTGATCTTATAGACCCATTTTGAAGTTACTACTGATTTTTCTTTAGGTCTAGGCATAATTTCCCATACATCATTTTTCATGATGGACTAGTGTACTTTTGTCAGGGATTCATTCCATTGTTTCTTTTGAGTTGCCTCTTCAAATGTGGTGGGTTCTTCATTTAGAAGCTTTGTCATACATGATGCATAGCTGGAGAATATCTTGGGCTTTTTTTTTTTTTTTTTTTTTTTTTTTTNTCTTTCTGCTTCTTGTAGGGTAGCTTCAAGCCAAGATGGATGTTTCCTGGTTTTGGGTATAGTGTCTGATTCAATATTTTCATAGGGTTGCATCAGATTATAAATTTGTTATGTTTCTTCATTCTGACTTTCTGGAATACATGTGCTTTCTTCATTAGGCTCTTCATACTCTTCTTCTTCTATAGTTTATTCTATGGATTTCATGAAAGACATCTTTTCATTGAAGGTCATGTCTCTATTAACTTCAAACTTATGTTGTTCTGGGATATAGATTCTATAGGCCTTGGATGATTCAATGTATCCCACGAATATGCCCTTCTTTCCTGAGGGTTATAATTTCTTCCTTTTATCCTCGGGGATGTGAAAGTAAACATGGACTCCAAATATTCTTAAGTGTTCCACATTAGGTTTCTTTCCCGAGAAGGCTTCTTCTGGAGTCATAACCTTCAATATGCGGTGAGGACTTCTGTTCTGAACATATATTGTTGTCATGGCTTCTTCTCCCCACAAATACATAGATAAACCTTGATCATTCAATATTGCCTTCACAGTTTCTTCAATAGATCCGTTCTTCCTTTATGGTACACCAGTTTGTTGAGGATTATGAGGAATAGTTAGTTCCCTCCTAACCCCTATTGTTTTGTAAAGGGAAACAAATTCCTTGGATGTATATTCTCCTCCATTATTTGTTCTCAAGTTCTTGATTTTCTTGTTTGTGAGGTTCTCTATCTCTGCTTTGAATTCTTGAAACTTGCTGAAAACTTTGTCCTTTGTCTTCAAGAGATATAACCAAGTCTTTCTTGAGTAATCATCTATGAAGATTAAATAGTAAATAGAACCTCCTAGAGATTTGACTGGCATCAAACTGCAAACATATGAATGTATTAGATCTAGGATTTCCTTAGATCTATTATTGTTGCTTGAGAATGGTTTCTTAACATTCTTACCAAGAGCACATCCTTTGCAAATTCCTTCATATGTAGATTATAGTTCTGGTATTCCTTTAACCATGTTTTTGAGGAAGAGTAATGCTTGATAGTTGATATGAGCATACCTTCTATGCCAAAGTTCATTGGGATTGACTTCATCATGTACAAGGGCTTAATCATTTTGGTCTAGTAGTCTGTATAGTATTCCTTCACGACTTCCAATAACTCTAGCATTCTCTATGCTAGAGTCTCTAGGCCAAAATAATACTTTTCCATCTACAAATGATATTTTGTTTCCTTTTTCTTCTAGGAAATATATGGATACAATATTATTTTCTAAACCAAGTACATATAAGACATTTCTCAAATGAACCTTGTTACCTACTTTCAATTTGACGGAGGCTTGACCGATTCCTTCAACTGGGTAAGTGTTTTTGTCTCCAAGTTTTACCTTGTACAATTTCTTCTTTTCATTTAGATTGGAGAGTATGGCTTGGTCTTCTGTCATATGCCCAGAAGCTCCACTATCAATTATCCATGTGTCATATTCAAGAGTTCCTGCGAGAATTGAGTAGTGTAGATGATTCATCTTTTCATTCATGATTTCTATTGACTGATAATTGGTCAAGCTTTGACCCAAAATCTCAATCTTGATGTTTCTTCCTTCTGAGAGTGCCGAGAGGTGCGTTGGACTAAGGTGCACTAGAAAATATTCTAATTGAGAAAGGTATTCCATCATAAGGTGCTAGACAAGGGTTTTAGGGTTTTTGCAACTGCACCTGCTAGTAACCCTAGCGACAATGCTTTAGTAACTGCACCTGCTAGAAACCCTAGTGTAAGTTCTTCAATGATATTGATAACCTTATGGCTTAGATTCCTTCCATTGGTTAGACTAAATTAAGGAGGTGTGGGCGTATAACCTATTAGAATATTGGGTGTGTTCATTTACCCATAGACAATATAGCATAATTGTCACCCAACCATAGGCACTAATGCCACCCCCGAGCACCTTGACCTTGACAGACAAAAGAATTCCAGTAGAAAACCAATAGCCAATCAAGGCTAATGCTCCAAGCAAAGATAACTAAAATTGATCAGAGAGTCCAACCCAGAGAAACTGAAAATTTAGATTTCATAACTGTGGAAACAACTGCTCCCCAGACTTGTGCACTACTGGCCTTCTGCAGTACGAACAAGTGTATTTCTGCAATTCTAAGAATTATGGCTAAAATGAAGACTGGCCTCTTATATTTATACTGTTTCTGCCAGACTGTCTGGGCCAACTTCTCTTTCTGGGTGCCAAATACTTAGTATATAATATTTTCTTTAGCTAACTTCTCTTCTAGGGTTATATCCAAATATTTTCTTTCTTCCAGAATATTCTAATCTTGTCAAAGGTCACAAATGGAGGTTAATACCTCCCGTAGCTACCATAATATCAATAGGTCCAAGTTGTAAAGCCTATTCAAGTTATATATTCATGTGTTAGTTGTAATCCTTCTTATTTATGTAAACATGTAGTGCAATGAAAACTCTAAAACACTTTAGTAAATGGAGTATATGGTGTACTTGAGCATTGTGTCATTTACATGAAAATTTAGAAGGTCCAAAATGTTAGAAAACTGATAGGGGGGGGGGTGAATAAGTTGTTATTGTGCTTAAACAATTATACCCATTTTAAACTCATTACAGAACACTCAATGATGATCACAATCATTCAGGGAAGTAAGCAATAGAGTATTCAACATCAATCACACACATGAAGTATATAGAAACAAATATTCCCGAGGAAACCCATAAACGGAGAAAACCTCTTCTTCTTCGAATGATAGGCAGTATTTTTATGTTCTGTACATCATCTATCTTTGAGAACAACCTTAATGTGAGGCTACTACCTCTGTTTTACAAGCTGCAACTTGATAATAGCACCAACTCTCTAGTTTCTCTAGCAGCCACTAGAATGAAGCACCAACTCTCTAGTTTCTCTAGCAGCCACTAGAATGAAGCACCAACTCCCTGAGTGTTCCAACATCAATTGGATGGAAGCACCAACTTCCAGTCACACAGGCACCAACCTGTACAACATAGAACAATAGTTCTCCCTTGCACCACCCTACCACCCTATTTTTTCTGGCTGCAACCAGATGGAAGCTACATGATCCAGGTGGATATTGGTGGCCACCCACCTTTTCCAGCTAGCTCAAAAGAACTTTCTAGCAATTTTGATAATTTACTATTTTAGCAGTTTTTCGGGTCGTGAACTTTCAGAGCTGTTTTGAGGCCCTAAACAACGTTTTTTGGGGTATGTTGCAGTCACAAAATTTCATCATGAAATTTCATCATGAAATTTTGTGCAACTGTTGTAGTCCTCAGATAGATCTTTCCAATGGGCTATCATATGCCTAAAACGAATATCGTATGCAAAAGTTACGACCCCGAGAAGTTGATGTACTGACTTACCCAAACGAAGCCCACATGACTTTTGGCGCTTCATGTCCTAGGGTTAGGTTTTTGGATGTTTAGGGTTTTTTAAACTCATATTTATTGTAAAAAGGCCTTGAGAGCCTCATTGTAATCATCTTCTTGCGAATGAGCGCAACCGTCACATCTCTTCTTAGAGATTAGCCGCCACCATTCCAACAAGCTTGTTTTCCACTGCATTTTACAGTTTCAACTTATTTCCTTATTGAATAGAAAACTAGTTTTACTGTATCTCTGTTATTATGTGTTAAGCATCTGGTAATAATCTGTAGTCATTTTTTTCTGCTCATAAAATATGGATCACTACAATTCCCTGTGTTCAAGCACCCACTTGAAACTCTGAGGACAATAGTCCTCCCTAGCACCACTCTACCACCCTCGTATATAAATCTTTTCTTTCTAAAATTTATTATAGTGATACCGTATTTATCAATGGATTACTAGTCTCATCATTGTTCGGCTACAATGCTCTGCTCTTCCTACATCAGTGTGTTCCTGCTCGCATCTTCTTGTGCTTAAGTTTTCGTACAGTCTGTTGTTTTCACCATTTATTCTTTGTCCAACTTATGTTCTTTATCTCTTCATCTTTCATGCTCTGTTCTTGTTGTCTTCTTGATCATATACAGTTCAAATTGTTTTACTGAGAAACAACAACCTACCTCTATCACAACATTTTTCCTTTATTCCTTCTCTCATCATCCGTTACACTCCAAATCTCCAACGCCTGAGTCAGGAATCTCAAACCACTCAAGAACAATGATTCCAATGCCCCAGAACAATGATTCAGTTAGTGTAACTGAATCGTAACTGATCAAGAAACCACAAAGTGAAACAACAACCCTTTGATCAGATTGTCTACTTAATCTGCGATGTTGGATTATACACACAGAGGCTTTTTGATCCACAGGTCCTCGTGAAATTTACATGCATGAAATAACACTCGACACAATGTTCCTCTCCACATGACCACTGACTGTGACCTTGGGCGATGGGCTCTCGTGACCACGTGATTGCAAGCACGAGCTATTTTCTCATTAGCACCCTGTAGCATGTGACCTCGAACTACGTCCTTGCGTGAGAGAACGATTGAGGGTGCGTCCAAGAGTGGTTTGGGATCAACCACTTTTCTCCCCACAATCCACCTCCAGCTGCCACGTAGCCTTTCTCCAAAACCATGGTTTCAATTGTGACCCTCCCTTAACTTTTTAAAGTTCGCGCACCTTCAATCCCCACAATGTGATGGGACCATCGATCTCATGATCTTGATGGTGCTCCTGAATGGACGGTTCAAATTTGTTCTTTCATGATCTGCGGATCAGATCCAACCTCCCTAAATAAACGACTGTGATTTATTTCGTGATCTGGGCTTTGAGAGTTTCAAATCTCAAACCCTTCTTTCTTTCGTACACTAATCTTCCAAAGTTGATGATCCAAAAACACCTGTCCTTATCAATCGATAGCTATGCCTCCACTTTGGGAATTTGACCTTTCAACTAGATCAATGATTTTGTGTCCCCTTTCTTGATCAACGATCGATATATCCTTCAGGTCTCCGGACTTCTAAAATCTCAATTCTCAAATTTACGCTCTAGATCAGACGGCCCAGGTTCACTTCAGACGATCCAACACTTGAGATCTTCTTCAGATGATATGATGGCCGAGATCTACTTTGGATGATCTGACGGTCGAGAATGTATTTCGTCTCTCCAGCTCTCCGGGCTTCGGGGATTTCAAATCTCAAACTGAATTATTAAAATGAGATTTTTCTGTAGCACAACCTCCTCACATCTTTAGACCCGAAACAAATGATGTTTGTTGGATCAAGATATTAGATCAACAACTCGATCTGTCTGTGATGCAGCTTTGCTTTGGATTAAATCCAATGACTCTCCATCTTTTCTTATCCTATCCTTCCATTTAATTTGATCCGATGGGTGAAGAAAATTCAGGTGATTGAGGTCTCAAATCTCATCCCTTTCTTATCATGTCCTTCCACTTAAGGTGATCCAATGGTCATTGCATTTTCTCCAGATCTGATGGTCCTTATTCATTTTGAATTTTTGGGCTTCAGGTAATTCGACTTTCAAGTTTCCAATTCTTCTAAGTGATATTCCACGAATAGTAAACTCCTCACAACTTTTTACGTGAACCAAATGTTGTTCGTCGATCATGTTCTTAGATCAATGGATTGATCTATCTTTGGTGCTGCTCTTCTAGCTTATCCTATCCTTCCATTTAAAAGTGATCCAATGGTCGTGAAGACACTCGAAGTAGATCAATGATCAAGGAATGTTGCGAAACCAAAACTTCTAATTGATTTAACTCATCACCAAAACTCCACAATTTGAAGTTGTGCATTGTTGGTGAGTCAACCACAATCATCGATCTTCGAGGCTATAAGATCTGATGGTTTTGACTAATTGTGGGATTGGAAATAACAGGATATTTAGTTCTACTTTCTATCTCTGCAATCTATCCCTGCCATTGATCTGGCGATTGCGCATCCAATGGCCATGAATTAATCCGAATTCATCTGATCGTTTGTTAGATCAACCACAATTGTCGATATTTGGGTTTATGAGATCTGACGATCTAGACCAATTGCGGGATTAGATATAGCGAGTTGTTTAATTCTTCTTTATCTCTTTGCAATTCATCCCTGATGTTGATCTGTCTTGCAGATCCGAAGGTCACGATCCTCCAACGGTCCTCCAGCCCACGATCACTCATATGACTGACGTCCATAATATTTGACGATCAACATGGTCCATTTCTTGATCGAACAACTGTTGAGTCTTCTCACCCTGATCTTACGCTTTTCCTTCTGAGCTTTGATCTCTACATATTGTTTTCTTCTCCTCCTGAGCTTATGCTTTTCATGTTCGTCATCGTCACTATTGTTATTTCCATCAATGACAAGAACACTCTTCCTGTAAAAAAATGCTAACAATCTCCCCCTTTGGCATTGATGGCAACCCTAAAAGGCTGCACTATTCTGCGTAGACCTCCAACTGTAGCATCCAGACCATGCCTTTTCTCCCCCTTTGACATCAATGTCAAAGATAACATGCTCCCCCTGAGCTATTGCAATACTTTTCAGAGGTATCACATATTCAACCAACACATACTCCCCTTGACAGGATGGACTCTCTTATGTGAGAGAAGGGATGACACCCAGCTTCTGATGAAGATATTCAAATGGTGTCTTGGCTAGGGGTTTAGTAAATATGTCTGCAATTTGTTCTGTGGAAGGAATATAATTCAGCTGAACAACTTTTTTTGTAACCTGCTCTTTGAGAAAATTATACTTTATTGGTATATGCTTTGTCTTTGAATGGAGAAAAAGATTCTTCACGACACTAATGGCACTGGTGTTATCGCGGTGAAGTGGAATGGGATCATTATAATTTACCTTTAAATCTGCAAGAGTTTGTATCATCCATAAGATATGAGTGAAACAAGTAGCAACAACAATGTACTATGCTTCTATAGTTGATAATGAAATAGATCCCTTCTTCTTACTAAACCATGCTACTAACAAATCACCTAAGAAGAATGCACCTCCACTGGTGCTCTTTCTCTCATCCAAACAGTTTTCCCAATCAACATCTGAATATGCAGTTAATTGAAAATTCTGATTTTTAGGATACCAGAGACCATAAGTCATTGTACCCTTCAAATATTTGAATATCCTTTTGACAGCTGATAAATGACTTTGTTTAGGAGAAGATTGAAAACGACCTACCATTCCAACAACTTGCATTATATCAGGATGAGATGCTATGATATACATAAGCCTGCCTATCATTGATCGATATTTTCTTTGATCAACATCAGGTGAAATATCATCTTTACTCAGCTTGTAACCAACCACCATAGGTGTGCTCACTGGTGTAGAATATTCCATCTGAAACCTCTTTAACATCTCTTTCAAATACTTTTCTTGAGATATAAATATCCCTGCAGAACTCTGATTGATTCGTAAACCAAGAAAATATGACAGTTCTCCTATCATGGACATCTCAAACTCGGTCTACATTGAATTAGAAAACCACTAAACTGAAGGGTTATTAGTGCATCAAAAAATAATGTCATCTACATAAACCAAAATAGCTAATAAATCACCACCTTCAGACTTAATGTATATATTATTGTCAACAATACCTTTCTTGAACCCTTTGTCCTATAGAAATTTGTCCAGTCTATACTACCAGGCTAGTGGTGCATGATTCAGTCCATATAATGCCTTTTTCAACTTACAAACATAGTCAGGATTATCTATCAATGAAAATCCTTTAGGTTGCTCCACATATACATCTTCTGCTAGATCTCCATTAAGAAATGTTGACTTAACATCCATCTGATATACTTTAAAGTTCTTATGACATGAATAGGCAAGAAACATTATGATGGCTTCCAATCTTTCCACTGGTGAAAAGGTTTCATCAAAATCCTGTCCTTCAACTTGTGCATAGCCCTTACATACCAGTCTTTCTTTGTCCATGACAATTTGTCCCTGTTCATTCAATTTATTCTTAAAGACCCATTTGGAACCTATGACATTTTTACTTTCAGGTCTAGGAACCATCTCCCAAGTATTGTTTTTCTCAATCTAGTCAAGTTCATGATTCATGGCTTTAACCCAATGGTCATATTCGATGGCTTCATTAAATTTCTTTCATTCCACCATGGATATGAAGGCTATATGTGATTGCTCGGTGTCTTTGATTATCCTCCTCCTTCTTTTTACACCTTTTTCTTTCTCACCAATTATATGACTTGCAGGATGATTCTTTTGAGTAATTATGGAGGAAGGATTTGATGATGTCTTATGATTTGAGTCTGCCTTAGTATTTGTATCTTCATCTGACTCAGAGTCTTCTTTTTCCGATTCTTGGTCCCGTTCATCTTCAATTTTAGTTGTGTCCTCTGTAGCAGACTCAATATTTCTCACCTCTCTTACTGGGACTCCTTCATCGACCTTTAAGTCAATGAAATCAACTAATTTAGACAATCTTTTATTAAAGAATCTATATCCTTTACTATTGGTAGCATATCTTAAGAATATGCCTTCATTAGCCTTGTCATCATACTTGCCAAGGTTTTCATTATTATTCTTTATGTAGCACTTATTCCCAAAGAATTTGAAGTTTTTGATTGAAGCAGGTCTTCCATACCACATTTCATAAGGTGTCTTGTCACTGTGTGGTCTGAGGTGGGATTTATTAAGAATATGGATTGTTGTGTGTATTGCTTCTACCCAGTAGGTTTGACCAATGTTCTTCTCATTCATCATTCACTTGACCATTTACTAAACTGTTATGTTTTGCCTCTCAACTACTCCATTTTGTTGTGGACTTCATGGGATTGTGTATTCTCTCTTGATCCCATGTTTATCACATAATTCAGTGAAATCACTTTGTTTGCACCCAATTCGTCACCTTGGTGAGCAAATAAGGGGTGCTTACATGCCCAGTTGGGTCTTGCTGAGCATGACAGCTATAGAGGAAAGAGTTAGAAAAAGAACAACAAAACTATAAGCAAGAATTAAACTAATATAAACTAAAACTATGAGCATATGGATAAAGAAATAACAAACATAAAAATACCAATATCACCAATGTTTTTAGGCTGATCAATTGATGAAATTAAAGCACAATGAAGAAATGGGACTACGAGTCCCTTCTTTCTCCAATGGAAGGCTCTTAAGGCCCTCACAAACTTGCTCTCCTTACAATAAGAAAATGAGAATGATGGTGAAAGAACTCCTAGCACATCCACTCAATGGAGAGGTGGATAGCTCAATGAGATGGTGCTAATGTGTTATTGCCAAGGAGTGAGTCCTTAAAACAATCTAAGCAGCATAACATTACATGAAATTCCTTGAGAAAATGATGTTTCTTCATGGCTTTTTATAGCATAGCATTGGGTGATTATGTAACTCCTTTGAAGTGTGAAAAGGGGCTCTTTAGGGCTTCATTAGGTCTTTGACTAGCCTACCATGCGGATTCATCTCTGATTTGAGAGTCAAATCAACTTGGGAGCTGGTCCATAAGTGGTTGGGAGGCCGACCAATTCAATAAATGTGTCATTTAGCAGGTGCATGGGTTTTTGCGCTAAGAGTCGCGCATCGTGCGCGTATGCGCACTTTGCACGTTCCTGTTTCGCGCGTATGCGCGTGCACCCAACTTCTGTAGAGCGCCCTTCAATTTTTGGTTTCTTTGTATAGTTTTTGACCTTTCTGGAATGCTGTGAAATTAATTCAGTGCCATGAATGACTTCATTACTGTTTGACGATGCTGAGTTCTTGTCGCCATGTGCGGATGAAATTTCAGTGATAACAGATGCCCCCTGATGGATGAGGTTAGGAGCATACGTATAGCCGAAATACATCAATGTTTCTTCTACTGAGAATGGTGTTGTAAGAGAGAGAAAGAGTGGGACCGTGCAGAGCAATCCTTTGGAGAAGAAAGGAACCGGTAGAACCCGACCTTCCATAAGGTGTGTAACAATATACAACTGTGTACAAACGAGGCGGGCATGCCCCATGCTCGTGTTATGTAACTTTGACAAAATATGACGGAAGTGTTGGTGTAGATAACTGCAACACCCTCGGGGGCGGTGATGATAAAGGAAGAAGACAATTCTGCAAAGGAACATACTCTGAACAATAGGAAATGATCGCGGTAATAAGCAACGACGATGATGTGGGCATTGATGGCCCTACCAGGTTCAGAGGTCTTCAAAAAATGATAAAAAGAACTGCAATAGTCGCAAAGTAAGACCCACCATAACATGAGAAAGTGTTGGCGTCGAATTTTATGGGGGCCAACGACAGCAGGGAGCAATGGTGTTTCACCCTGTGTCGTCCGAGATCTCTCATTAAATGGAGAATGAGAATCAAGATATTGTCGCCCTTCTGGAAAAAGTGTGTTGTTGTCGACAAAAGGGGAAAGCGACTCCCAGAAGCAAAGGGCTTCATAGAATCTATTGAGGTGAGGAAGTGGCAGAGGTACATGGACGAAGTCAAAAAGTGGGAAGACTCAAGACTGCCCTTGGTTGGAGGGTGTAGGAGATAATGAGTGCCCGCAACTGTGTGACAAGGTCGAGTGTCAGGGGGATGCCAAGACCGAGGATAAGTTGTGCCAGAGGTGGGACAAGGTGAACAAATTCAGAGGGTAGAGGCAAGTGACCTGTGAAGTGCTCTGAAGATATGGACGATGCCGGCAAGGGTAAGTGAGAAGCAATGCTCCAACCAAGGGTGACATGGGTTGCGTGTGGCCAAAAAAGGAAGTAAGTCACCAACAGTGATGACAAAAGAAAATGTAATGACTGGAAATAAATGCGTTTGTACAATAAATAATGAATAATTTTGGGAAAAATGTACAAATACAGAAACAGGTGCCCCAGTGTGAAATGAGTGCCCCAGGGAGGGAAAAAATTTCTTGGAAAACAGATGAAGGGTGGGGGCCCCATTGGTGAGTTTCTGTATGAGGTAGGTGAAATGAAGATAGGTTCGCAGATGGGTAAACTGATGGTGGATGAAATGGAGGGTTCATGATCCTGCGAAGGTGCAGGTAAAAAGAATAGAATCATAAAGAGATGATATGGGAGTCCATATGGGAAGCTAGAAAAATGAGGAGAAGGAGTATGTGGTTGATTCACAACATGATGAAAGACTATCGAGACTCCCATCCCTAAAGGGTAATGAAGAACAACATGAGTGTCAAGAGTGCTAAAGGGTGCTATGAATGGGACAACTCATGTGGGTAAGAAATCTACCGGGTAACAGTACCGAAGATGCAAATAGAGGTGTGAGTACTGCAGAGCCGGGAATGGGTATCCTAAAGGCCAATATCAGAGGGTGTGACTGGAAATGTAAATGCAATACAGCGGGAGAGACTACATGCCAGTGCTGAATATATACCCGAAGGAACGATGTTTGAGGGATGATGATCAAGTACCTACACACAGAACAACCAAATACCCAAAGTGAACAATATCTGAAGAGAATCAAAGATATGAGCATGTATTAGATAAATGTGACAATGCGCATGCGTACCTGACCATGATAAAAAAAAAGGCACCCCAGGGGCTCAGGATGAAAAGTGACCCAGGGACAGCTGTGATGTAGGTGGCGGGATGCTGATCTCGTGGCTGAAGACGGTTTGAAAAATGGACACCTTGGGCTCCCGGAATGATGAGTGGAAGTTTGGCAAAAGGCCTATATATAGTTGTAGGGCCCACATTGACACCTCATTTGTACCTGCTGCAATAGTGACTGGACGAGCAATTTTCATAGGATATTTGGAGATTGGCGGAGGACAAGGCATCCGATCGATGTTCTGCGAGTATCAACTTAGTGGTCTGATCATCTTGCATAGAAATAGGTTTTTAATTTTTGGGCAGGGTAGGTGTGATATCAGGTCAGGTGTCGATGCGATGCTCGACAATAGAAGGATCGAGGCCAGGCATTTCTGTGTATGAACAGGAGAAAATATCCCTATATTCCTGGAAGAGGGCTTTATATGCGGCGATTTCCTGAGAAGTGCAAGCGGCTTCAATGATGATTTCTTCGACGATGCCATCTTTAATGGAAATGTCGATTTTGATGGTGGGGGAAATGTTGTCTAGATTACCTTCTTTAAAAGCGTCGGGGGCAGGAATGGGATTGTTGAACCAATCGATAGGTCCAGATGGGATAAAATCTTTGGTTTCGACCGCGTAAATGGGGTTTTGGCTAGGAGGCATGAGGGCTTCCTGTGGAAGGAAGAGTGCACGATGATGTAGTGCATCCCAGGGAGAGTCCGGGTGTTGTAGCTCTTCCAGTATTTCCTCATCGCATTGGAAATGACAGGAATATAATGGATCGTGAGGAGTGATCTCAGTGACAGTGTGGTTGCCCCCTGGTGGAGAAGCAGAGGGGGCAATGCTAGGAGGGGGTGAGGGTTCACTCGACATAAACCATATATTTAAGTACTGAGGGGTACCCGTGGTGGTTGGGTGGAGAGTTTCCGTAGGGGAATGAGAAGGAGAGTTGGGTGGGTTACGGGGTAAATCCTCAGATACATCATCTAAGAACCAAGGAGGTGTTGGGAGTGCCTTGGGTTCAGGAGAAATGACATGAAGATCCTCGAGTGGTGAGGTAATGTCAATTATCGCCTCTACAGGTTGGTGACGCAGAGCCAATTGACGTTTCCTATATTCCAGGATCATAGGACACTGGTATGTAAAATGTGCTAATGAATCACAGAGAGAGCAAGGGCATCTCATGCGTTCATTGACTGAAGTAGTGACATAATGAATGTCAGTGATATTTGTTGTGGAGGACATAGCAGGGCGTGGGTCATTCTGAAAGTTTTGGCGTACAACAACTAATGTCTGCCGGAAACGTGGCAGTGCTGGGCAATGATGGGTGTAATGGCCATACTTGGAACAGATAGCACACGCGAATTTGGTCCTCAACCCTTTACTACTGGAAGGTTGAGTGGTAGTAGTGGGATTAACAGTAGTGACGGGTGTTGTGGAAGTTTGATTGAGGGGAATCAAATTCCGTAATTCTGGTAGCGATGGGCAGTTGTTGGTTTGGTGACCCTCTTTCTCACATAATGCGCAAGGTGGTGGGATGCATAGAGGAAGTGGAGCTGTGGGCTCCTTCTTCTTTCTCCTGCCCCCAGCTGTAGCAGGGGGGGTAGAGAGTATGGGGGTAGTGGGGGTAAGGATGGGAATCGTCATGGGGAGGCCTTCCTGTGGGGGAAGGGATGGGCGAGGGACTATCTCAGGTGGATGTAAATACCACACTGGGATGGCTAACACCATATTAGGTAGTGTGAGTGTTGCGGCTACTTGGAAAGCTTCGATATTGGGTGGAGGGTAAAAGAAGGGAATTTGAGTGAGGGGTTGGGGAACTGTCTCCCAAATGGGATTATGCCCCTGAGGGGATGTGGATTTGTGGACCGTGGGGGTCGACGATTGCACAGGAGGCTCCGGTGGGAGTGGTTCTGCGACTATTGAGACATCAGGAATGACTGAAGCCTCCTGACAAGGACGAGCATCCTCTGTGTGAGTTCCATTAGATGAGATGATGCATAGTTGATTAGGGGGAAGGAGTGGTGGTGCTCCATGGTATGTCCCTAATAAGGATGGATCTTTGAAAATCCCAGGACCCATCTCAACGAGTGGATATGTGTCTTTGTTGGTGTGAATTAGAGGAAGAATGTTATTGAGATTGGAAGATGGGTTAGGCTCGTAATGTGAGACTTGGTCGATGGTCACAATCTTCCCGTTGTGGGGAAACATGATTGTCTGAAAGACGGAAGATGCCACTGCCTTCATAGCATACATGTAGCTACGTCCGAACAAGATACTGTAATCGAGCGGAGCGTTGATAACTTCGATGTCAATGAGAATAGTTTTGCCCCCTAGTTCCACGGGGACATTTTGGAAGAGCCCTTCAGGAGATGATGGTCATCCGTCATAAGCTCGTAATGTGATGGCAGAAGGTATGAGTTCCAGGGAACCGAGTTTCTGCCATACTATTTTGGGCATGATGCATGTAGATGCCCCCTCATCGATGATACACCGATGGACGGTGATGTTCCGTATTTTTACTGGTATTTGAATAGCAACCAAGGCGGGAAGACGAGGTTCACAGCTATCAAGGTCAAAGGTGATGAGTCGAGTATCTGCAGAGTTGACTACCCCCAAGGCAGAAAGTAGTGATTTTCGCTGCGTAGAACAAGTCTGGAGGACTTCCAAAACTAACATGGCAGCCAAGGATTGTGCTAAGTCGTCTACCAAGCTGTAGTTATGAGCTGCCCTAGCCTGTGGGTTATGAACATTCCTGCGCAAGGGGATGCGAGGGATGCATAATGGTAGTTCGGCAGAAGGGTGAGGGATCACTAATGGGGGTCCTGTCGGTGTAGGGTTTGTCTCTGGAGAGATGGGAGTAGACTCAGCTGGTGTTTGATACTGACGATTTCATGTTTGTAGAAGAATTTCTTCCTCACTGGTGAGGAGAATTGTCCGCTCTGCTGGATTGTTGGGATTGTGGTATTGGCCCACCTAAGGTGGGGGATGCTGCGTGTCCTGTTGGGTGTTTATCACACCTTGATGTGGGATAGGATTTTGCAGCACTGCAGGAGGGGGTTGTTGCACATATTGTTGTGGTGCCTACTGAGGGGTAGGTTGCACAGGAGAAGGGGGAAGGCTCCCAGAGTCTTTCAACCATTTGAAATCAGTGATCTGGGGGTAATGGTGAGTGTAATGACTGAACTCACCACAAAGGGCACAAGGGAGGATGGTTTTAACATTATTCCGCCCTTGGCGTTTGTTGTTGTTTCCCCCTTGGGGGTTTTGGTTCCCTTGGTTCTGGTTGCCCCCAGTGGGTTGATGCTGTGGGGGTTGATTCCCGCCTTGCCTAGGGTTGTTGTTATTCCTGTTCCGTCCTTTCTTCTTGGCATTGTTCGATGGATGAGTTGGATTGGCTGTTTTCAACTGTTCAAAATTTTGGTATTGTTGAGCAGCAAAGGGTTGAACAAAGTTTACCCCCGCATGAGGATGTGGGGGAGCCATGGGTTGTGGAGGACCAGGAAATGGAAAGTATGGGTTTTGTGGTGGTACCGATCGATAAGGTACATATGAAGGCGCAGTGCTTTCATTAGTACTATAAGATGATGTTGAGGGGGTACCACTGGTTGTGGGAAGAGGTGGATGTATGGGAGGTGTCGGTGGTGGTCCACTAATGGGTGGAGGTATAGCAACAGGGTATGGCTATTGATAAGGGGGTGGGGGGTAATAAGAAGTGCCCCCATAGGCCGGTGGGTATTGAGGTGTTCCATACATCGGTGGTGGTTGGGGTTGTGGACTATGGTGTGTGGTGGCACCTATTAGTCCGTCTGCTGAGTGAGACATCCCAGGTTTGTCTTGACCAAATGGCACAGGTTTTGGAAGATCAGGGAGTACTGTGTATAAGTACCCTGACTGTGCGTAGATGAGGTCATATTGTTGGGCTTTACTAATGGCTTCCTCTTTAGATTGTGGTAAGGTGGAAGCGACATCCTTACCAAGGAGAGCGACAAGTGATCTAAGAAACCAGTCGAGACATTGCTGCTTGGTGGTTTCTGCTTTACACAAACTACGTCGCCTACGCCACTCATGAATGTGGTCAGCGATGTGGGTGGATGAGGTCTGTTTGAAGTTAGACAGTAGTTCTATACCATTGTCGTGGCGGATAGGTAATTGGAAGAAAGTTAAGAACGCTTTGGCCAATGACTCAAAGGTTGTGTGGGACCTTGATTTTTCTTCGAAATACCATTTGGCAGATGGGCCAGTGAGTGTGCGTTGAAATAATTGCAGTCTGATGGAATCATCCATAATGCTATTGGAAGAACACCATAGATGAAAGGTCGTGACATGGTTGGTGGGGTCATCCCCTGCCTTCCCTTCAAACTTTGGTATGTTTGAAGGACGTTTTGTTGGCATTGCAGGCCATGTGGCGTCATGCAATATAGGATCATTGGTAAACTTGGTGAGATCCGTTATGTTGAGAGAGGCCAAATATGGCATCTGCAGTGGAGTGGGAGGATTAGTTCCATCCATAGTGTGTTGTGAACCTGGCCCTTGATGGGGACTAGGTGGGTTGGTGCTCCCTCCTTGAGAGGAAGTGGGTCCCCCGCTTCCGTGCAAAGGAGAGCAAGTGAATGGGTGACCTTGGGAAGTGGACCCAAGTAAGGTAGAACCAAGCAAAGCTGATCCTAAGATGGTAGCACTCACAAGAGTGTGTGAAGGAGGTACTGATGAGCGAGTCTGACCTGATACTCCCCCTAAGATAGGAGGGAGGTTGAGCAAGCGTCGTGAACGACGGGGGTTCTGTGGTTCCCCTATGATGTCAGACTAGTTGTGTGTATGTATGCAAAGAGTGGTGAGAGAAAAATAGAAACAAGAGTCTTTGCTGTGACTGTTTACACAATATATATATTCAAATCAAACTGTAATCAAATGTGCATCATACATAAATGAAAAAGAAGCATATATGTGGGTAAGTGGGTTTTTTTCCACGTGAGGGAATAAAAAAGAAAGCAAATGCTCGTGTGCTAGAAGACGTAACGTCCTTCCTCTCAAATAGAACTGGACCTTCCAATAGTACTCAACAGTGGGGTCTGAAGTCACTGGAAGAGAAACTAGTGAAGGATGAAACAATTGGTTATAATGAGGGGTAGAGGGGGCATATCCCGAAAGAGCTGGCGATACTTCCCAATAGCCACAAAAAATCCAATCAAGGTGAAATTGCAGCCCACAATCGCCACCTGGGTAGATGTCCTAAAATTGGTCACTAGGTACCTTGGTCTCAGTGCGACATTTAGATTTTTAGCCTAAGAAATGGGTCACGGGCTGGATCCCGTCCAAGAGGTGGGTGCCTCAAGGGGGGACACACAGAACAACCGAACCTCGGCCTTCGACCCTTCACGGGTATCTCCCTGCCTTATGGTGATTGGAACACTTGACTTGGAGGATTTGAAGTTCCCTATTTGTCAACCTCTATGTTTGAAAATGTGAGAACCAGATAACGGGTAGTTATTTGGATGCCTATCCCCGAAATCCTACCTAGACTAAAATTTTCTTTTGGCACCTCCTGTGGAGGAAAACTTAGTGAGTTTTTTTAGAAAGATTTTAGATGATGTTGTTTTGTGAGGATGGGGGTGAAAACCAACCTCGTTTGATTAAAAGTGGGAGTGGATAGTCCTGTCAAGAAAAGATGGGGTGTTTTCGGAATCCCTTTGGAGGAAACCTACTTAGACCTCCACGTTTCGAGAAGAGGCAATGTGAGTGAAAAAGTGACTTTTGTGTGTGAGTGAAAGTGTACCAAGTTTTAGTTATTTAGATGTCACCTTCCTGCATGTGGACTTCGCTTGGTCCTTTACAAGAGTTTGATTACCTAATTAGCTAGATGTCATTGGTACAACCTTGCGGAATTTTAAAATCCCTAGGAAACTAGCATGTGGACATGTGGTCCGTTACTATCCTTTAACTCCCTA